>CM067378.1:122782908-122833419 GCA_034510155.1 Eucriotettix oculatus
TATTATTATTATTATTCCTTACTTACTTGGCTGCTATTTGGCCCCGAGGCTGTGACTGCAGCAGCAGCAGCTATATATGTACAAGGAAAATACTAATAAAACACAAAAATACAATCACGAAAAGTTTACACACTAAAGGAAGAAATTTGTGAAGTGTAGTTTTCTTTTTATCTGAAAGAAAGAAAACAAAGGAGCCACACACGAGAAAAATCCCTTCACTGCACTTCACTACTATTATCACTTCACTCATCCTAATAAAACTCCTCACTTAAGTTTCCTTAGCCTATTCCTAAACTGCTTTACGCTGGAAAAGTCCTGAGTATTCCTGCAGCAGGAAGCAAGGAAGGAATTACAACCGCCTATTCACTGACCTATTTTCCAAATGAAAATTTTTCCTACGGTCTGTGTGACGTTGTTGTTGTCGTCCCCCCTTTTTCTCTTTAATTTTGAACGAGTGGTCATTTTTTTAAGAAATATAATTTGGCGCCGCTGTAGTAGTGAGATGATGGTTTTTGTTATTTCTTTTCCAGGCTCCTCTGTGTGTGTGTGTGTGTGGTTCTCTTCACCCCCCTTATAAGGCTTTATATATTGCCTCCTCGCATGTTGTTTCCCTTCTTCTATTACTACTGAGACCTTCTAAATTCTCGTGAGGAGGATTCATGGCGGATCACCTGACCCCCACCTCCCTCCCCAAACTATTTTTTTCAGACCGTTTTTGTATTTTTTTTCTGCAGGAAGGAAGGACGGAATTACAATCGCCTATTATGACCTATTTTACTAATGAAAATTTTTCCTACGGTCTGTGTGACGTTGTTGTTGTTGCCCTCCTTTTTCTCTTTAATTCTGAACGAGTGGTCATTTTTTTAAGAAATATAATTTGGCGCCGCTGTAGTAGTGAGATGATGGTTTTTGTTATTTCTTTTCCAGGCTCCTCTGTGTGTGTGTGTGTGTGGTTCTCTCCACCCCCTTATAAGGCTTTATATATTGCCTCCTCGCATGTTGTTTCCCTTCTTCTATTACTACTGAGACCTTCTAAATTCTCGTGAGGAGGATTCATGGCGGATCACCTGACCCCCACTTCCCTCCCCAAACATTTTTTTTCAGCCCGTTTTTTGTATTTTTTTTCCCACAACGCTAGAGTAGTGTGTGTTGTTCATTTAGAGACATGGGATGATCCCAGCAGCAGCCACGTCACCCCACCCCCCATATTCTAAAATTGGCCCTGATCAGACCAGCCCCTGGTTTCGTAAGCAGAAATCTTGGGGGTTTTTTCTCGTGCTTTTCCTTCAAGACCCTGTGAAGCAGCAGCAGCGCCTCCTTTACCTCGCTCACTAACCTCATTATTACCCCCTTTCCCCAATTTAAATCTTTACTAATCGTGATCCCCCAAGATATTTACAGTTATTTGATTCTGTTACAACTTCGTCTCCCCCCCTCCATTTTATATCTAGTGGGGGGGAGGGAGGGATGAGGAACATTTCTCTCTGTTTTTTTCTTTTGTAAAAACGACTGCCCCTTTACTCTTCGGTTGCATTTATTTGCATTTTTATTTCTAACTGACCGTTGTTTATAAATTTTTGTCCCTAAATCAGCCTGCAGCTGAATCTGTTGTGCTTCATCCTCAACGTTTACGATTTTCCCCCATAAAAACCATATATAAAATCATCTCGCAAAAAAGTTTGTTCTGTGATTTTATACCGATTGTTAAATAATTTATGAATGCAAAGGAACATAAGTGAAGATTATATATCAGTATTAGGAAATGTTATATTTAATTCTTCCAGGGCTATTGAAATTCCCCCTCCCCCAAAAAAAAGAAGTTAATTGTAGCGTTACAAGTAATAAATGAAGTCAGACAGACCGGAAAATGTAACATAAGGAGAAAAAGAAACCATTTTGAGAAGTCGTATTAGTTTCGTGAAGAGGGCCAAAGTAGCGGCTCATAATAAATGCAAATTACTTTATGACTATCGTCGCCCCCCCTCCCCTAACCCCCCTCCTCCACCCACCCCCGCAATGGTAACACTGCGCCCTTAAATTAGAATTATCTCGAGGAAAACTCGCTTGAAATCATCACAGCAGTAGTAGTTGTTGAGACACGGAATTACAACACAAATAAAAAAGGGAGCGGGTTTCCATCTGCACTCACTCCTTTAAGTTTTTAATTAAAAAAAAAATACAACAACTTGCTGAAAGTTGATGATAAACAGAGAAGTCTAAAGAGCGAAACTGACGACTCTCATTAAGAAGAGGGGAGGGGGATGGGGAGGGGGAGGGAGGGGACCGGGACCTTGCCCCACCCTCACCCCCACCCTCCAAAAAAAAGAAAACACACACATAAAATGCATCTCGAGTAATTCTGCAGGCGTCTCGTGAAAGAAAAATTAAAAATAAAAAGTTTCATACTGAATTCAATGGCGGAGTTTTGTGAAAGACTCGGGAAGCAAGGAGCAGCTGCCCTTAGCTGAGGGGTTTGTGATGAAAACGCGCAATACTTTAACTAATTTTAGTATCCATCAATGGCAAGGGTCTTGATTGGCTGGGCTGGAGGGTTTCTGTTGTTGCCAGGAATCGACAAGAATCGCGGTAAATGAAGAGAAACCATTTTTACCCGCTATTAATTTCAAGACGTTAACTTTTGTGGTCGACGCGTATTATTGACGGGAGGAGAAAAGAGGAACGTCGGCTCCAGCAGACAACATTAAGCGTCGACACAATGGCGTCGGGAAAGACTGATGGGTTTTCCCTTTTTGAGATGGCGAGAATGGAATGAAATGTTCATGAGGAGACCTGCGCGGGGTCACGGCGATTATTCAACGCGACGCGAGGAGGGGAAATCGACAGCCATCTTGAGGAGATGGTGACAAATTACTCGGCTTGACCCGGCCATGTCCCAGGGGGAACATTGAAGTGGTCAAGGCGGAGAGCCGTGTAGAGACGCGGAGGGCAGGGCGACGCGGACTAGGCGGAAGAGGCGAAGGAAGCGGCGAAGAGCAGGCTCGAAGTCTAGGACGGGTCTGAGAGGCGGAGCGGCGAAGGGAGAGGACGCGAGACGCGAGAGAAGAGGCCAGACGGCGGCGCGCGCAGCAGCGCGCTGGTCGCGTAGGCGCTCGACGGCAGCGCATCCTCCTCTCCGAGCGCTGCAGCGCACGATCTCGTCTCTCTTCTCCTCCTCTTCTCCTCTCCTCTTCTCCTCTCCTCTTCTCTTCTCCTCTTCTCTTCTCCTTCTTCTCCTCTTCTCTTCTTCACTCTCTCTCCTCTTCTCCTCTTCTCCTCTTCTCTTCTCCTCTTCTCTTCTCTTCTCTTCTCTCCTCTTCTCTTCTCCTCTTCTCTTCTCTTCACTTCTCTTCTCCTCTTCTCTTCTCCTCTTCTCTTCTCCTCTTCTCTTCTCTTCTCTTCTCCTCTTCTCCTCCTTCTCTTCTCCTCTCCTCTTCTCCTCTTCTCTTCTCCTCTTCTCTTCTCCTCTTCTCTTCTCTTCTCTTCTCCTCTCCTCTCCTCTTCTCTTCTCTTCTCCTCTCCTCTCCTCTCCTCTTCTCCTCTCCTCTCCTCTCCTCTTCTCCTCTCCTCTCCTCTCCTCTCCTCTCCTCTCCTCTCCTCTCCTCTCCTCTCCTCTCTCCTCTCCTCTCCTCTCCTCTTCTCTTCTCTTCTCTTCTCTTCTCTTCTCTTCTCCTCTCTTCTCTTCACTTCTCTTCCCTTCCCTTCTCTTCCCTTCTCTTCCCTTCCTTTCAACGCGGCTGAATCTGTCCGTTCACGTCCACGTTTTATTAGTCATGAAACCAGGACAATTGAATTTCAACAGCACGAAAATTCAAGCCAATTGACTAAATGTTGTTTCCCTTAGTCCTCGGTTCAGGAAGTAGGATTCGCCATTCATTACGCCAAATCCTGAGACTGGTCTGATCCATGCTAACCTATCTTGCGCAAGCCTGTTCATTTCATCATAACTACCACATCGCTAAACAACTTAATTCTGACTTCTTTCGTCGTCATTTTATTTATTGTGATATTGACATTGTGCTTCACGATTTCGAGCTTTAGCGTTTCATTGGCCCGATGCCGTCGTTGCGGAAGGTTGTTGTAAGGGAGGGTCCTTTGTACGCCCCGCCGAGCCTCGTTACGCGTGCGTATGTCAAGTGCGTGGCGTAAACGTGAGCGAGGAAATAAGAAAGGGAAGCGAGCAGGAGAGGAGAGGAGAGGAGAGCGCGTCGCTTCTGCCTCACAAACGTTTCTAATGAGAGAGAGAGAGAGAGAGAGGCGAGCTGCCAACTGCATTCCTGCAGGCCTGCCAAACTTGAAGCTCACATACCAACTCTCTTCTCGGATGTGGTGTAAACAACAAGGGTTACCTGACAATTACAGAACACGAAGAGGACAGGGAAGGGGGAGGAGAGGGAAATAATAGATCAAAATTTCAATTCTTTTTTTCTCCACAAGTGGCCTGAAGAAGGCACAAAAAATCATTCCGAAACGATGTTGTTTCAGGATTTTTTCCCTCCCTACCACCATCACAGTGTCAAAAACATAACAAAAAAAATTACCTATTTATTTTGTGGCCTCAAACAAATGTCAATTAAAAGCTACAAGCGTTAGTAAATCCTTTACAGTCTCATTTCAGCTCGTTTTGACGATTACACTTTAAATTTTTCTGATTATATTAAAATGTAGAGTGCAGCAGGAATTTTAATCATTGTTGAAGCGTGACAATATTCCATGAGTGTAGTCGTGATGACGCGGCTGTTTCTGATTGGCGCTTTGGTTGGCAAAGTTTATATGGAGGACTCTCGGCGTGAGGAATAAAGGCCGGCCTGGTGTATATATATATATGGGACATCGTTAGACGAGTGGAGGCGTCGGGACCTCATTAGGGAAGCTGTCACCTAGGAAACCTCACGTCGCTCATTAGCAGCTTCGCCACGGCCAATTAACAGCTTATGGCGTCGAATCAAGCAGGTCAGTGTTGGCTGCCTTGGATTGGACCTGCTTGTCACTATACTTTGCTTCATTTAATTTGTATGGGGTTTCTTCAATTACTTGTGATATTTTCTTAATCAATCACTTAACACGAGGCTTGTTGTACAATGGGCTAGTGAAAACCTGTAGCGGTAAACGGAAAATGCCTACTGAGGAACAATAACTAGACCAACCTATAAAATAAGCAATGAGAACAAAATACGATACAGAACCTGATAGATGGAGAATTTGGAACAATGACGAACCCTAAAAAATAGAGAACCCGAAACAGTAGAGTACGCGAAACAGTAGAGAACCCGAAACAGTAAAAGACCCGAAACAGTAGAGAACCCGAAACAGTAAATAACCTGAAAGCAGTAAAGAGCCCGAAAGAAGTAAATAACCCAAAACAGTAAATAACCCCAAAAACAGTAAATAACACAAAAACAGTAAATAACACAAAAACAGTAAATAACCCAAAAACAGTAATTAACCCAAAAAAGTAAAGACCCCGAAAACAATAAATAACACAAAAACAGTAAATAATCCTAAAAAATAGTACTGCCTGAAAACAGAATATAACCCAAAAACTATAAATAACCCCAAAGCAGTAAATAACCCGAAAACAGTAAATAACCCGAAAACAGTAAATAACCCAAAAACAGTAAATAACCCGAAAACAGTAAATAACCCTAAAACAGTAAATAACCCAAAAACAATAAATAACCCGAAAACAGTAAATAACCCTAAAACAGTAAATAACCCGAAAACAGTAAATAACCCAAAAACTATAAATAACCCCAAAGCAGTAAATAAACCGAAAGCAGTAAATAACCCGAAAACAGTAAATAACCCAAAAATAGTAAATAACCCGAAAACAGTAAATAACCCAAAAACAGTAAATAACCCGAAAACAGTAAATAACCCGAAAACAGTAAATAACCCGAAAACAGTAAATAACCCGAAAACAGTAAATAACCCAAAAACAGTAGATACTTGGTAGAATCGAAAATTCAAAAAGATGGAGGGATAGATAATGTACAAGGACTGGAAGAATCAGAACTAAACAGTTGACAAGGAAAAAAAAAATTCTCAATAAAATTCGTGTCTCCGGAGGGAGGAAAAAGGCGCTTAACATATATTTTATTTCAATGATATCAATCATAAAAATAACCTGGAAAAATAAATAAATTTTAAGACCTTACATAGACTTCATTTTTTTATATACAATCACGTTCATGAGTAGGAAGTGGACTATTTTTTCCACTGACTGGAAGCCTGAAGAAGGTACAAATAGGTACCGAAACGTTGCCTTTTGACAGTATTAAAGCGTAATATAGCCCTGAATATGGTAATTGATTTTATTTAATTTTTCACATAAATGAGAGGTAAAGCTTCGGTTAACGTCTTTACCTTTATAGGAACCAAGATGGCCGCCGCCGTCGATGAACAGATTCGCCCTGTTGTGCTGTATTTACAGCTCGCAAATTCGTTTAATTTCAGCATCGATCCGAGTGTGGATTGATTGATGGATTGATTGATTGATTTGACCGCTTTTATGCGCGCCGCAGGCCACAAACTTTTGACATTTCGTCGTCGACGTCATTGAAGATCGTCATTTCAAATACACGCACGCGAATTAATTACAGACTTTCAAAACATCCTGTAATAATTCCTTCGTCAATACTAAATTTACAGTACTCTTGTACTTTTATTAATTTCTTTTTCTGACCGGTAGACATTTTATTTATTTACTAATTAATACTTCTGGCAGCTATTAATTTTCCCCTTATGCTATTGTAGTTATGATAACTGGTCCTGAGAGTCCTGTACTTAGCATAAAGTGATAAAATGTCTGCCGCAAACGTGGAGAATAATGCTCCTGTCCTGAGGAATGACAAAGGGGCCAAGTGTTTGCACATGGTGACTTTAGGGGGGTGAGGTGAAGACGACGAGACAAGAGCGCTCTAAATAACAGCAGCAGCAGCGCCGCCTGAAATGGAAATTATAAGTTAAGGTCGCCATTCAGCTGTCGATGCCTTTACGCGTTTATTGCTAGAAACTAAAAGATATTTTTAAAAAGAAAAGGGGGATGGGGGGAGGAGAGGAGAGGATGAGGCCGCCATTTCAATACAATGGCCCTAAGGAGTGAGGTCATTGCATCGCACCGCAGCAGCAGCACGGAGGAACCTGTTGTGGTGTTGTGTCAAAACTGCTCCGGACAGGCTGATTAATCGTCTCTCCTCCTCTCTGCGGAGGAACTCTCCTCTCCTCTCCTCTCTTCTCTACACTACAACCATTTGGACCCATTTTTTAAATCTAATTATTCATAAGTATAAGTTTTACTTCCTGAATTCGATGGTTCCTATCGAAACTATCAACAAAAATTAATCCAAGTGCAGAAGTAGAAGAAGAAGAAGAAACAGAAGAGGCACAAGAAAAGGAAGCAGAAAAAGCAGAAGAGACAGAAGAAAAAGCAGAAGAGGAAGCAAAAGAAAAAGCAGAAGAGGAAGCAGAAGAAAAATCAAAAGAAAAAGCAGAAGAGGAAGAAGAAGAAAAAGCAGAAGAGGAAGCAGAAGAAAAAGCAGAAGAGGAAGCAGAAGAGAAAGCAGAAGAGGAAGCAGAAGAGGAAGCAGATGAGGAAGCAGAATAAAAATCTTAAGAGGCACAAGAAAAATCATAAGTGGCACAAGAAAAAGGATATGAGGCACAAGAAAAAGCATAAGAGGCACAAGAAAAAGATTAAGAGGCACAAGAAAAAGCTTAAGAGGCACAAGAAAAAGCTTAAGAAGCAGAAGAAAAGTCAGAAGAGGCAGAAGAAAAGTCAAATGAGCAAGCAGAAGAAAAAGCAGAAGAGGAAGCAGAAGAAAAAGCAGAAGACGAAGCAAGCAGAAGAAAAAGCAGAAGACGAAGCACGAGAATACTTTATTCATCATATACGCCGGGGAAAACCTTCGTTCTTAAATTTTTCTTATCTACAAGCACGGTTAAAACTTCTGAATCTTTTACGCGATTGCCTTCCCAGTGACGTCATCCTCCTTCTTGCCCGGAGGTTCCGAATTGGGGGGTGCACTATTTTACCTTCGTAATATTTTACCCCAGACGCTGCCATCACAATATTATTATGCATTGAGCGTAATTGGTTAGTTTATCTTTGGTCATTTCAATGACTAAATTTAAGTTTATTAACGGAGACTGACAAAAAATTCTTTTTGGAGTTCGATACATATTATAAAAAATACGCCATCTTTCATTAAATCACAATCTTCAAGACCAAGTTGAACTTATTTTGGATTTAAAACATCCCGAAGAGGTTCAAAGTAAAAAAAATCCCCTGAAATTTTCTCTGCTCTACTTATAATTTAAACTGGAGCGTTTTTAAGTGTCTAATTATTCATATAAACGATCCGTAGTTTTTTTTCTTCATATTTTTTGTCCATTTTATTGATTCATTTCCCGAGCGGAATATATCAGTAGCCTCCATTTTTATTTTCGTTTCCCCCCCTTCTCGACAGAGAGGAAAGATCTTTCATTAAATTCCCCCGTTTTGTTCTCGTACAAAAATTATTTAAATTCCGAGGCAGAGCCACACGTCTGCTGTGAATGAGAAGGGGAAAACGGTAGGTGGGGGGAGAGAGAGTTAGAGAATGAAGGGAAAAAAAGGAATAGAAAGGAGAGCAACACACAAAGAAATTTTGCCGCCCCCTCCCCCGCCCCTCAGCAGCAGCAGCAGCAGCAGCGCCAACCATCTTTGTGCCCGAGAATTACAATACAATGGCTTCCGCAGGGTCGTTTGGAATGTGACGTGCTTCCAGGGCGAAAGATCGTCCGTCGTAAATGGGAATGTCCTCCCCCTCCCCCCTGCACAACAATGGTAGAGACGAAAGAGAGCCATAAGCCGCCGAGACAGACTCCAAATTTAATTGTATCGATTCAAGGAATGGTATGGTATTAAGTATTTGTAAGGACTCGTCACCCTCCTTTAAGCTGTAACCTGCCAGAGGATTGCAACGAGAAAACTGAATCGACAGACGGGAAAATCGATCACACACACACACGTGCAGAGGCACTATTTATAGCCATCATGGGAACGCGGAAGGTGCATGAGACGAACGGAAGTAGACTAATTAGAATAATACTTGCTAGCACCAATTCTAGATCACGCAGTGGCAAGACCTTTAGTCAAAATTTTTTAAATACTTACTTTACCCAAGCCTGTATATATATATTTATAAAATATTAAAGTTTGTAAAGCGGAACACTAATTTGTTTTCAAAAAAATATGGCGAGTTTCATGAATGACCAGAAATCAGTCAGCTCTAAGGTTGGACAAGCATCGCCCTTGTTCTCTACACCAGAGATATTATTAGCCTTCCTTCCTCCAGAGGTTAAAAACAGTAACTACAAAGAGCTTTTCGTGGTGAAGCAGAGAGTAAAACTATTCTTTTTCAAAATGGCGGCGCTGCTGCTGCTGCTGCTGTTGTTTTACTCTGCTGTGCTACAGGATTTTCTTAATCATCGTCCCTCTTCTAGTATTTAAATCAAGGTTCCTGCAAGTGTTGAATGAGCTGCTGCTGCCAACCTTGTAAAATAACACACATCATCACATATCTTTAAAATTTCTATTCAGTTTTTTTCTGCTCTGTTGTTTGTTTGTGTTCATGTATGGCGCTGCTGCTGCTGCTGGAGCAAGGACAGTTTCCTTCCTGGTCCAAGTAGTGGTTCAAAACTCCTCCATTGCGTGTTCCTCAGTGTGTGTGTGTGTGTGTCCCTGTGTTGTGTTTATATTGACTTTTGTCTATATACACTCTTTCTTTTACTAATTTATTTTAAGTTTATTTGTCTTTAATAATTATGTACTTTATTTTGTTCATTTTTAATTTTTAATGTTATGACGTATCCTCCTATTATTTCCTCAATCCGAGGATTAATGGAAACAACAATAAATCTAAATCTAGACTTCCATTAAAGATGACGGATTTAGCACATGATTCACGTTAAACTTCTTTAAGGTAACTGCGACGGGAAGTTTCACCCAGTTTAGGGTGTGTTTAAATGTTTGCTCCAAAAAAAAATTATTTACTTTCGCTGTCGTGAAAAATTTTTTTTAAAGACGATAATGGTTTATTTTGATGAGCAGTAAGTTTAATTATGCTCAACTATACATCATCAAACGAACGATATAAGCTGACCACGTGCGTGTGTGTGTGTCTCACTCCACATTCGGAGTGTGTGTCATGCCAGATGATGACAGTAGTCCACAGTCGCCTCGGTAGGCCCAGGCCCTCCCTCAATGGGCTGCAGAGCCGCGGAGAAAGAAAGAAAAAAAATAATACATTATCAAATAAATACAGGAAAGGGTTAAATCACAGTTTTACTGACGTTTCTATACCACCTGTTAAACCTACGGTTATTAATTAGTTTGGTTGTATAGACACATACAACTCCTCGGCATGGGCAATCACCGCGTGACGTCATCCGATGACGTCATCTTCCCCTTATCTGCTAAATGTCGCCCTGTATATCACACACACACACATATTTTATGTTCCCTTTTGTGATTAAAATGAAGGTATTGGGACCTAATTTTGGGGGCGATGAGAGGACACACACACAAGGGGCCCAAATTTGGTCGACGCGCTGCGTCAGATCGAAATTGTTTACATTACAACTGTGTACGAATCTTCGGCCGGGCAATCACCGTGACGTCATCACATGACGTCATCTTCCCCATATCTGTTAAATATCGCCCTGTATACACACACACATATTTTCTGTTCCCTTTTGTGATTAAAATGAAGGTATTGGGACCTAATTTTGGGGGCGATGAGAGGACACACAAGGGCCCAAATTTGGTCGATGCGCGGCGTTCGATCGAAATTGTTTACATTACAACTGTGTATGAATCTTCGGCCGCGCAATCATCACGTGACGTCATCACATGACGTCATCTTCCATTTATCTGCTAAATGTCGCCCTGTATACAAACAAACATATTTTCTGTTCCCTTTTGTGATTAAAATGAAGGTATTGGGACCCTAATTTTGGGGGCGATCACAGGACGTCATCATCAGATGACGTCATCTTTCCCTTATCTGCTTCAATCCGTAAATGTCGCCCTGTATACAAACATAATTCTGTTCCCTTTTGTGATTAAAATGAAGGTATTGGGACCTAATTTTTGGGGGCGCGATCAGAGGACACACACAGAAGGGCCCCCAAATTTGGTGGACGCGCGGCGTCCGATCGAACTTGTTTACATTCCCGCCCAGCTTTTTGTTATTCACCGTTTAATTGCTTTTTAATCACAACTCTTGTGCACTTTTAATGAAAATCTCAGATTAACGCGGACGAAATGCGAGGAGGACAATAATGACAAACGTGGAGGAGGGGCGGGGGGAGACGGGGGGAGGGGGGGGGGCGGGGAGAGGCGAAATAAAAAGTTGTTCCCCCTCGTGTATGAGGATCGTGGTTGGCAACCGACTGTGATATGTGACGCAATGTTGTCCCATCAATGCACAGTGTAATAGTAGTGTAAACACAGTCCTTCCTCCCCCCTCCCCACCCACCCTCTAACAGGGAAATATTATTGGGGGGTACTTTACACGTATTAACCGACTCATTCGTTTCGTCGTGACGTGTTTGTAATAACTAGGAAAGTTAATCATGGTTGGCGGCATTCACAGTAAATTACGTTCGGGAACGAACGCAAATATATGCGTAATTAGTGACGCTCTGGAAATATGGACGGCGTCAGTCGGCGTCGAAATAGTAGCGGCGGTGGTTCACAGTAACACCGACGTCGTGTCTCTCTCTCAACAACCGATACAACCATTACAGATTGTGTAAGGGTCTGCTATAACATACAAGTGACGACCTTTTTTTAAATAATCAATTTTCTAAATTAAAAATAAAATAAAAATATGACCTTCCAATCACAAGAATGTACCGTGAAACTGTTTATAGGTTTATTTGAACTTGTTCCTCCTATTAAAAGATCCTGTAAAATTCGTATTTGGTGTACATATGGTGAGATTCTACACGGCGTGACTACTACACGTCGCACTATGGGGAGGGGGAGGAGGAGAAGGGAGGTACTGCTATTACCCCCCCTCCACCCCCTCTGGCAGGGCGAAACGCTACTACCATTCTTAAAAAAACATTAATTTTCTTCATACGTATTCCCTGGTCGTCACATGTGTAACGTTATTCTTTCAGTTTTTCTCACACACAAGTAATAATTTAATAGCTTCTTCACTTTCTGCTTACTATTTTCTAATTTTTCCCTCTTGGAGTGTTTCATGTACGGTTGTCCATGGTTCCTGTTCCCTGAGGTGATTCAGCTTCCTTCTTCCTCGTGTACTCTAGTCTCCTGTGTTCCGAATCTAATCAATTAAATTTATGTGAATGTACAGAAACACTTATTTTACACTCTTAGCAACATTTAAGAGGTTATTATTAATATATTTAGTTGATACTGTAATTGTTATTAATCATACGTGTCTGATTTCGTCATCACAGGACTAATTGAATTAAATCACTCAGCAGCGTAATTTTTAATTGGATAAAAATTTCAAATATCAATATTTAACGTAAAGTATAATTTGAAATCTGGTAAAAGGCGTATTAATTACTACGATCCGGGAAAATTAATTTGCAGCGTAATTACTGTATTAACCTCTGTTATTCTGTTAATTACCGAGTTGTTGTTGTTGTATTCAATCCTAAGACTCGTCTATCCTGAGAAAAAAAATCCTCTTAACCGTTATTCTCCCCTAATCAGCTTACTGTATTCCAACCTTGGCCTCCCTCTTCTGTTCTTAAAACCCACACACACTTCCCTCTAACGCTAATTTTACAACACCCTCAATATATATATATTTCTCTCTCTCTCTATATATATATATATATTTCTATCTCTCTCTATTTCTATTCCTCTCTCTCTCTCTCTCTCTCTCTCTCTCTCTCTCTCTATAGAGTGTCCCGACACTGATACGTCATGATATTTGGAACTCTTTACAGGTAAAGACACATCCATCCCTCCTTTCGGGTTTTAGTAAGACATTTGGCAATTATTTGGTCCCTGGTCCTTGGCTCGTGTGTGTGTGTGTGTGTGAGATTACAAAAGGAACCCCCCTTGTGATTTACGACGAAGCTAAGAAACGAGGAGGGGAAAGAAGAAGAATAAAAAAACTTTTCCCCTTTTGCACCGTGCATTATAAATTACCCTACGCCGAGATTACGCGTATTCACATCCTACATCCTCTTTCATTGAAAAATTTTTCCTTTCCCCGTTATTGGTGTGTGTGTGTTTTTGTGCGTAATTTGACGATTTTTTTAAATTTATATATAAAAACTATTATCTTAACTTGACTATCTCTCACTCTCCCTTTCTCTCTCTCCCTTTATCTCTCTCTTTTTCTCTTTCTCTCTCTTTCTCTCTCTCCCTTTCTCTCTTTTTCTCTTTCTCTCTCTCTTTTTCTCTTTCTCTCTCTCTTTTTCTTTTACTCTCTCTCTTTCTTTTTTCTCTCCCTCTTTCTCTATCTTTCTCTCTTTCTCTCTCTTTTTCTCTTTCTCTCTCTTTTTCTCTGCTTTTCTCTTACTCTCTCTTTCTCTCTTTCTTTTTTCTCTCCCTCTTTCTCTCTTTTTCTCTTTCTCTCTTTCTCTTTCTCTCTCTTTTTCTCTTTCTCTCTCGTTTTCTCTTTCTCTCTCTCTTTCTCTCTCTCTCTCTCTCTCTCTCTCTCTCTCTCTCTCTGTCTCTCTCTCTCTCTCTGTTGCTATCACAACCTGTATAATCCAGCCTGATAAGGGAACCGCCAGCACGTAATAAACGTCCTCTGCACGCAATGAGGTTTACGCGCCTCATGGAGCCAGTGCATTATTTGTTGAACTGGACAATTTCGGAAATTTAAATTTTTCCGCAACCTGTTTTCCTAAAAATTCCATTTCTAAAGAATTATTTAATTTTTATTGGCCATGTGTCCATTATTTTAATTTTAGTACACTTATCTTGTTGTTGTTTTCTTTATTATTTATTTATATATTAAAACCATTATCTTTACAGATTCTCAGTTCTGCCAATTTCGATATAGTATATACAATATTATAAAAAAAATCACGAAAATAAAATATTGTATATAATTTAAAGGGTTACATGAGGGTTAGGGTTAATCCCTTCGATCAATCTACTTTAGCCGAACATGGTTAGGTTTAATTGTGAGTGTCTGAGAGACGTGTGTGTGTGTGTGTGTGACAAGCAGTGAACTGTATATGACTATGGCAATTACCTACAGGTCCTTCAAAATTATATGATATTTTTGTATATGACTATGGCAATTACCAAAAGGTCCTTCAAAATTATTATATGATATTTTTGTATATTACTATGGCAATTACCAAAAGGTCCTTCAAAATTATATATTTGTATGTGACTATGGCAATTACCAAAAGGTCCTTTAAAATTATATAATATATTTTTGTATATGACTATAGAAATTACCAAAAGGTCCTTCAAAATTATAGTTTTGCATGTGACTATGGCAATTACCAAAAGGTCCTTTAAAAATTATTATATTATATTTTTGTATGTGACTATGGAAATTACCAAAAAAGGTCCTTCAAAATTATTATATTATATTTTTGTATGTGACTATGGAAATTACCAAAAAAGGTCCTTCAAAATTATTATATTATACTTTTGTATGTGACTATGGAAATTACCAAAAGGTCCTTAAAAATTATATTTTTGTATGTGACTATGGCAATTACCAAAAGGTCCTTCAAAATTATTATATTATGTTTTTGTATTGGACTATGGCAATTACCAAAAAAGGTCCTTCAAAATTATATTACATTTTTTGGTTATTTAAGCGACTGATTAAAATAAGGAAAAATTATTAATTACCATAGCACATTGAGCTTCAAGTAAAGAATTTCATATCCCTTATTTTTATTTACATAAATTTCAAGGATGTAGGAGGTGGTCGTGTCCTGTACGAGGCACAACAGGGGAATGTATTTTATTTCGCTCACGAAGCTCATTGAATCACGTCACGAAATGCGTGTCGGTGTTTAGATGTGTGTGAGGGGAGGTGATGAGGAGGAGAGAGAGAGAAAGGAAAGCAGCAGCTAAGACCTCTGTGGTAAAGGCCCGAGGCTCAAACATATTGGCAATTCGTTGTGGCATAACACAATAACCGTTTTCAGACTTGTCATTTAGCGGGGCAATTTTGTAGAGTGGATCGCCCAGGGAGCGATTTGTGCTTCTCTCTCCTCTCCTCTCCTTCCCCTTGGAAGAAACTTGCGGGAGAAAGGGAAATGGCTTGAAAAAGCAGGCATTTTATTTCACGGTTTTCCCCCTTTTCTGCTCGTATAAGCGGCTCTGAAAGAACATCTACAATATGTAAAACGTGAGAGAGACAGACAGACAGACAGACAGACTTGTTTATCTGCGTTTCACGTAAATGCCATTGTCAGAGAAAATTGAACACTCGGCTAAGTAATATGATGGGAAAGCGGGGACAAGGAAGGGAAAGGGAAATCTAAAATGCAGGGGTAACTGATTTAAATAAGATATTTTGTGGGCCTCTGCCAGAGGCAAAGTAGTTTCCGGGAAATAAAATTCAATTTCACGAGTCTCCTTCCCGGGGTAAGTTCCTCCTCCCCCCAAAAAAAATTACGTCTTAAATTCCAGGTGGACGGGAGGGAACGCTTTCTTTCTTTCTTTCTTTCTTTCTTTCTTTCTTTCTTTCTTTCTTTCTTTCTTTCTTTCTTTCTTTCTTTCTTTCTTTCTTTCTTTCTTTCTTTCTTTCTTTCTTTCTTTCTTTCTTTCTTTCTTTCTTTCTTCTCTTTCTTTCTTTCTTTCTTTCTTTCTTTCTTTCTTTCTTTCTTTCTTTCTTTCTTTCTTTCTTTCTTTCTTTCTTTCTTTTCTTTCTTTCTTTCTTTCTTTCTTTCTTTCTTTCTTTCTTTCTTTCTTTCTTTCTTTCTTTCTTTCTTTCTTTCTTCTTTCTTTCTTTTATTTCTTTCTTTCTTTCTTTCTTTCTTTCTTTCTTTCTTTCTTTCTTTCTTTCTTTCTTTCTTTCTTTCTTTCTTTTCTTTCTTTCTTTCCTTCTTTCTTTCTTTCTTTCTTCTTTCTTTCTTTCTTTCTTTCTTTCTTTCTTTCTTTCTTTCTTTCTTTCTTTCTTCTTTCTTTCTTTCTTCTTTCTTTCTATCTTTTTCTTTCTTTTTTCAGTCTTTTTTTTCTTGCTTTCTTTCTTGCTTTTTTTCTTGCTTTCTTACTTGCTTTTTTTCTTGCTTTCTTACTTTCTTTCTTTCTTTCTTCTTTCTTTCTTCTTTCTTTCTTTCTTTCTTTCTTTCTTCTTTTCTTTCTTTCTTTCTTTCTTTTCTTTCTTTCTTTCTTTCTTTTCTTTCTTTCTTTCTTTCTTTCTTTCTTTCTTTCTTTCTTTCTTTCTTTCTTTCTTTCTTTCTTTCTTTCTTTGTGTAACTTCCTTCGTTTTCCCTCATCTCTACGGACTTACTTGCCTGTCTCTTTCCATAGACGAAATTCTGCAAGGACAACGAATATAGATATTCAACAGGATTAAAAAAAAAAAACTTCAGGAGTAGAAAATTCAGCCATCAACGGATTTCACTTATAAAAACTTGTGATCCGTTTCACTTATTCCGATTTACAGAATAATAAATACGACGACCAATAAGAAGGCATGCAAATTTATCTCCATTTATTTTTTAAAAGAAAAACGACGTTTCGTCTCCTTTATCAGAGACTTCCTCAGCTGTACTACATGCATCACGTTACAAGAAATACAGTAATGGGTTCCATGTTACAACTAAATTTATTTAATACTATTGTAACTAATAAAATTGTAACAGACCCATATATATATATATATATAATTTATTGTAAAATTATGTTCGTAGCGAGCCTGAGGAAGGAAAGTCTCAAAATGGAGACGAAACGTCGTTTTTCAATAAGTAGTGATAAATTTATTGGCAGTCTACCTTATTTATTGCAAATTTTGCAATCAGAAAACTATATTGAATTACAGAATAAAAAATAAGTTTGAAATTTTCCAACCTATAAAAAATTTATTCTAATACAACTATTATTTTTTTTAATTGTTCCAGTAGTTTAGGTGAAAAAAAAACATAATTTAAAGTGATGAAAAGTGCAATTTAAAACTGTATGAATCTCTTAGTTAAAAATTATTTTCTCCCCAACAGTTTTTTTTTTCCAATTTCAAAAAATAATACTGACAGTTGATGACAATGAACAGACTTACAGGTTAATGTAAAAAACAAACCTAAAAAATATATATTCAAGCATGTAAGGTAAGGAACATTTTCAAAATTGCTATATTTTGAAACTGCTTTTCAGAATATCTAAATTATTAACGTAACTTTCTGGTCCATGAGCGACACTCACATGTACAATAAATAATCTTTTAGGCTGAAGGACTCAAAGGAGGAATTACGACGAATTGATAAAATTTGTAAAATTTGAACCACGTTTATATATATATATAAAATAAAATTATTGTAACAGACCCATATATAATTTATTGTAACAATTGATTATTACGGTAAGAACAACCTGAAGATGGTAGAAATAAGTACCGAAACGTTGTGTTTCTTCCTCTTTGGAAATTGTTAAAAAATAAAGTCTGAAAAAGTGTTTCGGAAATTTTTTACTTATTACAAAATGGTCAAGTTCATAAACATTGTTGTTACTGTAAAATGTAACAATTGATTATTACGATAATAACAACCTGAAGATGGTACAAATAATTACCGAAACGTCGTTTTTTTCCCTCTCGTTGGAAATTCTTAAAAAAAATCGTGTCTGAAATTCGTTGGGAAATTTTTCTTTTTCATTATAAAATAGTTAAGTTTATAAACATTTTTATTGCTGTAATATGTAACAATAGATGTTTCGATTATTACGATAATAACAACCTGAAGAAGGTACAAATAAATACCGAAACGTTGTGTTTCTTCCTCTTTGGAAATTGTTAAAAAATAAAGTCTGAAAAAGTGTTTCGGAAATATTTTATTTATTACAAAATGGTCAAGTTCATAAACATTGTTGTTGCAGTAAAATGTAACAATTAATTATTACGGTAAGAACAACCTGAAGATGGTACAAATAAGTACCGAAACGTCGTTTTTTCCTTCTCGTTGGAAATTGTTAAAAAAAACCAAGTCTAAAAAATTCGTTGGGAAATTTTTAATTTTCATTACAAAATGGTTAAGTTTATAAAAATTATCGTTGCTGTAAAATGTAACAATTGATGTATCGATTATTACGATAATAACAACCTGAAGATGGTACAAATAATTACCAAAACGTCGTTTTTTTCTTCTCGTTGGAAATTGTTTAAAAAAATTGTGTCTGAAATTAGTTGGGAAATTTTTTACTTTTCATTACAAAATATTTAAGTTCATAAAAATTGTCGTTGCTGTAAAATGTGTAAAAATTGATGTATCGATTATTACGATAATAACAACAACCTGAAGATGGTACAAATATTTACCGAAACGTTGGTTTTTTTCCCCTCCCTCTCGTTGAAAATTGTTAAAAATAAATTCTGAAATTAGGTTCTTGAATTTTTTTTCCCTTCAAATTAGTAGATAGTTTGTTTACACGCCATAAAGTAGTTATTGTTTGTTGAAAGGAACTCGATACAAGTTGTGACGTTTCTGCCGCTTTTCCTGAGGATGACCAGGTATTCCCGGGAATGAAGTCCATAGGCCAGGTAATTGGCTCCAATTGGAGAGGGGAGGAGAGGGGAGGGGGGCGTGCGGTTGCCAAAGCGTAAATTACAAATAACGTAACCGCTGACCACAAGCAAGAGGGAGAAACTATCCATTTCCTTGACATTTCAGTCACACACACACTTTTTTTAAATGTATTTTTTCTCCCTGTTCCTCTCCTCTCGTTTTCGTCGCCGCAACGTTGGTATAATTTTCGTAATATTCAAACTGACTCTGAATGTATGCAAATAAACTGTGAATGGAGCCAAGTGCAGCCAGCGCCATTACGTCAATTTTACTCGCAGCGTTAAATGAATGGATAATGAGGACGGTAATACAGAGCTGCTTGCTTGGCCTTAAAGGACCACCAGGACCACAAAAAGCGTTTAAACTCTCCTCCTCCTGCTCAGGAATTAAACTAATTCCCTTAATACGCTGCGAAAAATACATAAATATTTATTTAAAATGAATGAATGGGAGAAATAAGTACAGTTTTTTTTTCTCTTCTTCAAAATGTTCCTAATACCACTGACAAGTTGGAAATTTAATTTAATTAATTTACAGGGATCCTGGGAAGGGAAGGAAAGGGAAGGAATATACAGTCTACCCTCATGTTAAATATATCATCGTTTTTGAGAAGGGAAACACACACGTAGTTGCTGGTTAATAATACCAGGATTAGAGGCAGATTAGGAGAAGGAAGGACTAAATGTCAGCCAGCTGGTTATTTAAAAATTACGAGGAGGGGGAAAAAAAAGAAGAAATGTACAGATAATTGATTAATAATGGAGTTTTCTACCAAATAAGGACCAAGAAAATTCATTACGTCATTAAGGGAGGGATTTTTAAAAAAATTGAAAGAAAAAAAAAGAAATCATCATCAGTAGTTGACTGTCTAAGGAGGACCTTCGCCTCCTCCCATTAATAATGGGGTTTTCTACCAAAATAACTACCAAGAAAATTCTTTACGTCATTAAGGGAGGGATTTTAAAAAAAAATTGAAAGAAAAAAAATTAATTATCAGTTGACTTTACTGTCTAAGCAGGACCTTCAACATCTTGACCTGTCCAAGGATACTTCCCTTCTTCAGTCCGCCTTGGTCTTCCCCCCTTATTCTTTCTTGTCTCCTGCTTAACTTTTCTTCCTTCCCCCATCCTATTGACGAGTTCCAACTACCCTAACCTACGTATATGTAACACAATGTCTATGTCACGATATATTTCATTTTACTTCTTTCATTGTATCTTATTGTCTACCCATTGTCCATCTATATGAATGGATGAGAACCTGAACATGGTAAAAAATGGGCACCGAAACGTTTCTTTTCTACCTCTCAGAAAATTGTTAAAAATAAAGAGAGACTGAAATTGGTCATCAACAAAAAAAAAACCTGTTGTCGCCAAATGATGACGCATTGTGATATTTTATTACTTGTTCGTAGTTTAATAATTTTTTATTTTTTGGTTTGGTAAAACGTTTCAAGGACGTAATCTGTTGCAGTTTCTTCTTTCTTTCTTCTTCGGTCCACCTCTTTGGTCCCTCACTTCCTTCCTTCCTCTTTTCTCCTTTGCATGCATCCCGAGGAGTGTAATCTTCAAAGAGTTTTTTTTTCACGACGAGATGCAGGGAGAGAGAGAGAGAGAGAGAGAGGAGAATCCCTCCCGGAGAGTCTAAATTGTGTGAGCAATTAGCGCCGTGCGCGTATCCCTAATTGCCTGCCCACTTTCTCGGCTTCGGCGTCGACGTCGGGCGTCGGCGGCAGCGTCTGGAATTCCTACAGGGGAAGGGAGGGAGGGATAGAGAGAGAGAGGGAGAGAGACAGAGTCTAAACCATCGATTAATAGACCGTTGTTGTACCGTGATATTCGCAAAGCCCCGATTCGCCGCTCTATCAAAAAGCAATTAAGCGATTTATAAGTATGGGAGGGGGAGGGAGAGGGTGAGGAGAGAGGGGAGAGAGGGGGAGGAGGGAAATAAATGACTGCTTTTTAATTACCGCGTGTTAATTTTTCACCATTAATAGCAGCAGCAGCGTCTTACAGGAAGACTTTTGCTTCTATAGAGTCCCGTTAGTTGACTGCAGCAACTCTCTCTCTCTCTCTCTCTCTCTCTCTGTCTCTCTCCACTGCTCGTCATTTATAATTGTCACTCTAATACTGGAACTGAAAACAGACAGGGGCTGGAAAGGTAGAGAGAGAGAGAGAGAGAGAAATAGAGAGGGAGAGAAATATATAGAGAGAGGAATAGAGAGAAATATATAAAGAGAGGGAGAAATGTATATATATATATAGAGAGAGATACATATATAGAGAGAAATAGGGAGAGAGAAATAGAGAGAGATAAAAAGAGAGACATAAATATATATAGAGAGAAATGTATATAGAGAGAGAAATATAGAGAGAGAGAAAAATAGAGAGAGAGAAAAATAGAGAGAGAGAGAAATATAGAGAGAGAGAAAAATAGAGAGAGAGAAATATATAGAGAGAGAAAAATAGAGAGAGAGAAATATAGACAGACAGAAATATAGACAGACAGAAATAGGGAGAGATAAATAGAGAGAGATAAATAGCGAGAGATAAATAGAAAGAGATAAATAGAGATAAATAGTGAGAGATAAATACAGAGAGAGAAAAATAGAGAGAGAGAGAAATACAGCGGTTTCCTCTGCGTGTGACGGGAATAAATTAACGTTTCACCGAGCTTCCTGTAACGACGATTCTTCCCTTAATTGGTTCCCTATCAAATAATTATTGGAAAAAATTTTCCCTTATTTCCTACGCCCTCCAAAAAAATGCGCTACGTGGACTTGTAAACAAGGGTCCACGAAAACGGGTAATTTTTTTATATTTATTATTTGCTCAATTTTAATGATTCCAAAACGTATGATTTACGTTCAAAACCAACTGCGAGTTATAAGGTTTGCCCTGAAGCGATCATAAATAAAATATACCGTACTTTATATATATATATATATACGATTCATCTGTATCAATATTCTGTACCTGTTGTTTCGTTTTGAGGACAAAATGAAACGTACTATTTCCGCGCTAACGATGTCGAAGATGTTACATAATTATAAATAAGTATTAAGTTAACATCAAGTTATTAATGTATACTGTTCTATATCTACAAAGATTTCCGAGAAATCGTATTTTAACACGTAATCAAGTCAGCATTGTGATTGAGGGAAATCCCCGGCCACATGTGATGGATTAGGTCTCACTATACGCGCCACACGTCTTCCCGTTACTGCATCTATGTACAATGTAATTAAATATAATATTAGATCATAGTATGAGATAATAAGTTGAGTAAAACTCGTTATAAATTCCGTTAATGATGGTGGTGTTAGATCAGTGTAATCCTCGCTATTAAAAACATTACTTTACTTTACGACTTTAACACGAATCGTGATCCTGCTGAGGTAATTTCCTGTGGTTGGCGTCACAGCTCCTAGAGATTACAGAGACGGAAACAGAGGTCTGGTGAATTATTGGTCTATTGGAAACTCTCAAAGACAGTCGGATAGACGACGAAGAGTTAGAGGGAAGTGAGACATATATATAGGGATTCTCAATAAGAGCTTGGCGATGTTGAACTGTAATAAAAGAAGCTGTGTGTGTGAAGAGTCAAAAAAAGGGCCCATATACGCCCTTTCATATAAAAAATGATTTTATTTAATACTTCACAAGTTAAGGGGGGAGAGAAACAGAGAGAGAAAGAGATAAATATATATATATAGAGAGAGAAAGATAGACATATAAATATGTATGGAGAGAGATAGATAGAAATATATATATATATATATATATATATATATATATATAGAGAGAGAGAGAGAGAGAGAGAGAGAGAGAGAGAGAGAAATATAGAAGGATAGAAACAGAGAGAGAGAAATATAGAGAGAATTAGAGAGAGAGAAGGATAGAAATAGAGAGAGAGAGAGAGGTAGAAATAGAAAGAGAGAAATATAGAGAGAATTAGAGAGAGAGAGAGAGGAGGATAGAAATAGAGAGAGAGAAATATAGAGAGAATTTTAGAGAGAGAGAAGGATAGAAATAGAGAGAGATAGAAATATAGAGAGAATTAGAGAGAGGTAGAAATAGAGAGAGAGGTAGAAATAGAGAGAGAGGTAGAAATAGAAAGAGAGAGGTAGAAATAGAGAGAGAGAAATATAGAGAGAATTAGAGAGAGAGGAGGATAGAAATAGAGAGGGAGAAATATAGAGAGAATTTTAGAGAGAGAGAAGGATAGAAATAGAGAGAGATAGAAATATAGAGAGAATTTTAGAGAGAGAGAAGGATAGAAATATAGAGATAATTAGAGAGAGAGGTAGAAATAGAGAGAGAGGTAGAAATAGAGAGAGAGGTAGAAATAGAGAGAGAGGTAGAAATAGAGAGAGAGGTAGAAATAGAGAGAGCCGAATCTGTTGCTTTTATAAATTCTATTCCGTACTTTTATATATATATATAGTTTGTATTTCACACGCACATAATCAGGCGACGCGTGTGAGCGCCATCTACAGTGGACAGACAGAAATTGCTTACCTCTGTAAGGGAAACGCAGGAGACTAAATATTCCTCACACTGTTAGGTTGGCAACAGGAACCTGCAACAGAACAACAATAATTACACTCTACATACCATTCACATTCATTACAATATGGGGAATGTAATACTTGGTCCAGTAAATAACCTCGACAAAAGTCAAATTAATAAAACTACCTTATTTGAAAATAAATAATTAACAAAACCTATTGATGCAATTAATAATAGATCAGTTAATGTCACTTTTAAAAATAGATTAATAAACAGCAGACTAATAAAATAACGTCATTAATAGGAAATAATAAAGAAACCTATTAATGTAATAAATGGTGCCTGGGACTGAGATTAAGACTGATGGAGAGTCGACAGACACGCTGAACACGTGTGTGTGTGTGTGTCACTCCCATATTAGGAATGTCTCAGGCAAGATGACAGTCCGCAGTCGTCCTGGTAGGCCGAGGCCCAAATTGCGGGCTGCGATGCAGTAGAAAGAAGAAGAAGATTCACGCAATAAAAATTAGATCAATTAACGACTCTCGTTTAAAATAAATTAATAAGCACCAGACCAATACAATTGTATCATTAACGAGATATAATTACAAAACCTATTAATTTAATTAATATTAGATCAATCAAAGTCTCTCTTAAAAATCAATTAATAATCAGCAGACCAATAAAGTTACCTTCATTAATAATAAATAAGTAATTAAACTATTTACGAAATAAAAATTAGATCAATTAATATTTCGTTTCTTTTCACAATAATTGAGTAACTAATTAACTTCAAATTGCAATTAGAAAGTTTTTATTTAATTGGAACGATGTTGAAGCAGCGGCCATTTTGTGGACGGTCAAGTTTAACATTTTTTTTGGACATATTTAGTTTCCTTCGTTTGCTCGTTAAACCTTGACATTTAAATTAAGTTACCTGAGGAAGACCCCAATTACGGTGACGAAACGTATAATTGCGTTATTGCTCGTAAAAGTTATTTTTATTTTTTAAAAAGAAATATTACAATTTGGACGATTCCATGTCAAGTGACGTAATTTTTATGGGAACCTAAGTCGACCGATATTTGATGGAATTTTTCCAGCATGTGTAATGGAGATCCTCGATGGACATCTGCAGGAATATACAGTCAACATTGATGCAGGTTTTGAAGAATAAACAACCCCAAAAATAAATAAATATTATCCGAAAATGCAGGAATGTGACCGCTGGAAAGCATAAAACCCCAAAGTTTACGAAAATAATTTAAGATAATATTTTTTTTTTTGGATTTTCAAGGAATCCTGCTGCGATCGATAAAGTAGTAGGTTTGCAGAAATTAGGAAAGAAATACAAACTATTGAAATGTGGTGCTATAGAAGAATGAGATGGATAGTGGATAGGGTGACTAACCCGGAAGTTCTAAACAGAATAGGGGAAGACTGAACAATTTGGAGGACTCTTAAGGGATAGATTAATAGGTTACGTTTTGTGGGACCTGATGATTTTGATAAAATTAGCATTAGAGGGAGGCCAAGGATGGAACGCGGACGCTATGGAGATCAGAGGAAAGTGTTGGGATGTGAAAAGGAGGCTTGAGAAGGTAGTTTAGCTTGGTAGGGATGCAACAGGAATGAATACCAATACAACAACGTAGAATAAAACGAGTCTGAATACTCGAGGTGAATGGAAGAATCAAGGTTAACATTGACTAAATCTACCTCAAAAATTAATTTAATATTTCCCATAATAACAAATTACGCTACTAACTAGAAAAGGATAGAGAAACGTGAAGCTGAACCCCATTTATTACGCAAAATAGGTGAATTCCACCCCCGTGTTTTACATTTACAAAATAAATTCCCGACCTGACAAACTCGACTCGTTCATTTATTTATTTATATTAATTTCCGGGTTAATGACTTTTATTAACTGTGCAACAAATTAAAAACAAATTATTTAATGTGACTCATTGAGCTGAAAACTAAACGGAATATGGAAAACGATAATGGCGAAAAGTTTGTTTGCTCTCAACTACGATGAAAACATGGAAATATATACATATATATTTTTCATAAAGGTTAATATTTTTGTTTTCGGCGCATTAAATACTATGAAATAAATGAGGATTTTTAATAACAATTTTTCATAGCCTAACATTGTAAAGTATTTATCTGATGATTCACGTCGTCGTTGTTACGGTATTCAATCCTAAGAATGATCTGACGTATGCCGATATATGCTGCGCAAGCCTTTTCATTTAAACGTGACTACAAAATCCTCACTATAATTCTTAGTGTATTCCATCTTTGGCCTCCCTCTTTTGTTCACTTCCCTCTAATGGCTAATTTTACAAGACCCTTCGTTCCTTAAAACGTTGCACTATTAGTCTATCCCCTTGAAAGTCCTCCATTTTATGTTCTGTCTCTCTCTCTCCTCCTCGTTCCCTATTCTGCTTAGAATTTCCTCGTCGGTGATCCTATCCACTAGTCTCCTACAGCGCCACATTTCAAAGGCTTCTATTCTTCTCCTCTCCCTATCGTCGTCCACGTTTCGCACCCACCCCTATATAAACTTTTTTTTAGAGATTTTCTAATATTCACACCGTAAGTAAAATTCCTCTTTTTTTTTGTTCCACAATGTCTTCCTTGCCTGTGTTATCCTAGTGTTCACGTCTCTTGACTGTCCCTAGTAGAAGAATTCCTTAGCTTCATTCCCAGTTATTCCAGTATTTTTTCTTCCATGCTACACTCCATTACCTTCGTTTCCCCTTTTTTTATTATTCCTCATATTGAACTCTTCCGTTCTCCAGGACCACGTTCATGCCATTTATTATGGCATTCAAGTTTTCTTCCGACTCCCCCTAACACTACAATATCGTCGGCAAAGCGTTAAGGGGTTTTTTATTTCTCCTCCTTGCAGTATGATTCCTTTTCCATATTCGTTTTTAATAACTTTTATCATCGTCTGCTCTGTATATATATATAGACGTTAAAGAGCCATGTACTGCATCCTCCTTGTCTTACTCGTTTCTTGATTACGGCTTTCTTTTCTTGATCTTCTATTCTAATTACTATTTACTGCCTTCTATAGACTTTATGGTTAACTATTCTCACTCGATCACCCATGTAACGCCACACTCCACATGTTTAGTAACGGCACATGTAAAAGTAAAATGGATGCTTGGTTACGGTTGCTGACGTCCGTGTAAATTTTTTTTCGCTCTCCCTTATAGCTACTATTATGGTTATAGTCTCTCTGTCTCTCTCTCTTTCGTCATCTCTCTCTCTTTCTTTCGTCATCTCTCTCTATTTCGTTATCTCTGTCTCTCTCTATTTCGTTATCTCTGTCTCTCTTTGTCTCTCTCTATTTCGTTATCTCTGTCTCTCTTTATTTCTCTCTATTTCGTTATCTCTGTCTCTTTCTATTTCGTTATCTCTGTCTCTCTTTGTCTCTCTCTATTTCGTTATCTCTGTCTGTCTCTTTTTCTTTTTGTCTCTCTCCTTCAAGTCTCTTGTAGCAAGGGTCAATAACATCTTTCTAGACGTAACATCAGTGAAATAATATTAAACGATTTAAAATGTAAGTACCATGGAAAACCATCTGTTACTATATGGAGATCATTACCAACGCAAGGTTTGTTAATAGCACGAATATGTCATGGAGTTATTTTAGAAGTCGTTTTGGAGTCTCTCTCCCTCTCCCTCTCCCATCTCGCTCTCCCTCTCTCTCTCTCTACTGCAGTTGGAAGTGTGTGTGTGTGTGTGTAACGAGACGCTCTGGAATAAAGGCTACGGTGTAATGGAGAGAGAGAGAGAAAATGAAAAAATCCTAGAGTAAAATGGACGGCCAGAATCTTCATGCAGGAACTTAGTAGACCGTAAAAGGTAATCTTCCTCATACATCGTCTGTTCAATTCCAGAACAGGTTATCAAGACCACTTGCTCCAGGCTCCAGCCTCCAGAAAACCATAATATCAGAACGGAATTTTTTTTTATTTAGGATAGAAAAATAAAAGTTACATCGCGTCTCATCTTACAAATTTCCATTAGCTTAACTGACAGTGTTTAAACGTAAAAAAGAATAGCCCAAGTCACTAGAGTCGTGATTTAGTCAACATTCAGGCGACTCATTACATTAATAAAATTAAGAATCAGTCTGGAACAAACCTTGGACTACTTAGGGATTTTACTCTGCTGACGGGAAAACTTGGAGGAATCAGCTTAAACAGATTACGATGAATTTTCATAATTGCATTTGTACTTTCCTCACAAGTTGTACCATTGGCTGTTTACTCTGCACAAGTTTCCCTCTGGTGTTTGTTCTGGAAAGGGGATGGAGGGGGACGACACAAGGAAATTAAATCCCGAAAATAATTTTGATGTAGGACCCAGTGATATCTTCCTACTGTAAGTAAATAAGGCTGTAGATAAAACAGGGCAGAAAATTATTTAAGCGACAGATCGCAAAAAAATTTTCTAATTCAAGCACAAGGTAACGTTGGGAGTTCCTCAAGGTTCTGTAATAGGACCATTACTTTTTTTTAAAAAAAAAATATTTATTGATGATTTACCAAATCATTTAAAGTCGGCGACATCTACAGAAGGATAAGGAACGGAGCAAGACGCGATACAAGATATCAGGAAAAATAAAATGAAAAAAAAATATGGAAAGAAAAGCAGCTGAATCTCGTTTTCAGAACACACAATCCTTGTGACAGAATATAGAATAGGCGATTGGGTAAGTAATTACAAGGGTAAACGAGACTTGGGGTGAGAGGAACAGCGTGCAGTTCCTTACATTATTTCATAATGGGGAACGTTAAGAAAAAGGGGGAAGTTAAAAATCAAAGGAGGTGGCATATATATCCTTAGTTAGACCAATTTTGGGCGGCTTGTTGGGGATCCCTATAGGCAACATCAAATAGAACCACTAGGAAAAGTTGAGAACAGGGGCTGTTAAGGGTCATGGAGTAGGGTTGTGAGAGAAGGAGGGAGAAAGGGAGGCTTGTGGCAGGAGTGTTTTTCTTTGGGGAGGGGGGGAGGGCGGGGAGGAAATCATCTTCAGGAAAAAATACATTCCGGGGACAAATTTATTTCAGGATAGGTGTGAAGTGGTTTTCCTCTTATAATATAAATGCATAATCGAGGGTAAAAGTTAAAATCTAAACTGAAGCCACGGTGGGGTGAATGAAGGAGCGAGGAACATGCGGAGAGTCTAAGGAAGGAATAATTTCTGGAGGACGCGTGGTGTTTGATCTACGACACGGTATCTGCGGCATGGAGAATTGAAACAAGTATGAAGTGAGGAGAGAGAGAGAGAGAGAGAGAGAGAGAGAGAGAGAGAGGCGTGATAGTAGAGGAATTAGTCAGCCTGGAACGAGCTTCGAAGTAATGAGGTGGAGAGTAATCTCGCTGGCGTAATGGAAGGAAGGAAGGTTGTCCCTGTCCAGGGAACGAGATCCAGAGGCGACCGGAATTCCTGGAAGACGGAACTTCAAAATAACGGCGTGGGGCTGAAGACGACCCATCACAGGTGCCAACATCAAAAACTGCGTGATGAAGATTTTTTTTTCTGCACGGTAAACCCATACAAGCAGGTAGAATCTTGCTAAATGCAATTGAGCACTAAGTTAAGTAATTATTGTTACATTCAGTAACTAAATTTAATTAGTTTTTACGTGACCGCAAGTAGATGAAGAGAGTCCTGGAGGCTATCGTGTTAATTGCCGTCCGGCAGTAGGCCTGTAATGGCCGCTACGTGCCTGGAATGCAGATCGAAGGCAAGGCGGCTTCCTCCAGCCCTCTGGTGGCTGACCTATTGAGCCCGCCGTAAACCAACAACCACAGAGGGACAGAGAGAGAGCGTGGGTGGTATATGGGGGGGAACCTGATAAGGCTCACATGATGGCGGTCAACACCCTACAAGGGGTAGAGCGGGAGTGCCGCAGGGTTGTCCCTTATTATACGTAACTGACTTAGTTCATAGCATTCACTCCCAGGTGACGACTCACTAATTAAAATCGGCGAAGAACTTCTACAAAATAATTATATACATATAGTTAATTGATACAATGTATAATATATACTCACTCAAGAATTCACTAATTCACTCACTCACTCAATAATTAATATTAATTATATATATAATATATACATTAAGAGAAAAAGAAAGAAAGAGGGAAAGAAAGAGAGAGAAAGAGGGAGAGGGAGAGAGAGAGGGAAAGAAAGAGGGAAAGAAAGAGAGAGAAAGAGGGAAAGAAAGAGAGAGAAAGAGGGAAAGAGAGAGAGAGAAAGAGAGAGAAAGAGGGAAAGAGAGAGAGAGAAAGAGAGAAAGAAAGAGAGAAAGAAAGAGGGGAAGAAAGAGAGAGAGAGAAAGAGGGAAAGAAAGAGAGAGAAAGAGAGAGAGAGAGAAAGAAAGAGAGAGAAAGAGGGAAAGAAAGAGAGAGAAAGAGGGAAAGAGGGAAAGAGAGAGAGAGGGAAAGAGAGAGAGAAAAAGAGAAAGAGAGAGAGAAAAAGAAAGAGAAAAAGATATATATATATATATAACAATACTAAATTTCTTCTAAAGCACCACGTTTTAAAAGCTTCTATTCTCTCCCCTTTCTGCAACTCTTATCGTCCACGTTTCGCACCCCCCATATAACGCCACACTCTCCATAACAACATTTTTAGGAATGATTTTCCTAATATTCACAATTATATCAGCCGAAAGTAAATTCCCCTTCCTTGCCATCCTGTGTTATCCTACTCTAGTTCAAAATGTCCTTTCCCAGAACTAACAGCCTTTTTTTTATTCCACTGTTCCTCATACTACACTCCATCACCTTGAGTTTTCCCCTCCTCTATTAATCCTCATGTTGTCCTCTTCCTCCCGGACCACGTTCCTGCCCATTTTTTTTATGGTTTTCCAAGTCTTCTCTTTTCTTCTTCTGACTCGCCCCTAAATACTACAATATCATCGGAAAAGCGTAGGAATTGAAATTATATTAATTTTGTTCTTGTTGTCACAAACAACCACAAGGTGTTAAGTACAAACATTGGAAAACTTCATTGCACGTTTCTCAGAAAGAGGTTGTTATAAATTACCATTATATTAATTTATATATAAAAAGTGTTATCTTACAGATGCTCAGTTGTGCCAATTTTGATATAGTATATACAAAATTAAAACAAAAATACCCCCAAAAATAAAATATTGTATTTAATTGACATGGGTAGCTTAATCCGTCTGATTAACCTACTTTAGCCGAACAGGTTAGGTTTAATTGTATCTGAGAGACGTGTGTGTGTGTGTGTGTGAGGATTGACAAGCTGTGAAGTGATTGTTGGACGATTAATGAGGATGTGGTCATGATGATGGTAGAGTAGTGGGTTAGAATGATCAAGGGGAAGGAAGGAAGGATGAGTTTTATTTTGAGGCTAGTGGAGGTATGTGGACGAGGATTGTCATGGATTTGCGTTGTGGTTGAGTTGCGCTTTTGATTAGGTTTGTTATATGGATTTGGATATTACTGAGGTTTAACATTGGGAATTTTTGATGTTATGGATATCAATATTTTAACTTTGGTCCCTCGAACTTTTGCCTAAAGGACGGGAAGGAAAGGATCAGTCCCTGTTTTTAATTATTTTCTTTAAAAAAATTTTTTTTTTACTGTTTTGGCTGGTGAATTCATCTATTTTTCTATTCAGTCCTATAGATATGGCTGCATATACGTTCGGAATATTTTATAATCCCGCTAATGGAGGCGGAGTTCAGAGAACCAATTTTTTAAAAAAACGATTTTATATAAGTGTTTGGAATGTTAATTAACTGTACACTAAATGTTATAATTCATCGAGCATTACACCATGGAAAAAAGGGAACAAAGACAGAGTCACGGAGGGAGAAGAGGAATTTGAAATATTCAAGGTGCTGGACGAATTAGAGAGAGAGAGAGAGAGAGAGAGAGAGAGAGAGAGAGAGAGAGAGAGAGAGAGTAAACTCCAGTGGACGAGCTCAAGGACGAGGTTGAGAATAGAAACACACAGACACAGACAGACACAGGTGGAAGCTGGAGTTCACCGACCGGGTCTTAAGAAAGGCCGTTGTCAGCAACTCCACACACACACCTACCAACTTTACGAAACCCCCACTAAGTTATTTCTTTTTAAAATACAAAATTAAATGCACTACGTTTTTTTTAGAGTAATAAAAAGATTAAAACTAAATTACGTGCAGTTTTACTTCAAAGTTCCTCCAAAAAGAAATTCCAATGTAACAGATGTTTGAACAAACTGTGTTGTATCACTTGCTACGGATGCAGCCGCCACTATATATATATATATATATATATATATATATATATATATATATATATATAGTAGAAGATCCGGCGTTCCTCCGTATTCGAGGATTTAAATGCTTTTTGGGCGCCAGGTATTTTTTAATAAAAATACCAAAAAAGTGGATTTTAATAGCTTTAATCCATTTCAGAACATGAGAAAAATTATCACTAGAGCAGGGCGTGGTCTTTCCTTCTCCTTCATCCACTACCCCATGACGACAGACTCCATTGTTGGCCCCCGAGTTGCGACAATTGCAACTCGCAAGCTGGCCCTGCATTGTTGCGTGTAACTGTTCATGTTACAATATATATATATATATTATCTACAAAAAGCTTCGTGGTGAAGCAGAGAGTAAAAACTATTCTTTTCAAAATGGCGGCGCTGCTGCTGCTGTTGTTTTACTCTGCTGTGCTACAGGATTTTCTTAATCGTCCCTCTTCTAGTATTTAAATCAAGGTTCCTGCTGCAAGTGTTGAATGAGCTGCTGCTGCCAACCTTGTAAAAAATAACGCACCACATATCTTTAAAATTTCTATTCAGTTTTTTCTGCTCTTTAGTTTGTTTGTGTTCATGTATGGCGCTGCTGCTGCTGGAGCAAGGACAGTTTCCTTCCTGGTCCAAGTAGTGGTTCAAAACTCCTCCATTGCTGCGTGTTCCTCAGTGTGTGTGTGTGTGTGTCCCCTCTGTTGTGTTTATATTGACTTTTGTCTATATACATTTTCTTTTAATAATTTATTTTAACATTATTTGTCTTTAATAATTATGTACTTTATTTTGTTCATTTTTAATTTTTAATGTTATGACGTATCCTCCTATTTCCTCAATCGAGGATTAATGGGAAACAACAATCAATCTGAATCTGGAATACTGGTAACTGGAGATCAAGAAGGGTGGAAAGTTAATACGACTTGCGTCGTGCATATGAAACTTTTTCTTTCTGGCAATTTGGATTTATATATATGTATATATATATATTTCGTGATTCATGAACCTAAAATTCCTTGATTTCTGCGTTCTTTCCTCGATTTTAGAGATCTAATTACCGCCGACAGTCTTCTGTAGAGGTTATGGATATAATGTGTATGTGGTCCGGCCTCTGTGGTGCAGTGGCTAGCGTCACTGCCTCGCTAGTAACACAACAGAGCTGCTGGGTTCGAATCTCGGCAAGGGCTTTGTGGGTCCCTGTTGGCCAATTCCCCAGAACACTTGAAACTCAGACTGGTTAAAAGAAAAGGCGATCTCTTTGCCAAAAAACCAAAAGGTATAGGACTACATTAAGATAGATTTAGATTTATTGCTGTTTCCATTAAATAGAGGTGAAGAGTTCTCCTGCTGAAGATGATGATGATGACGGCTGCGGTGTCAGCCATAGGAGAAACGTCGTCGTGGACTACGAAGGACATCCATCACCCAACCGACTGGAATAATCTCGAGAACTCTTCATCCGAATAATAGAATTGTTTGAAATGTGGGTGCTATGTGGGAGAATGAGGTGAGTGGGAAGGGTAACTAACGAGGAAGTTGTAAGCAGAGGTTTTAAGGGACGGATTAATAGAGATGAAAGAAGTTAGGGTCTTGTAAAATTAGCGTTGGGAGGGGAAGTGAGTGGAGTAAGAACAGAAGAGGGAGGCCAAGTATGGAATACGCTAAGAATGTGGTATTTCCGTGGGCATTTAGAGGCTAGCGCAAGATGGGTTATCATGGATAGGACCAGTCTTGGCAATGGCTGCTTAGTGATTGAGATTCTCCACTCATAGCTCGTCCGCGGCTGGCGACGCTACCGTAATTTGAAGCAGGATTGAGCAGCACCTTGTAAGGCGTTGAATTCCACTTACTGCGCACTTGCTTCAATATAATAACTTCACCTCTGCAAGCTTTCCTTTACGTGCCGACACGTCTCCAGCTGGGGCCCAATAACAAAAAAATACTTTACTCTTGTCAGAATTTCCATTCTATTGTCATATTCTTGTAACATATTTTTATTCAAGTTTACTATTCTTCTCTGATCACATTCACTATACTTATACTATAGAATCAGTGAAGTGAATTAGAATCAGCGAAATGATTTGGAATCAGCGAAGTGATTTGGAACCAGCGAAGTTATTTGGAACCAGTGAAGTTATTTGGAACCAGTGAAGTTATTTGGAATCAGTGAAGTTATTTGGAACCAGCGAAGTCATTTGGAACCAGCGAAGTCATTTGGAACCAGTGAAGTTATTTGGAACCAGTGAAGTGATTTGGAATCAGTGAAGTGATTTGGAATCAGTGAAGTGATTTGGAACCAGCGAAGTCATTTGGAACCAGTAAAGTTATTTGGAATCAGGGAAGTGATTTGGAACCAGTGAAGTTATTTAAAACCAGTGAAGTTATTTGGAACTAGTGAAGTTATTTGGAACCAGCGAAGTCATTCGGAATCAGTGAAGTGATTTGGAACCAGTGAAGTGATTTAGAATCAGTGAAGGGATTTAGAATCAGTGAAGTGATTTAGAATCACTGAACTAATTTAGAATCACTGAAGTGATTTAGAACCAGTGAAGTGATTTGGAACCTCTGAAGTTATTTGGAACCAGTGAAGTTATTTGGAACCAGTAAAGTGATTCAGGATCAGTGAAGTGATTTAGAATCAGTGAAGTGATTTAAAATCACTGAATTGATTTAGAATCACTGAAGTGATTTAGAACCAGTGAAGTGATTTGGAACCAGTGAAGTTATTTGGAACCACTGAAGTGATTTAGAACCAGTGAAGTGATTTGTAACCAGTGAAGTTATTTGGAACCACTGAAAATATTTGGAACCACTGAAGTTATTTGGAACTAGTGAAGTTATTTAGAACCAGTGAAATTATTTGAAACCAGTGAAGTTATTTGGAATCAGTGAAGTCATTTGGAACCAGTGAAGTTATTTAGAACCAGTGAAGTGATTTGGAATCAGTGAAGTGATTTAGAATTTGTGAAGTGATTTAGAATCAGTGAAGTGATTTAGAATCACTGAAGTGATAATAGTGAAGTGTGACTCCTGACTTCTCTTTCCTTTTTCTGATCGAAACCTAAACTTCAAAATTGTTCCTTAGTGTGAATTGTATTTTCTTTTTGTAATTGTATTTTTGGTTTTCTTTGTATTTTCCTGCCACCGGGAAAATAACAGTTAAGTAGTAATAATTATAATATTTTCCCCCCTCCACATAGTCGAGAGAAATTATACGACGTAAATATCTGTCCACTTATAGCTCAGAAAAAAAAATTGTATAATCAGTGATAATTGCGGATAATCATTTAGAGAATTTTGTACGTGACGTAGACTAGAGAAAATTTACGTTCTTTAACGGTGAATAAATTATCAGATAATCAATATGGAAAGGAACTAAATACGACGATGTTTACCAACATAATTATAGAGTTACATAAAAGCAGTTATATTCCTCGTCCTCAGGTTAAATCAATACATTGATGAAAGAGGTCAGTTAAAAAGTCTCTTGTTTGCTGACAAGTATGTCAGTGAAAGGGGGGAAAAATAATGGTCAAAGGGGTTTAAACAGAAGTATTTAAATTAAGACGCTTCGGGAAACCTCTAACCTCATTCTGCAGATAAATGTGCATATTTAAATTCTATATTTTGCCGAAGAGATTAATCTAACAAAATATTAATTCAACGGGAAGATTTCTTGGCACATGTGCATTTGATTCTCCAAAAAATGTGGATGTGGGTTAACTGCAGTATTTATCTGTTTATGCCACCAAAACGGCTGAAAAGGATTTCAATTAATATTTCAGGGATTGAAACATGAATTTTAACTTAAAATTTTCGGATATCTTGCAGAATACTGAAAATGTTAATGTAAATATTTATAAATCTGTTGAATTCGCCCCGCGTGGAAAACCAACTGCGAGTTACGAGTCTTATTAGGCGTTCTTATATCATTCATCCAACTTGCAGTGTTGTTGTAAGCGTAATTTTAGCAGTATGAGGGAGAGAGATGGGGAGGGAGAGGGAGAGATGGGAATAGAGATATGAGGAGACAGAAGGTGATATTAGGAGACAGAGGGAGATATGGGGAGACAGAAGGTGATATGAGGAGACAGAGGGAGATATGGGGAGACAGAAGGAGATATGAGGAGACAGAAAGAGATATGAGGAGACAGAGGGAGATATGAGGAGACAGAGGGAGATATGAGGAGACAGAAGGAGATATGGGGAGACAGAGGGAGATATGAGGAGACAGAAGGAGATATGAGGAGACAGAGGGAGATATGAGGAGACAGAGGGAGATATGAGGAGACAGAGGGAGATATGAGGAGACAGAGGGAGATATGAGGAGACAGAAGGAGATATGGGGAGACAGAAAGAGATATGAGGAGACAGAGGGAGATATGGGGAGACAGAGGGAGATATGAGGAGACAGAGGGAGATATGAGGAGACAGAGGGAGATATGAGGAGACAGAGGGAGATATGAGGAGACAGAGGGAGATATGAGGAGACAGAGGGAGATATGAGAAGACAGAAGGAGATATGGGGAGACAAAGGGAGATAGGGAGAGGGAGGGTGAACATTCCCACTCCATCGATTGTTGTAGCAAACGTCTGAAAGCTGCGACCCGTTGAAAACTAACTGCGAGTTGTACGCGTTTCCCGTGAAGCCATCATAAATATATAATCCAGTACTTCCGTTTTTTGAGGGACAAAATAAAAATAAAGAGTTATTTCCGCTTGCCCTTAGCTACTTTTAATTAAAATTTGAATGAACCTTTCCTTCCACTGGAATATTGTTCCCTTTAATGTGTTGAAGTCAAGAATCTCACAACACTAATTATTACTTTTAATGAGAGTTAATATTGATTATTAATTATTAGATTATCGTCAACCATACAACATGGATTGACTTTAAACTGTAATTTAAGTGCAATAAAGGACAATTGTAAGTGGGAGGAAGGAAGGAAGGAATTCGTTTAAGACCCAACTTATGGAGCCGCAAAGATGACAATATGAGGACTATGGTGTAGAGTAGAGTGCATGAGCCATCCTATCCAGTGCTGACTCCAGTGCATTCTTAGTCAGCAGTTCTGTCCTCTGGAGATAAAGGAGGCTCTTGTCGCGGGACGCTGGAGTGTGTTAACACTGGGATTTGCTCTGGAGGAAGTCTCACAACTTGTAAAGTAGCTACGGGAAAAGCGCCGCCAGCTGAATACTAAAAGGAAACAGGGCGACAACTTAACAGTTGCTACTTCACATTCTTTATCCACACTTAAATTTAAAAAGAGATTCTTCTTAAATCATACAACAAACTTCACATATACTACTTTCTATATTATAATTATAAATTTGCAAAAGGAAAAGGGAATCATACTGCAAGGAGATGAAATAAGAAACCCTACTACGCTTTGCCGATGATGTTGTAGTATTAGGGTGAGTCAAAAGAAGACTTGGAAACCATAATAAATGGCATTAACGTGATCCTGGAGAAAGGAAGAGTTCAATATGAGGATTAATAGAGGGGAAAACCAAAGTAATGGAGTGTAGAGTATGGGAGGAAACAGTGGAATAACAAAGGGCTGTAAGATTGGGGAGGAATATTACGAGGGAAGTTAAGGAATTCTGCTACTGTGGACGGTAGAAGTAGAGTAGACATAAAAACTAGGATAGGAAAGGCAAGGAAGGCTTACGTGAGAAAAAGAGGGGTTTACTTACAAGTAATATAAGTGTGAATATTAGGGAAATCGTTGCTAAAAATGTTGGTATGGAGCAGCGTGGCGTTATAAGTGGGGTGCGAAACGTGGACGATTAGGAGTTTTCGGAAAGAAAAAGAGTAGAAACTTTCGAAACGTGGTGCTGTAGGATAATGAGATAGGGTAACTAACCAGGAAGTTATAAACAGAATAGGGGAAGAGCAGCGAACAATATGGAGGACTTTGAAGGGATAGATCAATAGGTGACGGTCTTTAAGACACAAGGGTCTTGTAAAATTTGCATTAGAGGGGGAAGAGTGTGGGGGGTGTGGAGGGGTGAAAACAGAAGAGGGAGACCCGAGGATGGAATACGCTGAGCAGATTAGGGGGAATGAAGTGGGATTTTCTAGCAATGCGGAAATGAAAAGGCTTGTGGAAAGTAGGCTAACACGTAGCGTTGCAAAAAAAACAAATCTAAGGACTGAATACCACAACAACAACAATATATTTTAATGCATATATAATGTCAATAACAAATTTTTCGGTGAGGGATTTTTGACTAAGTTACCCAAAATAAAAAATTCCAAGTGTTTCATTTTTTTATCTAATAGTGGAAACATTTTTTTCTTATATATTTTTTTCTTCTATATTGGTAGTTATGTAAGGTCACTGTAAGGAGACTGGGATTAAGACTGATTACGTATTAGTATAATTTCGGAACGTGTATTGTAATATGACAACGGTCCGCAGTTTACCAAGAGAGCGTCGATGGGCTGCGGAGCCAAGGGAGAAGAAGGAGAAGAAGGAGAAGGAGAAGGAGAAGGAGAAGAAGGAGAAGGAGAAGGAGAAGAAGAAGAAGGAGAAGGAGAAGAAGAAGAAGAAGGAGAAGAAGAAGAAGGAGAAGGAGAAGAAGGAGAAGGAGAAGAAGAGGGAGAAGAAGGAGAAGGAGAAGAAGAAGAAGAAGAAGGAGAAGGAGAAGAAGGAGAAGGAGAAGAAGGAGAAGAAGAAGAAGAAGGAGAAGAAGGAGAAGAAGAAGAAGAAGAAGAAGGAGGAGAAGAAGAAGGAGAAGAAGGAGAAGGAGAAGAAGAAGAAGGAGAAGGAGAAGAAGGAGAAGGAGAAGAAGGAGAAGGAGAAGAAGAGGGAGAAGAAGAGGGAGAAGAAGGAGAAGGAGAAGGAGAAGAAGAAGAAGAAGGAGAAGGAGAAGAAGGAGAAGAAGAAGAAGAAGAAGAAGAAGAAGAAGGAGAAGAAGGAGAAGAAGAAGAAGAAGAAGGAGGAGAAGAAGAAGGACAAGAAGGAGAAGGAGGAGGAGAAGAAGAAGGACAAGAAGGAGAAGAAGAAGAAGAAGAAGAGGAGGAAGAGGGAGAAGGAGCATTGGAATTTAAGGGAACAATAATTGTTTGAAGTATATTTGAAGAAAGGGGGTTTCGTGTCTGGACGGGCTGTGAAGTGTAATGAGGAGTTTGGGAGGTGGACCACCCGGAGGCGATCGTCTCTCCCCCCCCTCATCTTTTTTGCCGATTGAGCAAGAGAAAGAAACACCTGCATGAAGCGTGGCTGTGAACCCGGGACTCTGTTGCGTAAAGAGAGAGAGAGGAACAGCTTTCACTACAGTCCACCTGCGCAGGGGAAAGCAGGCAGGTAACCTTTCAGACCAACCAACCTCACACTCTCCCACGGCTTCCCTTCCAAGGACAACATATATTAAAAAACCGTTTCTGGAACGATGACGTTTCGAATATAAACTCCTTCATCGCGCTTGGCATGCATTTACCTACTTTCCAATAATGAAAAATATATATGCACTACAATAGGTTACAAGATTTTCTTTTTGGGAACTCTGTTTTCATATATTAAACAAAAAGACTTAATAGAAGGCATAAAGGAGCCGCTTCCCCCGTGTTCCAGACTCAAGTCCTATTTCCCTGTATGACGTCACTATGGTTCCCTTATGGCCTGCCACGGTACGACTTTGATGGTCCATTTGCCATCCAATCTCCTTGCAATGTGTCCTTCTCGCGGCCATTACAACAACTTTATAACCTCCCTTTCCCACCCCCCAATCCACACTCCTGCTGAAATCCTCGCAAAACTCCATTGCGTGTTTCTCAGTGTCCCTGAGTTGTGTTTTATGTCGACTCTTGTCTACATACCTTTTCTTTTATTAATTTATTTTAAGATTATTTGTCTTTAATTGTGCACCTTATTAATATTTGGAACGTTTTAAAAACTGTTTCTAATCGGTATCGGATATTATATAATAAAAAGATTGCAACTCTACATACTGTAATAATTCTAATATATATGATAAAAATTTGACATATAGTAATGTATATTGTAACATGAATAGTTACACTATGAACAATGCAGGGCAGCAATTGTTGAGGAAGTGACGCAACAATGTGGTCTGTCATGGGAGAAGGAAGCAGAATCACCAAATTCATTCTTCATGCTCTGATTGAAATTAAAAAACTATTAAAATCAATTTTTGGTGTTTTTTATGAAAAATACCTGGCGCCCTAAAGGAATTAAGAAATCCTCGAATACGGAGGAACGACGTAGAACCTGCTACAATATATATATATATTTTTTCAGCGGAATTTTGCAACGTTGTAGATAATTTTTCTGCAACCCCTTTTCACCACCGAGGCGAGTTTATGGTGGGTTTTGCTTGTATTACGCAAGGGGTAGTTAGAAGGCCTAAAGCCTTAACCCACCCTATGTGGAGGACCACACGTGTAATTTTAATATTTATGATAAAAATTTTACGTATAGTAATATATATATATATATATATATATTTCAGCGAGATTTTGCAACGTTGTAGATATTTCACCACCGAGGACCGAATTTATGGGTTTTGTTTCTATTTATTACGCTTTATGACGTGCCCCCCGAATATTTTGCCAAGTATTGTGGTCGAGTTCCTCCATCATCAGAGGTCCTCCTTACGGTTGAGCGCCTCACGGGGTGTAAATTATGCATTTGGCCCGCTCAACTAAATACAGATTAATCCACCGCCATGTGCTCTCTCTCTCTCTCTCTCTCTCTCTCTCTCTCTCCTTCTCTCTCTCTCCGTCCCTTCCTCCTCGTCGTAACGAAATATTAATGCAATTTATGAGACTGCATTCTCTCTCTCTCTCTCTCTCTCTCTCTCTCTCTCGCTGTCCTGCACAAATTAGTAGCAATTTAGCAGTGGCCCTGCCCTCTCCCTCCCTCCTCCCAACAACTGCAAGATGGAGACAAATTACACGAATTTCGGTGTGGTCTTTAATGTCGGCCATATCTCGACAATGCATCAATTGGAATAAATTCCATGCAGTTAAACGGCGGTTGGTTGCTGATAAAAGACAGGACTAATTGGGGATTATTATTCTGGGTTACACTCACCTTCCTTGTTTTCGGTTTATTATTATTATTATATGAGTGAGGGAAACGAAATGTGAGTCACGGCATCAGGATAAACGTCCTACGGGACGGTTTCGAAACTCTCCTCTCCCTCTTAATGTAGCAGTTGTCCATAAAAATGTTTAATCTCTGATGAGAAATCCTGTGGGAGTTTTCTCTCTCGACACTTCTCACCTCAATATGTCGGGAATGCCTCCTTACTACGTTTTTCCCCCCACCTTCACCTATTCTGGGAGGTTTATGAACTGGGGTCGAAGACCTCGGGCATGAGGTAAGAGTTGTCCACCCAAAGATATGTAGGGAAAACATTAGAAAACCTGCATCAGGTAGGTCGGGGGGCATTGGGCTACTACTATTCTCCCTCACGCCCTTCCCCTGTGAATGACGGGGGGAGACGAGTCTGCTGTGGAAGGGTCGCAGCATTCCCTTCTCCATGTCTCCACCAGTTTCAGGAGGCAGTTGGCCTAGGCGACTGATCCCAATGGGATTAGCGGACAACTACTCTTGCCATATTCCCAAAGTCTTAGACCCCAGTGCTGCATATACCTCCTAAAATAGGTGAAGGGCATTTGAGAACTTTGATAAAAAAAATACCCACAGAGAGAGAGAGAGAGAGGAGAGTGCAGGAGGCATCCCCGACATGATCAGGTGAGCCCCGCAGTCACTATGGGGTGAGAAAACTCCCGCAGCTATTTTAGGAAGTAAAACACACAATAGTACCGTTAACTACTTACTCCAATAATTAATAGATGATGAGGCGCTGCGGGAGTTTCTCGTAGACGCTTCAGCCCAGAGTGACTGCGGGGCTTACCTGATCATGCATGTCGGGGATGCCTCCTGCACTCTCTCTGGGTATTTTTATCAAAGTTCTCATATGCCGAGACACCTTCACCTATTTTAGGAGGTATATGTACTGGGGTCAAAGACCTTGGGCATATGGCAAGAGCTGTCCGCTGATCCCATTGGATCAGTCGGCCAATTGCCTCCTGAAATTGGTGGAGACACGGAGAAGGGAATGCTGCGTCCCCACAGCAGACTCGTCTCCCCCGTCATTCGGAAGGGCGTGAGAATAGTACCCAATGCCCGACCTACCTGATGCAGGTTTTCTAGGGTTTTCCCTGCATCTCTTTAGGTGAAACACCGGGTAGGATCCTTAAACCATAGCCCGGGGGCCATAGTTAACCCTTGCTAGGCTACCTTGCTCTACCTTCCGCATACTTCAATAAACTGAGAGAAAAATTACAAAAAAATTATTGTGTGACATTAAGACAAGGAAGCAGTCTGTGACACGTGCTCTTTAAGTTATATATGCATGGAACACACGACGAAGAAATGTTAAAAAAATAAATATAGAAAGGAAATAAAAATCCTAAAGTTTCCAGGTGATGAAGATGATGAAGGAGATCGAGGTGATGAAGGTGATGAAGATGATGGAGGTGACGGAGGTGATGGAAGTGATGAAGCAATAAAGAAATTTAAAAAACCCAAGTTTCCAGGTGATGAAGGCTATGGAGGTGATGAAGGTGATGAAGATGATGGAGGTGACGGAGGTGATGGAAGTGATGAACATGATGGAGGTGATGAACATGATGGAGGTGACGAAGATGACGGAGGTGACGGAGATGATGGAGGCGATGAAGGTGATGGAGATGATGAAGGTGATGGAGGTGATGAAGGTTGTGGAGGTGATGAAGGTGATGGAGGTGATGAAGGTTGTGGAGGTGATGAAGGTGATGGAGGTGATGAAGGTGATCGACGTGATGAAGGTGATGAAAGTGATGGAGATGATGATGGTTATGAAGGTGATGGAGGTGATGGACGTGATTAAGATGATGGAGGTGACGGAGGTGATGAAGGTGATGAAGGCAATAAAGAAATTTAAAAAACCCAAGTTTCCAGGTGATGAAGGCTATGGAGGTGATGAAGGTGATGAAGGTGCTGCTGCTGCTTCACTCGCAATTGACATGCAGGGAGGAAGACTTGTGCTTTGAATGGCATTCTTTCGTTCTTGTTAGTGAGCGTTGTGCATTTTCCTCACATGCGTGTCACGCAACTATCCCCCATTACCTTGACACTGACAGCGACGAGTATCGCCTCGTCTATGGGAACTACTCCTCAATTATTAGCTTTCACCTTAGTTCTCTCTCTCTCTGTGCGCAGTGTCTCAGAAACTAACAACGCGTCACTAGGTCTCAGTCATCCTCCAGTCCCCAGTACCAACACACTAACTCGTCCCCAAGGACCTGACCTGACCTGACCTTTCAGAGTATCGTGTCATCATCACCCTCTGTGTGTGGCTTCGTCTTGGTTCCCGTGGTCCAGCGAGTCTGGAAGCGGCAAGTTCAGGGACAGCCGTGCGATGGACAACGGCCCTGGAGAAGCGGCGTTGCCAAGTCTACCCGCTTTCTAACTAACATGGACGAGTAGTCTCAAGACGTCCAGCGTCTCTCCGCTTACTCTCCCTCTGTTTCCTTCCCCCCTCCCCTTACACACCTCACCCAATTATCACCGTCAGTCACGTCATATAAATAGCTAATAGTCTGATATAAGAATTGTAATGGACAAATAACACACAGAGAAAAATCTAAAATAAACCCGACATAAATACTACTTCATGACGTTTCGTTCCTATCATCAGAAACTCTTCAAGGATCACTTAGGCGAACAGAATTTCGACCACAACCGCCATCGTCATTTTCCTCTGCCTTGCCAAAAAAAAGGGAGGCCAATTACCATTTAGTTATATATTTACCCGACCTCAATATATAATAAATCATTAAAAAAAGAGTAAAAAGGCAAACAACTTTATAAGATGGACAAACATTAACAGCACGTTTCGTCCCAGTTCCTGAATAATTTCCGACTAATTTGGTATGCTTTTCAATAATGCATCAAGTATTATAAAACAGTTAAATTAATCTGACTTAAAAAAAAGAAAATAATAGGAGGCTTTGAAAACGTTGTGCTGTAGGAGAATCAGATGGATGGGGGAAAAAAATAATCACTAAGCAGGAAGTTTTAAACAGAATAGTGGGAGGAGAGAGAACAATATGGAGGACTTTTAAGGGGCAGGTAGATTAACAGGCCACGATTTGAGACGTGAAGGGTCTTGTAAAATTACAATTAAACGGAATGACCACAGGATGGAATACGCAGAGCAGATTACGGAGGATGTGGCAGTTAGGTTGGTAATGAAAAGGCTTTCGCAAGACAGGTCATTAAGGGGTTGGGGATTCACCACCAGCTTCATAATTAAATAACAAGGAATGACCAAAACACAGAAAATTTTAATACGTTTCGTCCATCCTCACTATATTAAATTATTCTTTTCCTCATTTTTGGTCATTCTTTTTATTTTATTTTATCACGTTTTTTTAATTATTTTTCTTAAAACGATCGCACCTGAATTTCGCTGAAATTTATGAATGTTTAATGATTACAAATCCTTTGTAAACTAATAAAAAATAATACAACGGCTGCACCCTGAAGCTCTCTTAATAAGTAACAGGGCTATTAAAGGCAGCTGCTTTTTTAATTAAATAAAAATAAAATAATATTATAATCTATTAAAAAAATATTTTTTTAAATAGTTTCTTATTTGTTGCTCATAAAAAAGTGTGTTTCTGTGTGTGTGTAACCCTAAATTTGTGTTTCGCCTACTAAATTAATTCTAAGCCTGTAAACCATTAGCCTAAAATGGTAAACCAATATATTCAATGACCAACCAGAAATTTTTGAGTTTTGCCTAATAAATTAATTCTAAGCCTGTAAACCATTAGCCTAAAATGGTAAACCAATATATTCAATGACCAACCAGAAATTTGAGTTTTGCCTAATAAATTAATTCTAAGCCTGTAAACCATTAGCCTAATGGTAAACCAATATATTCAATGACCAACCAGAAATTTTTGAGTTTTGCCTAATAAATTAATTCTAAGCCTGTAAACCATTAGCCTAATGGTAAACCAATATATTCAATGACCAACCAGAAATTTTTGAGTTTTGCCTAATAAATTAATTCTAAGCCTGTAAACCATTAGCCTAATGGTAAACCAATATATTCAATGACCAACCAGAAATTTTTGAGTTTTGCCTAATAAATTAATTCTAAGCCTGTAAACCATTAGCCTAATGGTAAACCAATATATTCAATGACCAACCAGAAATTTGAGTTTTGCCTAATAAATTAATTCTAAGCCTGTAAACCATTAGCCTAATGGTAAACCAATATATTCAATGACCAACCAGAAATTTAAGTTTTGCCTAATAAATTAATTATAAGTTAGTAAACCATTAGCCTAATGGTAAACCAATATATTCAAATACCAACCAAAACATTTACCCAAACGAAATTCTCAATTCCTCAATTCATATTCGCTACCCAGTAAATAAAAAAATACGAATACGAATTTAGGAAAGATAATTAAGAACCACTTAAAACGTCATACGAGTCAACTGCGTTACCGTCCCCTTTAATTTTATAAATTCACGTCGTCAACAGTTAAAAATGTCACGTCCTTGATAAAAACCTTTTTCCCGCAATATAAACGAATTTCCCAGAAAGTCGGGGCTGGTTTTTTATTTTTATTTATTTTTTGGTTTAATAAAATTTTCAGTACCTAGTATTCGTCAGTTGTGACGAGTCGTCCATGACACAAACACACACACACACACACTGACTCTCGACGCAATTAAAATAAATTTGATTTCTGGAAAAGTAATTGAAGTTATTTCAATGCATTGGCAGATTCAGAAAGAAAAAAAAATAAATGCACACACACAATAAAAAAATAATAATAATTAAGAGTGAATCGAACGCGTCGAGTCATTCTAAAGCTAGGCGATGCAAGTATATACTTTTTATAACAAAACATTACAAACTCTCCCTGGTAGCTAAGAAATTCCGTCATCCACTATAAACATCAAAATTTCCAATGTAAACTCAGTAACCTCCTCTAAATCCATATAACAAACCTAATCAAAAGCGCAACTCAACCTCCACGCAAATCCATGACAATCCTCGTCCACATACCTCCACTAGCCTCAAAATAAAACTCATCCTTCCTTCCTTCCCCCTTATGACCCTAACACCCACTACTCATGACCACATCCTCATTAATCCTCCTCCACAAATCAGTTCACTGCTTGTCGATCCTCACACACACACACACGTCTCTCAGATACTCACAATTAAACCTAACCTGTTCAGCTAAAGTAGGATAATCAAACGGATTAACCTAACCATGTTAATTATATTTTATTTTCATGTTGTTGTTTTTTTCATATTGTTTATACTATATCGAAATTGGCACAACTGAGGATCTGTAAAGATAAGGGTTTTTCTATATAAATAATAATAAAAAAACAAGATAAGTGTACTAAAATTAAAATAATGGACACATGGCCAATAAAAATTAAATAATTCTTTAGAAATGGAATTTTTACGAAAACAGGTTGCGGAGAATATTAAATTTTCAAATTTGTCCAGTTCAACAAATAATGCACTGGCTCCATGAGGCGTGTAAACCTCATTGCATGCAGAGGACGTTTATTACGTGCTGGCGGTTCCCTTATCAGGCTGGATTATCCAGGTTGTGATAGCAACAGAGAGAGAGAGACAGACAGAGAGAGAGAAATGGAGGGAGATAAAGAGAGAGAAATGGAGAAAGGGAAAGAGAGAGAGAAAGAGAGAGAGAAAGAGAGAGCAAGAGAGAGAAGGTGAGACAAAGAGAGAGAAGGTGAGAGAAAGAGAGAGAAATGGAGAGAGAAAGAGAGAGAAAGAGAGAGAAAGAGAAAGAGAGAAAGAGAGAGAGACAAAGAGAGAGAAAGAGACAGCAAGAGAGAGAGAAGGTGAGACAAAGAGAGAGAAGGTGAGAGAAAGAGAGAGAAAGAAAGAAAGAAAGAAAGAAAGAAAGAAAGAAAGAAAGAAAGAAAGAAAGAAAGAAAGAAAGAAAGAAAGAAAGAAAGAAAGAAAGAAAGAGAGAAAGGAAAGAAAGAAGAGAAGAAAGAGAAAGAAAGAAAGGAAAGAGAAGAAGGAAAAGAAAGAAGAGAAAGAGAAGAGAGAAAGAGAAGAAAGAAAGAGAGAGAAAGAAGAAAGAAAGAAAGAAAGAAAGAAAGAAAGAGAGCGAAAGAGAGAGGAGAGACAGAAAGAGAGAGAAATGGAGAGAGAAAGAGAAAGAGAGAAAAAGAGAGGGAAAGAGAGAGAGAAAGAGAAAGAGAGAGAGAAAAAGAAAGAGAGAGAAAGAAAGAAAGAAGGAAAGAAAGAAAAAGAAAGAGAGAGAAAGGGAGAAAGAGAGAGATAGTTAAGTATTCCGCCGTAATTCTTTCGTAACGGCGTGGGTAAATAAATAAGTGGATGTCCTTGAGCATTGCTGGTGTTGTCTGTCTCTCTCTACAACCTGCTGGAATTTACTGCGCTGATAATTTACGTAATAATCACGAGTCTCTGCTCTTGCAACTTCATCAACTTGTGTCGGGATAATGAGGCAGCCACGTGTATATATATACACTAGTCTATTCCTTGATGGTGAATTTGGCCTGTGTCCGTGAACAGTGACTGTACCGACCCACGACATTGATGTTTCGTTTTATCATCCGGGCGCTGTCATTCTGCTCCATTCTGTGGAACCTTCTCTCCTCTCTCCTCTCTCTCCCTCTCTCCTCTCTCTCCCCTCCTCACTCCATCGTGTGCGTTGACCTCTTTACATCAGCGCAGAGAGAAAGAAGATTATCTCTGCTTTCCCCACCACCACCTGTTCCACAGTGGAGAGAGGTGGGAGAGAGGGAGGGGAAAGGCCAGCAAGTGTGATCACTGCTCCTTCTATGCATCCATGGCTGGATCACGACTCCAGCGCCACAGGCTTTACTACTCTCGTCTGCCAAACTAAAAAGTATTACTTATAAATCCAGTCTCACAGCCGTACAACACAATATATACATATATATTTAAAATTGAAAAACCTGTCGTGGATCTGGCTATTTGCCTTTAGTCTTCCCTAATCTGTTGTATCTCCTCTCTTCTCCACTCCTATCCCAATCACCTCCACATATGATCTCTCTAATCTTCGTCGACTATTACATATAATTTTTTTCTGACTGTACATCGAATAATGTAGGCGAAAATTTTCGGCCAAAATTAGTCAGAATTAAAATTGTATAAATTACTCCTCGGGTTTTCCAACCGGGGTCTAAGAGAGTTTTTAACAGTGACGTTTCGATGGGGTTGCCCTGCCAATCATCTTCAGTCACTGAAGAGTCTCAAATTCATTTGGTAAGTGTATAGTGTGAGGCAAGTCTGCGATTGTCTAGATGTCTCCCATTGGTCCACTTGCCTGTTCATGCTCTAGTCTCCCATTGGTCCACTTGCCTGTTCATGCTCTAGTCTCCCATTGGTCCACTTGCCTGTTCATGCTCTAGTCTCCCATTGGTCCACTTGCCTGTTCATGCTCTAGTCTCCCATTGGTCCACTTGCCTGTTCATGCTCTAGTCTCCCATTGGTCCACTTGCCTGTTCATGCTCTAGTCTCCCATTGGTCCACTTGCCTGTTCATGCTCTAGTCTCCCATTGGTCCACTTGCCTGTTCATGCTCTAGTCTCCCATTGGTCCACTTGCCTGTTCATGCTCTAGTCTCCCATTGGTCCACTTGCCTGTTCATGCTCTAGTCTCCCATTGGTCCACTTGCCTGTTCATGCTCTAGTCTCCCATTGGTCCACTTGCCTGTTCATGCTCTAGTCTCCCATTGGTCCACTTGCCTGTTCATGCTCTAGTCTCCCATTGGTCCACTTGCCTGTTCATGCTCTAGTCTCCCATTGGTCCACTTGCCTGTTCATGCTCTAGTCTCCCATTGGTCCACTTGCCTGTTCATGCTCTAGTCTCCCATTGGTCCACTTGCCTGTTCATGCTCTAGTCTCCCATTGGTCCACTTGCCTGTTCATGCTCTAGTCTCCCATTGGTCCACTTGCCTGTTCATGCTCTAGTCTCCCATTGGTCCACTTGCCTGTTCATGCTCTAGTCTCCCATTGGTCCACTTGCCTGTTCATGCTCTAGTCTCCCATTGGTCCACTTGCCTGTTCATGCTCTAGTCTCCCATTGGTCCACTTGCCTGTTCATGCTCTAGTCTCCCATTGGTCCACTTGCCTGTTCATGCTCTAGTCTCCCATTGGTCCACTTGCCTGTTCATGCTCTAGTCTCCCATTGGTCCACTTGCCTGTTCATGCTCTAGTCTCATTGGTCCACTTGCCTGTTCATGCTCTAGTCTCCCATTGGTCCACTTGCCTGTTCATGCTCTAGTCTCCCATTGGTCCACTTGCCTGTTCATGCTCTAGTCTCCCATTGGTCCACTTGCCTGTTCATGCTCTAGTCTCCCATTGGTCCACTTGCCTGTTCATGCTCTAGTCTCCCATTGGTCCACTTGCCTGTTCATGCTCTAGTCTCCCATTGGTCCACTTGCCTGTTCATGCTCTAGTCTCCCATTGGTCCACTTGCCTGTTCATGCTCTAGTCTCCCGTGGGACACGCCCTCTTTCCCTCCCTCCCTCCCTTGGATAGAATACGCTAAGCAGATTAGGGATGAGGATACGAAAAGGCTTACGCAAGAGAGGGTAGGATGGATCGGACCAATCTGATGACTGAATACTACAACAAAAACTCTGTAAACTTACAATTGAAGGTCAATCTCGTAATCTTTTCTAACCTTAACCTCTTAAAACTACGTTCAACTCCATTTCCATTTTCCTTTATTATCATAAGTAGGAAGTTGTAATAAGAATAGTGGGGGGGAAGGATCAATAGATTGATAAGACTACGTTTTGAGACGAGAGGTTCTTGTAATATTGGTGTTAGAGGGAAGTGAGTGGGGGAAGGAACAGATGATGGAAGACTTTAGGAGATTAGGGAGGTTATAGGGGTATGCATAAATGAAAAAGCTGGCAGAATAGATTGGAATGATGGACCTCACTGGCGGGCGGTTCTTCCTGCTGCTCTGCAGTTTTAATTTATTTTATTCGTTTCCGTTCACGTGTTGTCTATTTAGTGTGTTGGAAGTATGCATGTTTGTGTTGACGTGGTCCTGACCAGAGAGAGTATTTTAGTGTGTAGTTTTATGTCTTCCGCCGCAGCCGGAGGTCAGCAGCAGCAGCAGCAGCGCTCTCTTTTTTACGAGCTTCTCAGATAGCGATGGAATCTGGTCGCTGTTGCAAGATCCGAGCTCCTGGAGACGTAGACCAGGAAGGCCGCGGGGGAGAAAGTAAAGATAAGTCAGGCTGGACGCCGTTTTTATCTTCGTGAATGGGCGAGGCAGGGATGCCACTATTACAGAAACTCTTGTAAACACTGGTCCAAGGACACGTTCATCTGTCGAGTAGGAGACGAGGCGAACGAGAGACACGGTCCAATGAAACCATCCCGGAATAAAAGTACGAGGTGTTTCTTTTCCCGGTGAATGGCAATCATGTATAATAAATTCCTTCTCGGGTTTCCAACCGGGTCAAATATTTTAACAGTGACGTTTCGACGGCTTGCTCTGTCGCCCATCATCTTCAGACTGAAGCAAGCCATCGAAACGTCACTGTTAAAATATTTGACCCGGTTGGAATTTATACATTCCGGAATAATTTCACAGGACAGTCTTCCTCCAGACCGAAAATAATAAACAATAACACCCCCCAAAAAAAGTTACGTGAATCAGAGTGAAACACTGTTTACTACTAAACGCGTCGCTGACTGAAGCTGCTGCTGTTTCAATCTATCCCATACAAAACAAACCACCACAACTACCACCCCAAAACACAACCACCCAACCTTAACCATCACACTCAAACTAACAAAAAAACAACACCAAATAAATAATAAATCCAACAAATTTCCTTCACCTCAACATCACTT
>CM067378.1:122833519-122838519 GCA_034510155.1 Eucriotettix oculatus
CCAGTATAATAGAGAATAAAAAAAAGACCTTGTCGAGGTTATCCGTCTGGGGTATTACTGGAATGACTGAATGGAAGTATGCTATTGCAATCAAAACGTACTGTTTCAAAGAAACTGAATTTTGCACATGGCCGAAGCGAATAAATGTCTTTGTCCAAATACGATCTAAGAGTCACTCGGCCATTACAAGGCCTGTAGAGACTTGCCGATCAGGTAACGACCGACTAAATCGATAGAAAAATAAAGGGAAGGGAGGTAGGGGAGTAAGTTCCTAGTTAGTCAGGAGTTTTTTGATGTAATGCTAAGTCTCAGAATGAAGGAATGAGACGCAGGCCGGGTGCTCACGTCAATCGTAGCGATAAGCAACACCGAGGCTTGATCACGGTAAAGCGTTGGAAACAAACAGACTGATTAGCCTGATTATTGCTTGAGGATAACACAATAGGTTACGGACGAAAGGGGTGATATCTATATTAATTCACTTAGTTTTTTTAAAGGTTGATATATATAGTATCCTAAGGTTGGCCAGATTTCGCATGTATCTGCAGCCATCAGTCATCAATAATATGACTCAACTAGTCTTGTCCTGGGTTTTGCCGTCATCCGGTATGACTGAAGTGAATAGCTTCTACTCACCATAACGTACACTAATAAACAATGGAGGAGATGATAGAGATGCGATTAGCCGCTAATCAAACGACGTCCACTCTGTGTGGTAGCAGATGACGTGCCGTCAGACCTCTTACTTGCCATGACTTGTGCCAAACCTCAGTATTCAGTACTATATTATCATTACAACTGGACTGTAAGAGAGGATTGTCGAGTTCCAGCCACTACTTAAGTTACTCAGTGCAAACGATGATGAGCGAACAATGCGATCATTGCTCATGAAAGTCATATCAATTACATCATATGATTCGTGAAAGTAATCACTTGTGTAAGCTGTAAGTGAGAATTGACGTTTTGATAGTAAGGGCCACTAACGAAGCGACGACAGAATTTAAGGTGTCTATAAAGACATATCATAGTTTGAAAAGGTTTAATATATGTATAATAATAAATATTCTGATGGCAATAGTCTCTCGCTACATTTATTCCTTATTATTAGAAGTAAATCATCAGGTACATATCACAGCACAGTAAAATGTAGGCTATCCTAGTCAGACTCAAATTACAAGGACTCTATAAGGCAACGCATTAATTATGACATTCATGTGGAGCGATAAATTCTCGCGAACAACTGTAAGATTCCGATATACATTCACTATTACGAATAAATAAAATATATTGAACTTAATGTCACACCAACGAAAATGCAATAAGCTATTCTATCGTATATCCAGAAGATTATGCTTATTCAGAATCGTTAGTTACTGTGGTTCTTCCTTATAATAAACATATCATCGCTACATACGTTCGGTCTGTCATCCAATGGGATTCTTTTCTCTCTAAGCGCTCTCGGATACAATAGTATGGATAGGGATGCGGGGGGGGGGGGGGCGTCTGATTAAGATGCTATACACGTACTTTTTCACGCCATTTGTATCTTAGCCTCATTTTCTATTCTCTAAAATTACAAAATAAGCGTGCTCTTCAGTTAACTCTCTATAACAGCAATTCTATAAAGCTTAGTCGTCAAATTACAGACGGTTATCGGCCGTTATGTTCTAAAACATATCCACTTAGCGTAAGGGCTATACCATACACGTGCTGTTCAAATAGCTCATCAACTTTTTCTTCGTTCTTTCTCATCTTCTCATCTCTCTTTCTTTCTTCTTCCAGTCTAGCGAGAATCCATGGCTTCAGTCTTGCCACATATTCATTTAATTTCCGCGTTCTCACAAGCATGCAGTGGCCGTAGCAATTCTTTTCCTCTGTCTCTGCCCGTCCATACATTCTATTTCGCATCTATAACCATCTATGCATTTACTCCTTACCATGTTGTCAGGACTTCTTACTCCTTAACTTTCTACTTCAAAGTATTCGTCTCTGCACTCTCTTTCTTTTAAACTTCAATTTCTCATTTACTAACTCTCCTCAACGGCGCCATAACTGCAGGATTACTCACCACTAACTCATACATGATTAGCTATCCTATTACAACTGCGTTTGTGCTACTGAGTCTTGTTCCTTTCCTTGCATTACTACCTCCATTCTTATCTTTTGATCTTTTAGTAGCTGCACTTTACTCTTGCTATTGTTTGTAGCCCATTATATATCAACTGCACTTATTTTTTTTTATTCCAAAATCAGCAGGGGGAGGTGGATAATTGTTTTTCCACTCCTACAGTACTAACACATACACGATCTACAACAATATGATTATTAGCTTAGGTGAAAATTGAATGTGCATACTAAATCAGCTCGCGTTAAATTATTGCAAAGCTATGACTTGTAAAGCAAAAAACAATCTTATATTACCTAGCGACAAGCGTGATAATAATAAACCATTCAGTCTCCCTATTCATCTGCTCTTCGTAAAAACGTATACTACTCCATCTTTCATTAGTAATTAATCTATGACCCAGCCCCTTCACAATCCTTCATTTCCTTCGCAGTTCAGTCCGACTCTTCCTCGCACTCTCATTCTTCTCTCTCCCTTCTCCTCTCTATCTTCCTCTCTGTTCTCATCCACCACTCTCCTCTCTTCTCTCTCCCTTCTTCCATCTCTTCTTCTCTCTCATCCTCATCTTCCTCTACTCTCTCTTCTCTCTCTTCACTCATCCTACCTCTCTCTCCTCTTCTCTTGCACCACTTCTCATCTTTCTCTTCTTCCATCCTATCTTCATGTCCTCACTCAATCTTCTCCACTCTCTTTCGTCTCTTCATCATCATTGTTCTCTCTCCACTCACTTCCTCATCTCATCTCTGCTTCCACTCTTTTCACATATCTTCACCGTTCTTCTTCTTCTCTCTCTTCTCTTCTCTCATCTCTCTCCACTGCTCTCTACACTCTCTCTTGTCCACTCTCTTCTCCACTCTCTTCTTCTCTCTCTTCTCCACTCTTCTTCTCTCTCTTCTCCACTCTCTTCTTCTCTCTCTTCTCCACTCTCTTCTTCACTCTCTTCTTCTCTCTCTTCTTCTCTCTCTTCTTCACTCTCTTCTTCTCTCTCTTCTCCACTCTCTTCTTCTCTCTCTTCTCCACTCTCTTCTTCTCTCTCTTCTCCACTCTCTTCTCCACTCTCTTCTTCTCTCTTCTCCACTCTCTTCTTCTCTCTCTTCTCCACTCTCTTCTTCTCTCTCTTCTCCACTCTCTTCTTCTCTCTCTTCTCCACTCTCTTCTTCTCTCCTCTCTAACTTCCCCTACTTTTATTACAGCACATGACATCTTGAATAAAATTTTCATCTATGTACTGAGCGATTAGCTTAAAGCAGGGGAAAGTAATAAATATATTTTCCTTTTTTTAGGAACATATGAAGTTGGCTTCAGTCCTGACTCCTCTTCTCTCTCCTCTCATCTCTCTCCTTTCTTCTCTCTCCTCACTCCTCTTCTCCTTCACTCGCCTCTCTCCTCTCTTTCTGCTTTATCCGGAATTGGCCTATTAATCTCTCCCTTCTCTTGGTCAACGTCCTCTATATTGTACGCTCTTCATCTTATCCTCTTTACAACTTCCTTCCTTCCTTACTTACCCTATTATCCACTATCCATCTCATTCTCCTACAGCACCGCATTCCTTCTCCTTGCAGTTGCCGTATAAATTTTGTAATCCTACAATTATTTATTTTTTTTAATTTGTTGACGACTTCTGGCGGGATTCTGTGTTAAGCTTCCTTCAGGTTTAAACTAACTGCAATTAAAATCCATTTTGGGCGTTTACATTCTGTTTGACTCTTTAAAATCGAGGGTTATTCTTCCCTGTCCTATAAATTAAAAATCAGGACATTTAATATTAAATTCCTTCAAGAAATTATCTACTACATTTAAGCATATTACTTTTGGTAGTTAGGTTAATAATTTTTCTACTTTTTGGAATTAAGGTATATTTAATTTAATTACTTATTAAAACACACAAATAATAAATTTCTTGATAAGATTGTGAATTTGCATATTTAATAAACTTCCCACCTCCATTAAACAATTAAAAATAAATCCAAACAAGTTCAAATATGAACTAAACTAACTATGTTCTTACTAAAGCCACTCCTTCTACTCTGTTGAAGAATTTATGGAGCTTCTGAATGTAGCACAGGGGTAGATATTTATAATTATGAAAGAACATTATTAGAACAGTAATTATTTTAGTAAAGGATGTAAAAATATTTATCAATTATATATATATAAGTTATAGAACTTAAGAAAATCTTATTATTATAAGTTAAAAATTAATGAATAGTTACAGTATATTTTAATATTAATAAAGCAACCTCCTATGTGTATAAAATCTCTGACTCGTTCCACAACATCCTTGAAGCTTGTGCTTCTCTATAGTAGGATCTCTGGAATATGATTTTATACTTATAATTAATGAATAGTTACAGTATATTTTAATATTAATAAAGCAACCTCCTATGTGTATAAAATCTCTGACTCGTGTTCCACAACATCCTTGAAGCTTGTGCTTCTCTATAGGAGGATCTCTGGAATATGATTTTAATAAAGCAACCTCCTGTGTGTGTAAAATCTCTGACTCGTTCCACAACATCCTTGGAGCTTGTGCTTCTCTATAGGAGGATCTCTGGAATATGATATTATACTTATTGAATAAATGAAATAAAAAATTAACTTTATTAAACAGTCCTCGATTATTTTTTTTGAAATTTTTTTTTTAAAAATTTGACTTTTGTGGTTAGAAAATAAATAATCAAGGACTGTTTAATTGTTTAGGTAAGTGTTTGTTGTTGAGCCTCAGATTTGGAGGCAGACGCAACCCCTAATAGAAATCTATCTAGATTTGGTGTCGAATGCAGGGTGTTTAATCAAGGGCTACATTTTTCATCCCTTTTCACTGTGACGACGGAAAGATTGCGACCTCGCGCCCCCGTGTGTCCGCTGGCCTCCA
>CM067378.1:122843519-122978519 GCA_034510155.1 Eucriotettix oculatus
TTTATAACTTCCTGGTGTTAGTTACCCTATCTATCCACCTCACCTCATCTCATCTCATTCACCCTACAGCACCACATTTCAAAGGCTTCTGTTATTTCGTTTCCCGCAACTCCTTTTCTTCAACGTTTCACAGTTTGAAATTCAAGCCGTTATCACAAGTCCGCATAACTAATGCATCCCTCCCTTAATCTGCTTAGCGTATTCCCTCTTTGGCTTCCCTCTACTGTTCCTACGTCTCTCTAATGCTAATTTTACGAGACCTTCAGGACTTAAAACGTGTGCCTATTAATGTGTTCCTACTAATTGTTGGCTTTTCCCCTATTCTGTTTATAACTTCCTGGTTAGTTACATTCCACGTCCTGCCTAATCTCCTTAGCGTATTCCAACGTTTTCCCTTCCTCTTCTGTTCTTACCCCGCACATACTTCTATCCAATGGGTATTTTTAGAAGAAAACCTGTAGCGACATTCAGCCCCTAAGACTGGTCTGATCCACGCTAACCTATCTCGCGCAAGCCTTTTCATTTCCGAGTAACGAGCACGTGCCACATCCTTCACCGCCCTCTTCCCTTCCCTCTAATGCTAATTTTACAATGACCCTCGTGTCTCAAAACGAGGCCTTTTAATCTATCCCTTCACATTCCCTCCCATATTGGTCTCTTTTTCCCCATATTCTGTTTATAACTTCCTGGTTAGTTACCCTATCCACTCACACATCTCATTCTCCTATTTCAAAGGCTTCTATTCTCTCCTTTCCGCAACTCCTATCGTCCACGTTTCACATTTTGAAATTCAAGCCGTTATCACAAGTCCGCGTAACTACCACATCCCTTCCCCCCTTAATCTGCTTAGCCTACTCCCTCTTTTCCTTCCTACTACTGTTCCTTGCGTCTCCATCTCTCTCTCTCTCTCTAATGCTAAGTTTTACAAGACCTTCAAGACTTAAAACGTGTGCCTATTAATCTACGCCTTACCTTCGTCAACGTCAGCCATATTGTTCGCTCTTTCCTTATTCTTGTTAGTTACCCTTTCCACCTCGTCTCATACTCCTACAGCACCACATGTCAAAGGCTTCTATTCGTCCTTTTTTACCTTTCAGCATCTTCTGCCGTCCAACAATTTTACCGAAGTCGCAATTTTAATACATATATATACTTAAATAAAGACTTCCTTGCCTGTGTTATCCTACTCTAGTGTCCTTATCATCAAGCTCAGAGGTTTATATAACATCCTAATTCAGGGAATGTAACGTGTGTCAAATTTGTAATTATCTTTGCTTTTTTTTTAAAAAAAAATCCTGTCTTTTTGGTTCCTTAATTGCTGTATTCTCTGACTCTACTGTAATATCTTTTTGAATGTTATAATTTTTCCGCATTGTTATTCTGTTTAACCTGAAGAGGCTCCACACATCAGGACCGAAACATGTAGTTGTTGCCTTTTTTTTTTCAAAAAATTATACTTCGATGTGTTTCAATAATTCTTCGCCTCTTTTTTTTTCAAAAACTTGTATTAAACTTACGGATTTTTAAGTCATAAATTATATTTTCAAAAATTAAATTTCCAAAAAAATTTTTTTTTTTTCGTTTTTAAGTAGAATGTTTTATATAATTTAAGGAAAATAGACGATGTCATGTGCTTAAATGGGAAATTACGAAATTTATACCTCTAATTTAAAATTGGAAATACAAAATATATATATATATATAATTAATTCTATATATCTTTCCATTCAATAATTAAAGGAGCTTTTTTTTAAAAAAAAACATATAGGGGTGGTTTCCAAATAAAGGCGGGTCGATGTTAAAATGGAATAAAACAGTCGGTGTGTAAGGAAATTCCTATTTTTTTTTTTCATTTGGAAGGTCGTCGTATATAGAGATTGTCCTTGTTAATAAGGAATACAGTTGGGAACCACGATTTATTCCTTCTTTTATATATATATATATTTGCAAGGACTATAGAGTATTCGTGAGGTGACTGACGTCACTGGGCTATTTTAATATATATTTTAAAGAAATATAATTTATTTTTCGGCTCCGGGGGATTTTGAGACACTTGAGTTTAGGAACTTGTAGGGAGAAGACAGCAAGCGGAGGAAAATAAGCATTAAAAGTTATACCTGGATATTTTTTTTTATTCTACAGTAATTATAAATAAATTACATTCGTCTTACACGACTTCATTTTATTATTATTTTTTTTACCTTTAACAACGCATGAAAGGTGAGTGTGTGTGTGTGTGTAGTTTTACTTCTTATTTATAAATAAAAAAGTGGGTTTTCCACCGTCTATTAGTTGTAGTAGAATAATGAGCGTGTCTCCGCCAAGCAACTCCTTTACCCTGAAAATTACTATAAATTTGTGGCCGTGTTTGTTGTTTGTCTTTGTACAAAGTTTTAGTGGGCCATATTCCCACCCCTGAGGTACTAGTTACGACATCTGCAGGTAACCACCCTTACCTTACCTTTCCCCCTCTTTCCTCTCCCTGTGGAATATAAAGTAGACGTAAATTAGTTTTACTGCTGTTCTTATCTCCGAGTAAGAATTGTTTCAGCTCGTTGTTCACTAATTTATTATTCTGGGAATGTATTCATTCACATCTCATGCGGTCCTAAAACATTCCCCAATCCTCTCACCCCCTATGACATGCTAAGGAAAACAACATTGCCGCTGGATTAAAAAACATTTTTATTTTTTTTTAGAAAAATGAAGCTTATTCAACCTACAAAATAATGTCTCGGGTAAAGTTATGGCCTTGACTCCAAAAAAAATTTTTTTATTATACTTATACTAGTTCTTCTTGCGGTTTTGTGTTTTTTTTCGGTTGTTTCTTGAGATTTTGTGGTTTTTGCGGTTGTTTCTTGTGGTTTTTTGTTTCTTGCCTTGTGAGTTGTTTTGGTTTCTCGCCTTGCGTTTTTCTTTGATTCTGGCCTTGCGTTTTTTTATTTTCGCCTCGCGGTTTTTTGTTTCCTGCCTTGCGGTTTTTTGTTTCTTGCCTTGCGGTTTTTTGTTTATTGCCTTGCGGTTTTTTGTTTATTGCCTTGCGGTTTTTTGTTTCTTGCCTTGCGGTTTTTTGTTTCTTGCCTTGCGGTTTTTTGTTTATTGCCTTGCGGTTTTTTGTTATAACCTTGCGGTTTTTTGTTTCTCGCCTTGCAGGTTTTTTTTGTTTCTCGCCTTTCGGATTTTTTTGTTTTTCGCCTTGCGGTTTTTTTTGTTTTTTGCCTTTCGGGTTTTTTTTGTTTCTCGCCTTGCGGTTTTTTTGTTTCTCGCCTTGCGGTCTTTTATTCTTGCCTTGCGGTCTTTTATTCTTGCCTTGCGGTTCTTTTCTTTTGTTTCTCGCCTTTCAATTTTATTTCTTTCTCGGATCTCGGCTTTTCTCCCGCTTTTCGGATTTTTTGTTTCTCGCCTTTCGGTTTTTTTTGTTTCTTGCCTTTAGTTTTTTTTTGTTTCTCGCCTTTAGTTTTTTTTTGTTTCTCGCCTTGCGGGATTTTTTTTTTGTTTCTCGCCTTGTGGTCATTTTTGTTTCTCGCCATGCAGGTTTTTTTTGTTTGTTTCTCGCCTTACGGGTTTTTTGTGTGTTTCTCGCCTCGCGGGTTTTTTGTTTCTTGCCTTGCGGTTTTTTGTTTTCGTCTCGCGGGTTTTTTAGGTTTCTCGCCTTGCGGGTTATTTTGTTCCTTGCCTTGCCGTTTTATTATTCTTGCCTTGCGGGTTATTTTGTTTTTTTTATTTTGTTTTTTTGCCTTGCGGTTTTTTTGTTCGTTTCTCGCCTTGAGGGTTTTTTTTTGTTTCTCGCCTTGCGAGGTTTTTTTTTGGTTTCTTACTTTGTCATTGGACAACACTGATTGAATACATTTATTGAGAAGTTGTGTTTTTGTTTAACCACTTTATGAGCCTCACTTTCTCCCTCATGAATTTTTATGTTGTTATACTTGAAGAAAATACGCGAAGGATCTATTTTCGCTATTTCCATGAAGGTTTCGTTACAATAAATTTAGTTGGTTGCGTGTGAAGGAGGAATTTCGAGGCATTACATTATGATGATGAAGGGCCTTAGAAAAACCCGTAAAACTGTAATAAAACGACGGCCAAAAAATTTAAATCAAAATACAGACAAATAGGCTAATTATATAGTTTATTAAATTTTACGAACAGTTTCTTTCAGATGGTATTTATTTTTCAAGTGCATGTTCGCACCTTCTTCAGAGGTTTATTCTGTGAACTGTGGCCACGTGACTGTCTCAATGTTGCCCTAAATCTCTATTCTAATAAATTTCTCTTTCTAATGACGTAGGTTGAATTTTTAACAATTGATTGGATGTAACCTTAATGTGATCGGGATTAAAACAAAACTAATCTATCCCTTCAAAGTCCTCCATATTCTTCTCTATCTCTTCCCTTTATTCTGCTTACAACTTCCTGGTTAGTTACCCTATCCATCCACCTCACCTCATTCTCCTACAGCAGCACCACATTTCAAAGGCTTCTTCTATATTCTTATCCTTTCCGCGACTCTCATCGTCCACGCTTCGCATCCCATTTTATTTGCATCAATTTAATAATGCCTTTTATTAATCCCTGATTATTTTTAATCACAAGTTGAAATCGTTAATTTACGACATATTTTTACAGAATATGTAATAATGCCAATAATTTTCTTTTTCTAATTTTCTTTTTCGGGAGTCATTTGACGAATTTAAATCAGAAATATTTTAAAAGTGTATATATATATAAACTTTTTTTCCAAGTCCTTTGGGAATCATTTGAGGAATTAAATTCAGGAATATTTAAAAAATATATATCTATATATTATATTAACTTAGTTTTTTCATGTCCTTTGGGAATCTTTTGAGGAATTTAATTCAAAATTTTTTAATATATATATATATATATATATATTAACTTAGTTTTTTCAAGTCCTTTGAAAATTATTTGTGGAATTTAATTCAGAATTTTTTAAATATATATGTATATATTATATTACCTTAGTTTTTTCAATTGCTTTGGGAATCATTTCAGGAATTTCATCTGTTAAATCCAAGTTCTGTAAATTAATTAACGCGGTTTTCCCTACTTGTTATACCAATTACTCTAAACGTATATTATGTTGTTATTATGGTTATTGATCCACTGTTGACATCAGCTAAATTACTTATTAATTTTACGAGTTTTAAATTTCCGTCGATCTAATAAATTTTTTATTTTTTACATTTTTCCGTGGTTGGTAACAAATTATTTAAATTTTATAGTTGTTATGACGATTATGATGATAACAACTTTTTTCCCCTATGGTCAAAACATATTCCACTGCAACAATGAACCGAACCTGAAAAAAAAACTTAATTTTGTGCTCGAAACATAATGATTAAATTTCTTCAAGATTTTTTTTAAATTTTGTAAATGGCTGATTTTTATTTATATTAATTTATAAATGGCTGATTTTTAATTTGTGTTTTTATTTTTAATTGGCTGATTTTTATTTATATAAATTTTTAAATGGTTGATTATTAATTTATTTGTTAAAATTTTTAAATGGCTAATTTTTAATTTATTATTATTTGATTTTTAAATGGCTGATTTTTAATTAATTTGTTTAAATTTTTAAACGGCTTATTTTTAGTTTATTTTTTTTAATTTTTAAATGGCTGATTTTTAATTTATTATTTTTTAATTTTCAAATGGCTGTTTTTTAATTAATTATTTTTTAATTTTTAAATGACTTATTTTTAATTTATTATTTTATAATTTTTAAATGGCTGATTTTTAATTTATTTGTTTAAATTTTTAAATGGCTGATTTTTAATTAATTTGTTTAAATTTTTAAACGGCTTATTTTTAGTTTTTTTTTTAATTTTTAAATGGCTGTTTTTTAATTTATTATTTTATAATTTTTAAATGGCTGATTTTTAATTTATTTGTTTAAATTTTTAAATGGCTGATTTTTAATTTATTTGTTTAAATTTTTAAATGGCTGATTTTTAATTTATTATTTTTAAAAATTTTAAATGGCTGATTTTTAATTTATTATTTTTAAAATTTTTAAATGGCTGATTTTTAATTTATTATTTTTAAAATTTTTAAATGGCTGATTTTTAATTTATTTTTTTAAATGTCTGATTTTTACTTAGTATAATAATTATTTTGCCATCTGTTAGTCAGTCATATTAATAACTAAAAATATAATTTAATTTTGATGGTGTTTCGGCTTTTCCCCATACTTTTTAAACATTACTAAAATAACGATTTTATTATATAATTTGTTTAAAATTGCTGTACTTAGGATTGTGGCTTAGCCGAAAAAAAACCTCCTAATTAAATTTGAAACCAAGATTAAATAATAGTTTTGGTTATTAACGTGACTCATTAACATAAGGGGGAGGGGGAAATTAACAGACTAAATAAAAAATTCTACGTTTTAAAAAAATTAAATAAATTCCGCTGAAGAAATTTAATCGTTATTTTTACAAGTCTTTATTTTTCCGTTCGGTTTTATTGCAGTAGTTATTTTATTTTTTGGGGAATCTAGCCTCGGGAGCTCTTGGAATATTGGATGACCCCAATTTTCGGTCGGTCGGAATGAACTGACTGACGGGATTGTGACAGATGCTGACATGTGTCATTCCACCAAACAGAGCAGACCGCACAATTAACTGCAATTAAAGTGTGTCGCTGCTTTTTGTTGTTGCTGCTCCGCCCCCCCCTACTATTCCACCCCCTCCCCTATTCCCTCCCCCTCCAACCCCCCCCCCCTCATTCATGTTATTCTCCGTCAACTGATATTATTCCGGCGCTACGAAATTTTATTCCACGGGTTATTTCATTCAATTATTTTATTTTTTATTTTTTACTTTTAAACGTTGTGACGTTAATTACAATTTCAACAAATCGTCGTTAGTCAAATTATAATATAATCAGTACACAATAGAGATATTTGGAAAAGCGTGTTGGAAAATAAAATCCAATCCCGTGGAGTTGCCGAATAATGTAACACATTAAGGACAAACGGTAACGGTAAAGAATTAACATTATGATTGGATGAGGGAAGGGGAACAACAAATAATGAACATGGCGGTTTCATTTCGAGTGTAAATGCTCGTCCTCGTCCTTGTTCTTGTTACATGTTTGGTTTAACGCCGGGAAATAGCCTCGATAAAAAACACAAACACGGTTGAAGGACTTATTTACATTACAAACAACCTTTCGTTCGTGTTAAGATCTAAAATGCTGAAAATGACACAAAAGGTCAGATATTGATATAATTTAATTTGAATAGCTCCTGGCTTCTTCAATTAAAATATTAGAAACCAAAATTCATGCTGCTGCAACGTCACGGGGGTGAAAATTCATCTCACATTAGGTATAAAAGGAAAATAACTCAAAAACCGCTAAATTTGTGAGAAAAGAAAACATTTAGTTACTATTTATTGAACAGAAATCAATGGTAAAACAATTTAATTACTATTTATTCAACACAACTTAATAGGAAAAAAAATTAATTACAATTTATTCAACACTCCTCAACAGTAAAACAATTTAATTTCTATTTATTCAACTGTACTTAATAGTAAAACAATTTAATTACTATTTATTCAACACAACTTAATAGGAAAACAATTGAATTTCTATTTATTCAACACAACTTAATAGTAAAACAATTTAATTACTATTTATTCAACACAACTTAATAGTAAAACAATTAAATTACTATTTATTCAACACAACTTAATAGTAAAACAATTTAATTTCTATTTATTCAACACAACTTAATAGGAAAACAATTTAATTTCTATTTATTCAACACAACTTAATAGGAAAACAATTTAATTTCTATTTATTCAACACAACTTAATAGGAAAACAATTTAATTACTATTTATTCAACACAACTTTATATTAAACCAGTTCATTAATATTTATTCAACACAACTTAATATTAAAACAATTCAATTACTATTTATTCAACACAACTTTATAGTAAATAGTAATTAAATGTTTTGCTGATTAATTTGACTGTACAGTATTTCCAATTATTAGACTGCATTTCGTTAACAAGACAGCGCATATATATATATATATATATATATATATATACTGATTACTTTAATAAATGCGAATGTTATTTAATTTCTTTATTTAACATACGTATTGAGAGATTAAACATAGTTTTCTGACTTAAAGTTTACAATAAATAAAGGAAGTCTGAAAAGGGAGACGAAACGTCGTATTTATGTTAATTAAGTAGTAATAAATGTATATGTTGACTGATTGGCCGTCTTTTTATTAATATTGAGTTTATAATACTTTTTTTTTGTAATTGCTTAAAACAGATGCAACCCTTCTTTTACGTTGTTGTTGTGGTATTCAGTCCTAAGACTGGTCTGATACAAACCCTTCACGCTGACCTATCTTGCGCAAGCCTTTTCATTTCCCCTTGGCTACCACTTCCCACATCCTCCCTAATATGCTTAGAGTTTTCTTCCATCCTTGTCCTCTCTCTTCTGTTAGCTTCCCTCTAATGCTAATTTAACAAGATCCTCGTCTACCAAACCGTGGCCTGTTAATCTATCCCTTCAAAGTCCTCTATATTCTTCGCTCTTTCCCTGTTCTTCCTCAGTGATTTTATGCAGCCATCTGATATTCAGCATTTTAGATTTTAACGTGCAACAAAAGGTTGTTGATTAATGTAAATAATTCGTTAAACCTTTAAACTATATTTTTCATGTTGTGCTCCTCGGTCAATCCCGCTTTGTCGCTACGTCCAAGGCTTCATTCATATATCATCCGTCAACCTTTTCACCCCGTGGCCAAATCCTCCGCAGAATCTCTGCTTTTAAATCTTTTCCCCAACCATCCATCTCACCTTCATCATGATGACGCACGGCTTTCCCCACTTGATGTTAACACTTGAATCCTTTCCCTTTAATGACGTAGTCCATTAGAGTAAACAATTTTTTGAATCCCTTAAAGACGTACAGCAAGTCCGTCCATCTTGATTTCCGTTCATGAGCAGAGGTAAAGGTTTTCAACGCGCGTCATTGGAACATCAACATCATCATCATCATCAGGGATTGGAGGAAGGAGAATCCAAGGGGGTGGGGGAGGATCTTGCAGTATCCGGTAAATTAAAAGATGGCGCTCGACCTGTAACGTCACGGCAAGGACTGTGTGAGTGAACAAACCAATCACAGGGCTGAACATCAGGGGCGGGACAATGTCCTTGCCGAACAATCTGAATGTATCCTAACCGCGTGACGTCAGCGACACACCCCTCACAGGGTGCTTCCTCATTTTAATCCCTCTGTCGTGGTAGGAAAATAAATCACACGTGTTTAAAATATTTAGGGCATCCGGGAAGCCGCGAAGCTATGACTAAAGCTATGACTTTTTTTTAAAATTTATTTCTCTAATTTTATCCTGCTTTCTTGTTTCCTATAGCAGGCCTTAATTACAATATTTTACATCTTGTTCACTTTTTTTTTACATTGATTAACCTTAGCAAGAGTAATTAATAAAATACAAAAATGAATGGTAATTTTTAATTTTTTTTTCTTTATATATATATATATATATTTTACTAAAGCTATGACTGTAAAGTCTATAGAAGGTCTCCCATTATATCGGTTTTGTCCCCCTTTACGCTACGTTCCCTCCCCCACTCTACCCCTTTTTTTATTTTCCCGACGGATCTCGAGCGCTTTCCGTTTCCAATAAGATATCCGTTCGACCGTCGTCTCGGCTGAATAGAGGAGGGGGGCGGCGTGTTTTTATGCGGTGATAAATCGCCTCCTTGTTCTTGACCTGACGACAAGCCACCTCCGCCCCCGCCCCCGCCGCCCCCAGTGTCCTTCCCTGCATTAATTCCTAACAATGTATAACAAGAAGAAGGACGGACGTAGCCGCGGAGCTGTAAAATTAGTTATCGCCGCCGCCCCCAACGCCGCCCCCAACGCCGCCGCCCCCCCTCGTTGAACTGGCTGACAGGTTTTATTCGCTACCTGCCCCCAGTGCCAAAATAAAATTTACGACCGTCCGTCGTAAAAAAAAAAGAACACACTAGTGGCGCTGTCCGTTGCCTGCTGCAGTAGTTTGCACACGACTCGTCACTTGATTCATGTCCTTCATTGTGCTCCACTTTAATGTCTCCCCTTCACCTCCTGGCTAAGCGGACCCGCGCCCTCGTCTCGTGGTGGCTACTAAAAAGCGGCAGTGGGGAGGAGGAAGGGGGGTGAGTAAATAATAAAAAAACACAACAAGAGGCAAGAAACAGGAGTAAATATTTATCACACGTGATCAGCCACATGTGGAGGGGGGCGAAATACAAAACCTTCCAATATCACCCTCGCGAGGCTTTATTAATAAGTAGGAACATCACATTAATAGAGACAGAAGTCAGTTTCCAAAAAATAATTTTTAAAATAGAATTATTTATATACGTGCTATTGTGACGTCATTTTTATTTAAAAAAATATAAATATTAATTAACAGTCAAAAATTAAAAATTTGTGGGCGACGAAAAATCTCAACCTAAACATTTAAAACAGTTTTAATAACAAACTTAAAAAAATTCAACAAATTTAGAATGTTTAGATATTAACTAATTTTAATTAAGCTGCACCCTTAGCAAATAAATAATATAGCAAGAGAATTTTTCTTAAATTTAATCTGCTTTACTGGGGAAGGGGGTGGGGGGGGTGAGTAAATAATAATAACAAAAAAAAACATAAGTGGCAAGAAACAGGAGTAAATAATCGTCACACGTGATCAGCCACATGTGGGACGGGGGCGAAATACAAAACCTTCCAATATCACCCTCGCGAGGCTTTATTAATAAGGGGAGGGGGAGAGTACATCACAATAATACGGACGGAAATCAGTTTTCAAAAAATAATTTTGCAATAAAATATAAGTGCTATTGTGATCTGCTACATTTGGCGCCCAACGTGGGGCATCGAACAACGAACATGGCAGGAGTTTGGTGAATGTGCTGACGGACATTGAACAGTGGAGAGCCATCGAGTGGCCCACAAAAACGAGACATCTGTATATATTGTAATAGTTCCTTTTTTTCTTTCCCATTCTCCGTGGCTCTGCAGCCCATTGAGGGGGAGGGGGGCCTGGGCCTACCGTGTCGACTGCGGACTACTGACATCTTGCATGCATGACACATTCCGAATTTGGAGTGAGTGACACACACACACACAGACACACGTGGTCAGCGTGGAGATCCTCCAGCAGTCTTAATCCCGGTCTCCTCGACCACGTAATAAATAGTTTCCTACCATTACGAATTAATTTTCTAACGCCTGTTCCGATAACATCTTTGTGACGTCATGATACATGTATTTGGAGTTATCAAAAAAATTTTATTTTCATTTTTGGTAAAACTAATTAAAAAATTGCTTAGTTCTATATATATTGCTTATAAATATTATTTTTTTCAAAGTATCTTCCGAAAAAAGACGAAAAAAGCTCGAGGATCCACGAAATATAAACAGAATTTTTTTTAAAAATATATATATATATTATTTTAACGAATTTTAATTATTATTATTATTAGCAGCGACCATTTTGATATTATTAATTTTCGGGGGTGCGCGATCTTATTACATATCATTTTCCAGTTTAAGTTCGCTACAGTTGCGATTATTGAATTTTAGTAATAGCCTAATTAGACAGGTTTGAGACAATTTATCACGGGACTGCGTGTGAATGTGTGTGTGTGTCCTAATTGTGTTGTTTTTATCTTCGACTCCATCCTCGTAAATCACTAGAGCTTATGACAGCCTCCTTGTTTCGTTCCCCGACAAAGTCCTTTCCTTCCCCTTTCCTTTCCTCCTCCCTTCCCCTTTCCTCACCCTTTCTTCCTTCCTTCCTCTGTGGCTAAGGAACTGGGAACCAACCTCGGATTAGCATTGCTAATTGGGAGCTTTTTCTCTTCTCTAACCTCTACAAAATGAGTGTTCCTAATAAGTCCACCTCTTCAGGAATGAAATAGAATTATTTACAGCTTTCACCTTCGCGAATGTCGAATGAGAATGGGTTTCAATACTCGACACATTAATGTTCCGGTTTCGTGCTACAGAAAAAAATAATAATAAAAAATCTGTCTTTATTTATTTTTCGTACTTGTTCGAGTCTGCAGCCCATTGTGGGTCCTTAATTGACTGCGGACTGTCACCTTTGCGTGACACATTCCCCAATTTAGGAGAGGAGGAGGTCAGTGACCGTGACGTCACAAGCCTCTTGTTCACGATGACGTTTAATAAATATGGAGAACAAAGTTATTATCAATTTTTGTGATTTTTTCAGGTAGTAAATGAATAGTAAATAAACCCATAGCAAAACCTAAAAACTACAACCGCTTGAAAAAAAATTATATATATGTATTTATTGAGAGAGAGAGAGAAAGCGAGAGAGAGAAATAGAGAGAAAAACAGAGAGAGAGAGAGAGAGAGAGAGAGAGGGAGAAACAGAGAGAGAGAAATAAGAAAAGAGACAAAAAGTCAAAGAGGGAGAAAAAGTCAAAGAGGGAGAAAAAGTCAAAGAGGGAGAAAAAGTCAAAGAGGGAGAAAAAGTCAAAGAGGGAGAAAAAGTCAAAGAGGGAGAAAAAGTCAAAGAGGGAGAAAAAGTCAAAGAGGGAGAAAAAGTCAAAGAGGGAGAAAAAGTCAAAGAGGGAGAAAAAGTGAAAGAGGGAGAAAAAGTGAACGAGAGAGAAAAAGTGAACGAGAGAGAAAAAGTGAACGAGAGAGAAAAAGTGAACGAGAGAGAAAAAGTGAACGAGAGAGAAAAAGTGAAAGAGAGAGAAAAAGTGAAAGAGAGAGAAAAAGACAAAGAGAGAGAAAAAGTGAAAGAGAGAGAAAAAGACAAAGAGAGAGAAAAAGTGAAAGAGAGAGAAAAAGACAAAGAGAGAGAAAAAGTCAGAGAGAAAAAGTGAAAGAGGGAGAAAAAGTCAGAGAGAGAGACCAGCTGGAAGAGGGAGAAAAAGACAAAGAGGGAGAAAAAGACAAAGAGAGTGAAAGAGAGAGAAATAGAGTGAAAGAGAGAGAGATAGAGAAGGGGAGAAAGATTATTTTCATAATTCAGTGGTAATTATAACATTATTTTGTGTGTAATAACTTAAGTGTATAAGGAATAATAGTATTTGAGAAGTGAATGTAATGGAGACTGGAGCCTGTTTCCCTGTTTGATGTCCTGCAAGGTATGCTTCCCGCTTACAGGGCTGCTACTTGTGTTGCGCACGCAGAGGCGTGTAACAGGAACTTAAATTACTACTATAAATAGCCTTTCAGTTTTTTTCATCTTTTTCCAGTTTTGTTACTTTATTAAGGTATGTTTACAATGTCCCTCAGCTATTATCTATTCCTGTCTGCACGGCCCTGGAAACACTTTGGAGAGTTACTTCCTACCTTTTATTTTGAATTGCTGATCCCCTCTACCTATATAACTAACTACTTGCTTCCCTCCCTCCCTGACAATATCTCACAGCGTCTTTGATCTACTTTCTCCTTCCTCTGACCCTGTGTCTCTACTCCCAATCCTTTTCTCAAGTTTCTCTAATGATTCTACTTGATTTTATTTCATTTTATTTGATTTGGAACTGATTTGATTTCATTTGGAACTGATTGATTTGATTAGATTTCATTTGGAACTGATTGATTTAGATTTATTATTGTTGTTGTTTCCATTAGTCCTCTTCGGATTGAGGAAATAGGAGGATACGCCATACATTAAAGATGAATAAAATTAGGTACATAATTAAAGACAAATAATCTTAAAATAAATTGATAAAAGAAAATGTTTATAAAGACAAAAGTCCAATATAAACATATTAGATGAAGTACATTGAAGTAGAATATTATATAGCGACAAAAAAAAATTTTTCAGTAATGAAAAAAAATGGCGCATTTCACACACAAAAACTTGGGAGATCTTTTGCAAGAGTGACACAAAGTTGCTTTATACTAATTTTCTTGCACCGTTTATTATTATTATTATTATATTCTATTTTTAGTGAATAATTGTGAATAACTGAGACCGAAACAGAGATACAGAGACAGAGATACAGAGATACAGAGATACAGAGATACAGAGATACAGAGATACAGAGATACAGAGATACAGAGATACAGAGATACAGAGATACAGAGATACAGAGATACAGAGATACAGAGATACAGAGATACAGAGATACAGAGATACAGAGATACAGAGATACAGAGATACAGAGATACAGAGAGACAGAGATACAGAGATACAGAGATACAGAGATACAGAGAGTCAGAGATACAGAGATACAGAGAGACTAAGAGAGTCAGAGATACAGAGAGACTAAGAGAGTCAGAGATACAGAGAGACTAAGAGAGTCAGAGATACAGAGAGACTAAGAGAGTCAGAGATACAGAGAGACTAAGAGAGTCAGAGATACAGAGAGACTAAGAGAGTCAGAGATACAGAGAGACTAAGAGAGTCAGAGATACAGAGAGACTAAGAGAGTCAGAGATACAGAGAGACTGGTAAATGGACGGAAAAGAGCAAGTGTAAAGGAGTACATTTACTTTAATTATTTCAATATTATTTTATTGTGGTTTGATAAGAGTGTTGTTATTGACACATAAATTTAGAAATGGTTGTCGTTAGTTGAAGTAGAATCAGGTGTGTGTTGCGTATGAAGGAAGCCGTCGTTGCTGTAGGGGAAGTTGTCGCTGAAGGGAAAGGAAGGGAGGGGCAGGAGGGAAGGAAGGAAGGAGGTCAGCAGCAGCACCATCATCATCATCCAATATGTAGTCCGCCACAACAGGAAGCTGTTAAGCAAAGAAGAGCCCCGCGTTGTGGCGCTGCGGTCGGCCGGCGGACCTAATGTTGTGCTGTCCGGTCAGCTTCCGGAAGATCCTGCGCCTTCTCTGCTTCCAGGAGGATAATAACACAGCTTCCGTCGACATCTGTGCACACAACACATGGAGATTTGATACTTCTTTACACGTTCTCTACACTTGTCTGCTATTTGCCCCGAGGCTGTGACTGCAGCAGCAGCAGCTATATACAAGGAAAATACAAAAATAAAACACACAAATACAATTACGAAAAGTTTACACACAGTAAGGAAGAAATTTTCGAAGTTTAGTTTTTTTATCTGAAAAAAGAAAACAAAGGAGCCACACACAGAAAAATCACTTCACTGCACTTCACTACTATTATCACTTCACTCATCCTAAGAACTCCTCCTTAGCCTATTCCTAAACTGCTTTACTCTGCCCCCGGGGGGGAAAAGTCCTGAGTATTCCTGCAGCAGGAGGCAAGGAAGGAATTACAATCGCCTATTATGATCTATTTTACTAATGAAAATTTTCCTACGTCTGTACGTTGTTGTTGTTGCCCCTCTTTTTTTCTTTAATTTTGAACGAGTGGTCATTTTTTTTAAGAAATATAATTTGTCCCCGCTGTAGTAGTGAAATGATGGTTTTTGTTATTTCTCTTTCTCAGGCCCCTTTGTGTGTGTGTGTGTGTGTGGTTCTCACCCCCCTTATAAGGCTTTATATATTGCCTCACATGTTTTCCTTCTATTATTACTGAGACGTTCTAAATTCTCCTGAGGAGGATTCATGGCGAATCACCTGACCTCCACTCCCAAACATTTTTTCAGCCTGTTTTTGTATATTTTTTCCAACAAGAGAGAATTTTCGGCTTAAAGTTTGAAAATAAGAAAATTTTAATATCGATGTAAATTTGTATAGATTAAGGTAATTTGTTTTCCTTATTGTAAAAGAGTTTATTATTATATTAATATTCCACTAGTAATAATTAATATCCCCCTATTTATTTTCAGTATCACTTGTTGTTTGCCAACGTTTTAAAGTGTAACTTGAAATAATTTTCCGTCTCCCGACTGCAGCACTTGTTGTTTAATTATGAGGGTTGGTAGGGGGATGAAACCGCCTTTTACGATCTGTATTACTCCGCGAGTTGCCGGGATTCGGCTCCCTTTTATTTGATGCATGTTCTTGGCTGGATTGTTGTCTGTGGGTGGAGGGAAGGAGGGGATGGGGGAGGGAAGGATGGATATATCCTTGGAAGAAGCTTGCAATGGCGTCGTAAAGGACGAGCGAGCATATTTCTCGGGGTAAAGCCACCCTCATGGCGTTATTACTGTGTCACCACCAGGGATGACCTGAGCGAGCGCCTCAATAAAAACATCCCCCGTAATGGTGATAGAGGTAACGTTTTATGAGCTTTTTATTATTATTATTTAATGCGGCCGGAAACATGACCGAAATCTCTGCCCGGGTTTTTTTCCCTCTATCCCCTCTCTCCTCTCTCTCTCTATTTCTATCTCTCTCTCTCTATATATATCTCTATATCTCTCTATATCTCTCTCTATTTCTCTCTCTCTCTCTCTCTCTCTCTCTCTCTATATATATATATATATATATATATATATATCTTTATCTCTCTCTATCTAGCTCTCTCTTTCTCTCTCTATATCTCTCTTTATCTATCTCTCTCTCTATCTATATCTCTGTATATCTGTCTCTATCTCTATATCTCTCTATATCTCTCTCTACCTCTCTCTGTCTCTACCTCTCTCTATATCTCTCTATATCTGTCTCTATCTCTATATCTGTCTCTATCTCTATATCTGTCTCTATCTCTATATATGTCTCTATCTCTATATCTCTATCTCTCTCTATTTCTCTCTCTACCTCTCTCTGTCTCTATCTCTCTCTATATCTCTCTATATCTGTCTCTATCTCTATATCTGTCTCTATCTCTATATCTGTCTCTATCTCTATATCTGTCTCTATCTCTATATCTGTCTCTATCTCTATATCTGTCTCTATCTCTATATCTGTCTCTATCTCTATATCTCTCTCTCTCTCTATATCTCTCTCTATCTCTGTCTCTATCTCTCTCTATATCTCTATATCTGTCTCTATCTCTATATCTGTCTCTATCTCTATATCTGTCTTTCTCTATATCTGTCTCTATCTCTATATCTGTCTCTTTCTCTATATCTGTCTCTTTCTCTATATCTGTCTCTTTCTCTATATCTGTCTCTTTCTCTATATCTGTCTCTTTCTCTATATCTGTCTCTTTCTCTATATCTGTCTCTTTCTCTATATCTGTCTCTATGTCTATATCTCTATCTCTCTCTACCTCTCTCTATCTATCTCTCTCTATATATCTTTATCTCTCTCTATATATATCTTTATCTCTCTCTATGTAGCTCTGTCTCTCTATTTCTCACCAATCTCCTCTCTCCATCACCTTTAAACCCTTGTCCCCACTTATCCGCCACCTATGACTAAGGTGGCAGGGATGATGGATATTCTCCAATCATCTCCCTTGTTTCACACTTGAGGGGGAGGAACACACACACACACACCCAAATTCCCAGGCAGATTAGGACATTCATTCCTAAACCGACGACGATGGCGACGAGGAGTTGTCAGAGCCGCAGTCCCTTTGTTATTATTATTCAGAGCCACGCATAGACGGCGCAAGGAAAAAACCCAACCAACCCCCTTCTTCCTTCCTTCCTTCCTTCCTGGCCAGCGACTTGCTCAGGCACGGAATATTTGGTATTTAAGTTCCCGTAAATAATAATAATAATAAAAAATTGGACCGCGGCTTCTCTACTGCGCTACAATAGATATAATTTTTGTATTTATGTTTAGTGTTTGGATGAGGTTTTCTCTCTCTCTCTCTCTCTCTCTCTCTCTCTCTATGTCTCTCTGTCTCTCTCCTCGTCACCAGGATTAACCCTGCGCCCACAAGTTCCGCACAAGTCAAAATTTGGTTAGCATGGGAATGTTGTGAGCTGGAAAATTAACAATAGGGAGAGAGACACGGAGGAGGAAGGAGGGAAGAGGAGGGAGGAAGGAGGAGGTTTTACTTGTTTAGGTATATTTACAGGTCTTAACCACCCAACAGAGTTGCTAAAAGATGCGCGGGGAGGGAGAAGGAAGGAGGGGATAGGGGGAGGAGCAGGAGGAGAAAGGGTGGGAATGTAGGGTGTGTGGTTAACTTACTTCCCCGACTGTCGTGGAAACTTCAAAATTAGTTTGTAGGGCTGAGCCTCGTTACGAATTCTTCTTGCGCCTCCCGTTGTGTTGAATGGGTAATGAACAGAATCATCCTGTCCGCTCACTTGTTTGCCTTCCTACCAACTTAACCTCCCTACAACCCTTGAATCAAATATCATATCTATATAAAATACAAATAATATATGCCTCATTTATACTTATTGTTTCCATTAATCCTCGATTGAGAAAATAGGAGGATACGTCATGCATTAAAGATTAATAATGAACAAAATGAGGTACATAATTAAAGACAAATAATATTAAAATAAATTAATAAAAGAAAATGTATATAGACAAAAGTCAATATAAACACAACACAAGGGACACACACACACACACACTGAGGAACACGCTATAATGGAGGAGTTTTGAACTACTTGGACCAGGAAGGAAACTGTCCTTGCTCCAGCAGCAGCAGCAGCAGCGCCATACATGGAACAAATAACTGAATAGAAATTTTAAAGATATGTGATGTGTGTTATTTTACAAGGTTGGCAGCAGCAGCTCATTCAACACTGTTGGTTTATTATTTTTCTGCAGAAATTTAAACGCGCCAATCCTCACGGAGTCCTTCGTAGAACGCGGGAAAATTTTCCACGTGTCTGGGAGCAGCGAATTTTGGAAATTTTTGAAAGGGTGAATGTTCCTTCAGAAAAACAAGCTTGGTGTTATAAGCACCACTCACACAGGAATGTCCCGCTGTCCGCCATCTTGAGGCCGGGGATAAAAACCACTTCTTATCTGCCTGTCTGTTCGCCCCTTGTTAGAATATTCTTGCTGAAATTTTTTATATCCTTTAAAAAATCTTAAATTCTAATAAAATTGGGGATTATGTTACTGTTGAATTAATTAATATATAGGGAAAGACGTTGACCCGTGTTTTAGTATTGATTCCTTAGACCTGAAGTGTTCCTGCTAACCTATTCTCTGTGCAAAACTTTTTCATTACCAAATCCCTCATCCTCTGTAATCTGCCTCCATCCTTTGCCTCCCTAATCAGTAACCTTCCTGTCTCAAAACGCGCTCTATTAATCCATCCCTTCAAAATAAATTTTCACACTGTTCTCTCTTCACTTGCACAGCACCTACATAATTGAAAATTAATTCTTTTTTTCTCCTTTTCTTTTCCAGTGAACGAGTCGAGGATGGAAAAAAAAGTCGACCGGTCCGGGAACGGTGAGTTATGATCCTTTTTTTTCTGTTTCCAAATCTTCTTTAAAAAATATGTTTGATGTTGTTAAATGTAGAGTATCGTTTCCTTTTCAGGACAAATAAAAGTTATCATAGTTTTTATATTTTATCAAACGAAAAAAAAGGGGGGTGGGTGAGGGTTGGGCGGGAATTAAAAATGAAGTAATCTTATTTACGGAAACGTGAAGGAATAAGTTTATTATACACGCTGTAATATAGATTGTGTTTTTACAAGTCATAGCTTCAATTAACCGCTTTTACTTGATTAATTTTCACTAAAAATTGTATCCGTGTGTGGGTGGGAAAACAATTTCCCCCCCCCTGATTTTGGAAAAGTGCTTATAAGGCAACACAGCAAGGAAAGTGCTACAAATATACGAGGAGGGATAATGAGGAAACGACATACACAAACGCTCTATGGTATTTTGAGGTTGAGGTAAAGAGATATTTTTTTAAAAAACTTTCCCTTTAATAAAATTAGGTACACACACATGTAAGGATAATCATGAGTTCATATGAAAAAGTGAGGGGGGAGGGGAATAAATTAATTGTGGCAAGGCAGGAGACTGAAAAAAAAAGAAACAAGAAAAGTTGATGAGCTTCACCTGTATGAGCTGTATTTTTAAACAAAGGCCGTCCTAATACACTTTTAAATTTTTAAGAATATAAGCCTTAGAATACGCTAAGATACAAATGGCGTGAAACACGGATCATCTTATCAACGTTCCCTCTTTTTCCGGGCGCTGAGAAAAGTCGGACTAGTGCATATATATAAGGGAAAACTTTCAAATAATCCACTGGTACTGCTTTTCATAGGTTTAAGAATAATTTATTATCTAATAGAAAGTTACGGAATCTCGTTTTCGCAGATACGCCACAGTGCATTTGGCCTTTAATAATCTTTTAATGTCCTACTTCTTACTGTTTATGATAATGACCGTAATTAATAGAATAATTGACAAGATATCCCCAAAATTATTATAAATAATTTTAAACTACATATCTGTGTGTTTAGTGGGTAAAAAAACCTCACACCTTCAGATTCTTACCTGATGAGACTCAGGCGAACATTTTCCTCACACTTTGCTGACTTGAGTCTCCACAACCCTCCGCGGTTAAAGAAACTCTTCTCGGGTTTACAACCGAGTAATCTCCGCACGCACGAGCACACAGAGAGAGACGTTTTGATGGGTAACGACTCCATCATCCTCCAGGCTGAAGTCACTTCAGTTACCGAGACGGAAAACCCGACAAACGTTTCTTTATTCTCGTAACCGGGGGAAAAAACTTAAATCTTTAATTAACCCTTCGGGATAATCATCAGATCTCATTTTCTTTCCACGTCCCAACTCAGCATCGACGATTGAAGAGCTTCCGCTGCATCGAAAACCTGTAAAGGATCCCTACTTTTCTTGTTTACGGCTTCCTGAGGAATTTACAGCTTCAGGAGAAGACGTGACAAGATATCCCCCAAAAATTATCTTTGAAACAGACGTTTTGATGGATAGCAACTTCATCATCTTCCAGTTACCGGGACGGTAAACCTGACAAAGGTTTTTTTATTCTCTTAACCGGGAAAAAAACTTTAATCTTCAATTAACCCATTGAGATGATCTTCACGTCTCGTTTTCTTTCCCGTCCAATCAGCATCGACTGTTTTGATGGATAGCAACTTCGTCCTCCTCCAGGCTGAAGTCACTTCAGTTAGCCAGACGGAAAATCCGACAAACGTTTCTTTATTCTCTTAACAATAAAAAAACTGTGATCTTTAATTAACCCTTCGGCATAATCCTCACGTCTCATTTTATTTCCACGTCCAAACCCAGCATCGACGATTGAAGAGCTTCTGCTGCATCGAAAACCTGCAACGGATCCCTACTTTTCTTGTTTACGGCTTCCTGAGGAATTTACAGCTTCAGGAGAAGACGTGACAAGCAAGATATCCCCCAAAAATTATTTTTGAAACAGACGTTTTGATGGATAGCAACTTCATCATCCTCCAGGCTGACGTCACTTTAGTTACCCAGATGGAAAACCCGACAAACGTTTCTTTATTCTCTTATCCGGGACAAAGCATAAATCTTTAATTAACCCTTCGGGATAATCTTCACGTCTCGTTTTCTTTCCACGTCCCCAACACAGCATCGACGATTGAAGAGCCCGGGCCAGATTCTGCTGCATCGAAAACCTGTAAAGGATCCCTACTTTTCTTGTTTTTGGCTTCCTGAGTAGTTACAACTTCAGGAGAAGACGTGACAAGTTATCCCCCAAAAATTATTTTTGAAACAGACGATGGACGATGATGGATAGCAACTTCGTCATCTTCCAGTTACCGAGACGGAAAACCCGAAAAACGTTTCTTTATTCTCTTAACCGGGAAAAAACTTCGATCTTCAATTAACCCATCGAGATAATCCTCACGTCTCATTTTCTTTCCGCGTCGTTGAAGAGCCCTGGCCAGATTCTGCTGCATCGAAAACCTGTAAAGGATCCCTACTTTTCTTGTTTACGGCTAGGACGAGGAACCAGACTGTTTGTCGGTGTCGTAGGGGCCGAGCGAGCGAGATGATGGCGTCGGCAATCGATTGTAAAGACAGAGCGAGGTCCATTGTTCCTCCGTGTGGAGGCGCACAAAGCCCATTGTCGAGGGAGAGGACAGGAGAGGAGAGGGAGGGATTATTCTGGTGACGTGCATAACGGCGACTATAAACAGCTGTAATGTAATAACACTCGCCATTAGCCACGTGCAGGTGTTAACATTCCCACAGGACCAATCACAACATCCACAATAAACATTGTACGCCGGAGCTTATGGCGCCATATCTATTATTAGGCTCTATGGGGGAACAATGGGGATTCGCTGTCGCAGAAGAAGAGGCTTCAGTTTTAATACAATGCGCACGGGGGTCACATGTGTGTGTGTGTGTTTGCGCCACCCCCCGAAAATCATAAATCTGCTCGTTATTCCGCGGTAAATCAGCTGTTTATTTATCGGGCTGCGGCGGATAAATTAAGGTTGAAACGTTAGGTTAATGCTTTATTATTCGGCAGTTCGGCCATTTGTCAAAAGCGACGACGAAATAATGGAGTCGCTGCCGAGCTCTGACAATTGTTGCGTTGTCGGCCACAGGACTCCATTGCTGCTGGTGGTTAATTTCTTCTCTCTCTCTCTCTCTGTCTCTCTCTGTCTCTCTCTCTGTCTCTCTCTGTCTCTCTCTGTCTCTCTCTCTGTCTCTCTCTGTCTCTCTCTGTCTCTCTGTTTCCCTGTCTCTCTGTTTCCCTGTCTCTCTGTTTCCCTGTCTCTCTGTTTCCCTGTCTCTCTGTTTCCCTGTCTCTCTGTCTCCCTCTCTCTCTGTCTCTCTCTGTCTCTCTCTCTGTCTCTCTCTCTGTCTCTCTCTCTGTCTCTCTCTGTCTGTCTCCCTGTCTCTCTGTCTCCCTGTCTCTCTGTTTCCCTGTCTCTCTGTTTCCCTGTCTCTCTGTTTCCCTGTCTCTCTGTCTCCCTCTCTCTCTGTCTCTCTCTGTCTGTCTCTCTCTCTCTGTCTCTCTCTGTCTCTCTCTCTGTCTCTCTGTCTGTCTCTGTCTTGTCTCCCTGTCTTTCTGTCTCCCTGTCTTTCTGTCTCCCTGTCTTTCTGTCTCCCTGTCTTTCTGTCTCCCTGTCTTTCTGTCTCCCTGTCTTTCTGTCTCCCTGTCTTTCTGTCTCCCTGTCTTTCTGTCTCCCTGTCTTTCTGTCTCCCTGTCTTTCTGTCTCCCTGTCTTTCTGTCTCCCTGTCTTTCTGTCTCCCTGTCTCTCTTTTTCTCTGTCTGCCTCTGTTTCTCTGTCTGCCTCTGTCTCTCTCTATCTCTCTCTATCTCTCTGTCTCTCTCTGTCTCTCTCTATCTCTCTCTATCTCTCTCTGTCTCTCTCCATGGTTCTACAGCCCATTAACGGCCTGGGCCTACCGAGTCGACTGCGGACTGTTGTCATCTTGCATGACACACATTCCTGAATTTGGAGTGACACACACGTGGTCAGTCAGCGTATCAATCTCCTCCAACAGCAGTCTTAATCCCGCGGGTCTTCTGGACCATGACGACACAAACATACATCCAAGCCCATGCCGGGATTCGAACCCTGGATCTCCCTAATATCGCAAACAGGTTTCTTCTAAAATTAGCATGGGAAAGAAGCATACGTGAGAGGGGTTAAGAACAGGAGAGGAAGGGGAAAAGGTTGGAATACGCTAAGGAGATTAGTGGAGGGGGGGAGGATGTGATAACTGCGGCTTGTACTTCAAAATGTGAAACGTGGGAAGGAAAGGACGGAAGCCTTTGAAACGTGGTGAATAAGATGGATAGTGGATGGATAGGGTAACTAACCAGGAAGAACTAAACAGAATAGGGGAAGAGCGAAAAGTATAGATGAGTTTGACCGAGAGAAGGGATAGAAGTGATGATGCAGCTCGGATCTGTCTGAGTGATTGACGGAGGAGAGTTTCCGGTCGTCTGGAGGGGAAACTGTTAATCCACTTTGTAGTACCGGGGCGGGCGGGGATAAGGAGAGGAGAGGAGAGAAACACTAAGACAGGTAGCAGAACCCTACTCACAAGAGTAATCGAGGCCAAGCACGTTTTATTGCATCCACTTAGGCTAAATAAAATTTTCAGAGGTGCGAAGTACAACGTGGAATGGTTCCAGACTCTCTACGCGCTGTATTATTCATGTGGGAGGCTATGGCTATGGCTATGGCTATGGCTATGGCCTCCTAGCCAATGGGAATCAACATAAACCTTTTACAGCTCGCCACTAATTATATATGGCTGGCGCAACAACGTGGCTTCACCCTGATTGGCCGTCAAACTGCCAATGGGAATGCAGTGATGACGTAACAGCGGAGGAAAAACTCCTTCAATACATTAATAACACTTTAATACCTTCACAATTCCTTTTCTCATGCACATGAAAAATTATACATTCAAAAATAAAATACACACAACTTGACAAATAAAAAAAAATATTTGAGAACGGAAGACGACGCAAGCCTACCAACTTAAACAGGAAGAATACGTGAAATAATTAGGATATAAGAGAAAATCGAATAAACTCAAGACTAATTGTAATTATTAAAGGAAGAATACGTGAAATAATTAGGAGGTAAGAGAAAATCAAATAAATTCAAGACTAATTGTAATTATTAAAGGAAGAATACGTCAAATAATTAGGAGGTAAGAGAAAATCAAATAAATTCAAGACTAATTGTAATTATTAAAGGAAGAATACGTGAAATAATTAGGAGATAAGAGAAAATCGAATAAATTCAAGACTAATTGTAATTATTAAAGGAAGAATACGTCAAATAATTAGGAGATAAGAAAAAATCGAATAAATTCAAGACTTATTGGAAAAAAATTGTTTTATTATTGCGATGATAATTTTTTTTCCTTATTTTAATCAGTCACGTGTAAAAAATAACCCCAAAAACTATAATTTAATTTTTTGATTTCAAAATTTTATTTTGTAAGGAGCTTTCTGCACTGTCCCATAGTCATCTACAAAAATTAAAATACAAATTTTTGAAACATTTCCAAAAAATTTTTATGGAGTTTGTTTTAAATTTGTGAAAATATAAAAAAAATATTTTTTTTCCAATTTTTCCATTCAAAAAAAATACACAACTTGACAAATAAAAAAAATCTTTTAGAACGGAAGACGATGCACAAACCTACCCAATGAATTGGAAGAACGAAATTAGGATAGAAATGAATACTTAGATAAGTAAATTAGAGAATGTCAATAATAGGATAGAAAAACTCGAATAAATTCAAGACTAATTGGAAAAAAAATTATTATTATTGCGATGATAATTTTTTTTCCTTATTTTAATCAGTCACGTGTAAAAATAACCCCAAAAACCTATAATTTAATTTTTTGATTTCAAAATTTTATTTTGTAAGGAGCTTTCTGCACTGTCCCATAGTCGTCTACAAAAATTAAAATACAAATTTTTGAAATATTACCAATTTTTTTATGGAGTTTGTTTTAAATTTGTGAAAATATAAAAAAAAGTTATTTTTTGTTTTTTTTCCAATTTTTCCATTCAAAAAAATACACAACTTGACAAATAAAAAAAATGTTTGAGAACTGAAGACGACGCAAACCTACCCAAATTAAACGGGAAGAATACGTGAAATAATTAGGAGATAAGAGAAAATCAAATAAATTCAAGACTAATTGAAAAAAAAAATTATTATTGCGATGATAATTTTTTTTCCTTATTTTAATCAGTCACGTGTAAAAAAATAACCCCAAAAACTATAATTTAATTTTTTGATTTCAAAATTTTATTTTGTAAGGAGCTTTCTGCACTGTCCCATAGTCGTCTACAAAAATTAAAATACAAATTTTTTGAAACATTACCAAAATTTTTTATGGAGTTTGTTTTAAATTTGTGAAAATATAAAAAAAATATTTTTTTTCCAATTTTTCCATTCAAAAAAATACACAACTTGACAAATAAAAAATTTGTTTGAGAACTGAAGACGACGCAATCCTACCAACTTAAACAGGAAGAATACTTCAAATAATTAGGAGATAAGAAAAACTCGAATATATTCAAGACTAATTGGAAAAATATTTATTATTGCGATGATAATTTTTTTTCCTTATTTTAATCAGTCACGTGTAAAAAATAACCCCAAAAACTATAATTTAATTTTTTGATTTCAAAATTTTATTTTGTAAGGAGCTTTCTGCACTGTCCCATAGTCGTCTACAAAATTAAAATACAATTTTTTTTGAAACATTACAAAAAAAATTTTTTATGGAATTTTTTTTAAATTTATGACAATATAAAATGTTTTTTTGGTTTTATTTCCCCAATAATTTAATGTTTTAAAAATACTGCACATACCCTTAGGTAATTAGGTACGTCCTTTTTTGAAATTCTCTTGACATCTTTATTTCCTCTAATCGTCCATAAAACAAATATTTTTCCCCCAGAATTCTGTATGTATATAACGTGAGTCTGACTTTGTATTTTGGAATTTATAATAATAAGTAGGGACGAAACGTCACGTGACGTGACGTCATTAGCGTGTAATCATCATTTTTTTCCTGTTTGAAATTTATTTCCAGACTTATCTTGTGACTGTTTTTTTTACGATGTCAGGTTAGTCTAAGTATTAATTAAAGCAACCCCTATGTTTATTCTAAAAATTGAAAGGGTCATGTAGTTTGGCTTAAAGTTGTGGAATGGACCGTTTCTGTAAATTCCAAGAAGCAATTAAGTTCCCTGATTGGCCTCGGGTTCAAAAAAAAAGGACCCCCTTGTGAAGTGGGAATTATCATCATCCGCAGGAAGTCTTCAGATGTTGACAGAGAGAGGGGGGACAGGGGGGTGAATAGGGGGGGTGGAGGAAGGGACTAGGGCGGAGGGAGAAAGTAAAAAAAATTCCCCAACATCTTCGTTACAAGTAAGCAGACAAAGTTTTAATTGCCGTTTAATCAGTCCTAAGGTAAACACGACCCCGCCGCCCCTCACCGCCGCCCCCCCGCCCCTTCATTACCTGCTGCGTGTATCACGTGTCAATTAACAAGTCACTTCAATAGAATACTAATTAGGATTAATTGATCCAGTTTGCCAGAGTTCTTAAGAGTGTCTGTAATTCACCTCCATACGGCATTTCTTTTAACTCTCATTTATACTCGAGCTTAAAAAAATGGCCGACCATGTCAATATTTGTAATAATAAACCACGCCCCCCGAGGGTAAAATAAATCACAAAATAAAAACCCCCCATTTATTTTCTTGAAGGGCTTATTTAATTTTCTTGGTGGAAAGAAGAGCATTCGGCTGTTACTCAGTAATTGTCTTATATTGACCCAATACAAAGTTTATAGGCGCGAATTAACCCCCCAGGCCCGCCCCCACCCTTTATGTAAAGGACAACCGCGGAGCCTTTTAGAGAGCTTAAATAATTCCATTGGACACCTGACCACAGCAGCAAATCATCATCGTGTCCCTTCTTCAGAGAAGCCGAAAGTTGGAATTCAGCCATCTTGCATTCTAATTATAATCATCGTGACTGTTGGGAATATCTTATACTCTTGTTGTTGTTATGGTATTCAGTCCTGAGACTGGCCTGATTCTTGCGAACCGGTCTTCCACAAGCCTTTTCATTGCTACATAACTATCACATCCCGCATCCTCCCTAATCTGCTGAGCGCTTTCCATCCCTGGCCTCCCTCTTCTGTTATTACTCCAACACACTTACTTCTAATATTAAAACCCTCGAGTATTAAAACGTGGCCTATTAAGTTATACGTTCAAAGTCCTCCATATTGTTCTCTCTTCCCTTATTCTGCTGATTACTTAATCGTCAGTGATTCTATCCACCCATATCATTCTCCCATTTTCTCTCTCTCTACTTCTCTATTTCTCTCTCTCTCTCCTTCTCTTTATCTCTCTCCTTCTCTTTCTCTCTTTCCTTCTCTTTCTCTCTCTCTTTTTCTCTTCCTCTCTCTTTCTTTCTTTCTTTCTTTCTTTCTTTCTTTCTTTCTTTCTTTCTTTCTTTCTTTCTTTCTTTCTTTCTTTCTTTCTTTCTTTCTTTCTTTCTTTCTTTCTCTCTCTCTCTCTCTCTCTCTATTTAAGTTGCAAAAGCGTGCAATTAGAAGAATACTACTTTCTAGACCAAGGAGTTGCAAGACCTTTTTTCAAAAGTTTTCAAATACTTACTTTACCAAGCCTGTATATATATGGAACATTAAAGTTTGTAAAGCGAAACACTAATTTGTTTTCAAAAAAATGGCGAGTTTCATGAATGACCAGAAATCGTTCAGCTCTAAGGTCGGACAAGCATCGCCCTTGTTCTCTCGCTCTACAGCAGAGATATTATTAGCCTTCTTTCCTCCAGAGGTTAGAAACAGTAACTACAAAGAGCTTTTCGTCGTGAAGCAGAGAGTAAAACTATTCTTTTTCAAAATGGCGGCGCTGCTGCTGCTGCTGTTGTTTTACTCTGCTGTGGTACAGGATTTTCTTAATCGTCCCTCTTCTAGTATTTAAATCAAGGTTCCTGCAAGTGTTGAATGAGCTGCTGCTGCCAACCTTGTAAAAAAAACACACATCACCACATATCTTTAAAATTTCTATTCAGTTTTTTCTGCTCTGTTTGTGTTCCTGTATGGCGCTGCTGCTGCTGCTGGAGCAAGGACAGTTTCCTTCCTGGTCCAAGTAGTAGTCCAAAACTCCTCCATTGCTGCGTGTTCCTCAGCGTGTGTCTGTTGTGTTTATATTGACTTTTTTCTCTATATACATTTTCTTTTATTAATTTATTTTAATATTATATGTCTTTAATTACGTACCTTTATTTTCTTCGTATCCTCCTACTTCCTCAATCGAGGAGGATTAACGGAAAACGACAATAAATCTAAATCTACTCACTCATTGACGTTGTTATTTTTTTTACGGAGTGAAATAGTGAAGCAGAGGAGTCAGGGTCTCTGTATATATATATATAATTCGTGGTTGGTTTGAGAGCCGCCATAATTACTTGTGCTGTAGGGATGAGATCTGTAATCAAGGAAGCTTGGCCTTGCGGGGTTGAGGAGAGGAGAGGAGGAGAGAGGGTTGTAACCAACTAACCCAACCCCTTCCCAAAGGGATGATGGAGATAATCTGTTTTGTGATGATTAACTGCTGAGCTCAACAACGCCACTTTCCTAACTGGGTCGTCATTGAATCACTGGACAAGCTGTCGGACGTGTGACGTCACTCACACACACACACACACTCTGCATATCATGGAGTTTTATTCACAAACTAATAGCATCAGCAAAAGTCTCCCATACATCCCCCCATTTAAAATATGAAAAAAAAATACAGAACAACAACCCTGTCGGATTGACGCTCTTATATTCCAGTTAGACAATTTATGACGTCACTGTGACGCATATCCGGAGAACGGATTACTAATGCAGAACTTTAAAAAAAACAGACTATGTAGTGAAACTTTTTTAAAATTTCAAAATAATATCTGGACGATCCTTCAGCCAATAACGAAACTGGAGGAAACTAATTTTTAAAAAATTCCCAAAGTCCACTTCAAGGGCAAAATGAAAACTATCCAGTAATAAAATTTTAAATTTAAAAAGGGGGAAATTTTTTTTTTAGGATTGATTGACCAAAAATCAACAAGAATAACAGTCTGATTCTTGATAGTGAAAGAGAAAAAAAACCGCCAACCCCCTTGATTTTGAAACTGTCCAAAAAAAAATTAATTATAAAACCCAAAAATAATAACATTTCGGTTATAAATTTATAATCTGAATTAACATATATAATTTTTTGGTCTTTATTAAATTTGTGACTTAATTTATGATGAAGAGTTTTTTCATCGAAATTAAAATCAGTCCAACAATTAATACAAAAAAAAATTCCTTGGTAATGAAGTTTAATTAACAAAGAAATATAAATCACATGTAAATGGTTAAAATAATTTAATTTATTTTGGAATTAGTTTTGATTTTTTTGTCCATGTTTATCTTGTTAATAAACGATTTTTATTTATCTTACAATTAAGGGTTTAATTGTTTCTAATACTTGGTCTAAATTATGTTATTGTAACCGTAAAGAACCTCAAAATAAATAAAATAATGCATTAGCGTCCTGAGTCCTGAGGCTGGTCTTGTCCAACCCTCAATCGTAACCTATCTTGCGCAAGCCTTTTTTATTCTAAGTAGAATATCCCACATCCTCTCTAATCTCATTCGTCTCCCTGTTCCGTTCACTTTCCTCTAATACTAAGACACTCGTGTATCATGACGTCATCTATTAATTTATCCCTTAAAAATTCCCCTATTCTGCTCAGAACTTCGTGGTTAGACACTATCCAACCATCTTCCTCCTATAGCAAAGGCTTCTGTTCTTTTCCTTTCCTTTTTCCGCAACTCCTACCGTCCACGTTTCGCACCCCACGCTCCATACCAATATTTCCTAATATTCACACTTATGTTAGCCGTAAGTAAATCCCTGTTCCTTGCCTATCCTACTCTAGTTATTAGCAGAATCCCTTAACTTCCTTCTAAAAAATATCCCTTCCCAAATCTTACAGCCTTTGTTATTCCACTTTTTTCTCCATACTACACTCCATCACCCCTTGGTTATCCACCCTCTGCTAATCCTCGTATCAAACTTTTTTCTCCAGGATCACGTTCATGGCCATTTATTATGGCTTCCAAGTATGTTTCTGACTCCCCCTAATACTACAATATCATCATCGGCAAAGCCTGAGGTTTTTATTTCTTAGCTTTGTACTTTGATTCCTTTTCAACCTTCTGTTTTAACTTTGTTCATCGCCTGTGTTATATATATATATATATATATATATATATATATATATATATATATATGTTAAACAGCATGGAGTGCTGCATCCTTGTCGTACTCCTTTCTTGATTCTGGCTTTCTTTTCTCGATCTTCTATTCTAATTACTGCTGCCTTCTGTAGAGGTTATGTATAACAGCCTCCTTAATATTGTGTTGCAGTTCATATTATCTAAATCTACAATTGCCATAAACGTAGGTCGGCTTTTTCGTATCCTGTCCTCTAAGTTTAATCTCAAAGTCCCTACATTCTTCCTAAAACCAAACTGACTGATTCTTCTCCCAACTCGAATTCTATTTGAAGTTCCTTATAATATTTACTAAATTTAAATTATTTATTGAATTGTAAAGTAGATGAAAATAAAATATTTGTTAGAGGTGAATTAAACCCTTACATGATGTATTAAACCGTTTAATTTTGTGAATACTGTTTGAGTTGGAGTATATATATATATATATATATATATATATATAGGTTAAACAGCCATGGACTGCTGCATCATCCTTGTCTTACTCCTTTCTTGATCACGACTTTCTTTTCTTGACCTTCTATTCCTTTAACCGTTGCGTGTCTCCTGTTGATGTTTAGATTTATTGTTGTTTCCATTTAATCCTCGATTGAGGAAATAGGAGGATACGTCATACATTAAAAATTAAAAATGAACAAAATAAAGTACATAATAATTAAAGACAAATAAACTTAAAATAAATTAGTAAAAGAATAAATGTATATAGACAAAAGTCAATATAAACACAACACAGGGACACACACACACACACTGAGGAACACGCAATGGAGGAGTTTTGGACTACTACTTGGACCAGGAAGGAAACTGTCCTTGCTCCAGCAGCAGCAGCAGCGCCATACAGGAACACAAACAAAAGAGCAGAAAAAACTGAATAGAAATTTTAAAGATATGTGATGATGTGTGTTATTTTCCAAGGTTGGCAGCAGCAGCAGCAGGAACCTTGATTTAAATACTAGAAGAGGGACGATTAAGAAAATCCTGTAGCACAGCAGAGTAAAACAACAACAGCAGCAGCAGCGCCGCCATTTTGAAAAGAATAAGTGTTACTCTCTGCTTCACCACGAAGCTCTTTGTAGTTACTCATTTTTAAACTCTGGAGGAAGGAAGGCTAATAATATCTCTGGTGTGGAGAACAAGGGCGATGCTTGTCCAACCTTAGAGCTGACTGATTTCTAATCATTCATGAAACTCGCCATTTTTGTTTGAAACAAATTAGTGTTTCGCTTTACAAACTTTAATATTTCATAAATATATACACAGGCTTGGTGGTAAAGTAAGTATTAGCAAACTTTTGAAGAAAAGATGTTGTGGTAAAACCACCTTTCTCAATATTTCCTTAGTTTTTTTTCTAATATTAAGTCTTGTGATTATTTTATTTCTCTCTTTTCTGTTTATTGTCGGATCTCTTAAAAACGCATCCTCCGCGGTTAATAAATTCAAACCGTGGTGTTTTTTTCCCCCAACGTCATCTAATTTTCCATTAATAATTGTATTGCAAGATGGCATTGTATGAGGAGAGGAGAGGAGAGAGATGGGAAGCGTTACCACCACAGAGAGCGGATGTTTTGTGCACTCAGGAAGCCTGGAGGCATCAAATATTTGCACAGAGCCGAGATCCCAAGGGCGAGATTACGTGGAGTAGAGTGTAACAACGGCATGACCCTCTGTCAACACCCACCACCCCTACCTAATATCTACTACGTAAGCCAGGCAACAACTACACTAATAACTAGTCTAATAATTCACTTTGTATTGTTGTTACCCCTGGAAGTACAGAATCCTTATTAATCCCCATGTGAATGGCAATCATGTATAAAATTCCTCTCAGGTTTACCAACCCCGGGTCAAAGAGTTTTTAACAGTGACGTTTCGATGGCTTTGCTCTGTCTCCCATCATCTTCAGACTCAAGTCTTTGAACCGATTGGAAACCCCGAGATGGAATTTATACACAGAATCTTTATTTAAAATTCATTATTAAGTCCATCAGCCCCTGTTAGTTTCTACATCCTCTCTTCTCCCTCACCTATATATATATATATCCCTTTTATCCTTCTTCATGACCTGTTCTATAAATATAACTTAAAGAGCGTGGGCGATAGACTGGATCATTGTCTTACTCCCTTCTTGATTTCTCCTTTTGGTAATAATTTCCTAATATTTACACTTAAATTACACGATAGTAAATTCCTGTTCCTTGCTATATCCTGTTGCTTTCCTACTCTAGTAGCAGAATTCCTTAATCCCTTCCCAATCTCACAGCCTTTGTTATTCCACTCTTTCCCATACTACACTCCATCACCTTGGTTTTCCCTCTCTATTAATCCTCATATTGAACTCTTCCTCTCTCCAGGACCACGTTCATGTCATTTATTATGCGTTTCCAAGTCTTCTTCTTCTTCTGACTCCCCTAATACTACAATATCGCTGGTAAACCGTTGGGGTTTTTATTTCTTCTTCCCTTGTAGTGTGTGATTCGTTTTCTAAAATCCCTTTTATCCTTCTTCATCACCTGTTCTATATATAATTTAAAGAGCCTTGGCGACAGAATACTGCATCCTTGTCTTACTCCTTTTGCTAATAATTTCCTAATATTCACACTTATATTAATCTTCAGTAAATTTTCTTCCTTGTTATCCTAGTCTAGTAGCAGAATTCCTTTAAAATATCCCTTTCCCAATCTAACAGCCTTTGTTATTCCACTGTTTCCCCCTAACAACATCCTATCACCTTGATTTTCCCCTCTATTAATCCTCATATTGAACTCTTTTTCTCCCCAGTATCACGTCTCCGTCCACGTTTCCGCGAGTCTTCTCCTCCTCTTCATTTCCCCCCACAATACTACACAATGTGATCATTATTTCTTGTCCTTGTATTACGATTCCCTTTTCACGTCAATATTTTTTTTTAACATTCCTCATCGCGTGTTCTATATGAAGGTTTATAGAGCAGTCTGTCCTCATCCCCATCCCCCATCCCCACTATTTAAAACATGGTTAAATGTTAATGGAATGTTGACAAAGAGGGTACATTTTAATATTTTACGAGTATGAGCGTGACGTAACGAAGCAGAACTGTGTTGCAGTTTCCTCCTCTCCCTCCTCTCCTCCCTCTCATCCTCCTTCTGATGGAGGAAAAAGAGAAGGGGGAAAAAACCCTCGCGTCTCCCCGCGTCACGCACTTGTAATTTTATTTTTTCCATAGAGCTGAAACGCGTTTGAGGTTCCGCACATCTAATTACAGTCCCTTAATTACCCAGATTTGGAGGCTGGAGCGTTCATTCACAAGGGGGTGGGGGAAGGGGGGGGAATCAATGAGCGTCACGGTTCACGTCATCGCCAATAACGAGTGCTATAGCCACCTATATATACATATTCGTGATCTCTCTGCCGGAATAATTATGGCCTCCCTTGCTTTACATCCTCTGATGTGATTGTGTCTCAACAGACGTGAATATATACACTCGTATCAATTTGGCGGCGGTAGAAATGAAAAAAAAAATAAATAAATACACACTTGACGAAGCCAGCTTAAAACCAACCCTCATTCATATCCTCGATGCCGGAAAATATGAGGGAAACTGTAAGTACAACCTGTGGTAGAGTAGAGAAGTGGAGAAGGGAGGAGGAGGAGGAGGAAGCGGAAACCATTGAAAAACTGTCTTCTCCTGCCTCCAGACCAGGAGACAAGAATAGAGCAATGGCTGACCTCCACGCAGCTTTACTGCTCTACAGACCCCCTGCAAAAATATACTTTCATATTTGATGTATATATTGTAACATGAATAGTTACTATGCAGGGCAGCTTGCGAGTTGCAATTGTTGAGGAAGTGACGCAATAACCCGGGGGCCAACAACAATGTGGTCTGTAGGTTGAGTCGTCATGGGGTGATGGGAGAAGGAAGCAGAATCACCAAATTCATTCTTCATGCTCTGATTGAAATTACAAACTATTAAAATCAATTTTTGGTGTTTTTTTTATGAAAAATACCTGGCGCCCTAAAGGAATTAAGAAATCCTCCAATACGGAGGAACGACGCAGAATCCGCTGCAGTCGGTAGAGCATGAGACTCTTAATCTCAGGGTCGTGGGTTGGAGCCCCACGTTGGGCGCCAAATGTAGCGGATTCTTGATCTGGCTACATTTTAAAGATCCTACCGGGATTCATTTCAAACGGTAGCCGCGGTAAACCGTAGAAAACTTGCAGTAGGTTCTTGATAACAGCTTCAGTATCTCCTTTAAAAATTTGTTGAAACTTATTTTTTTTCTTTTGGCTATTTCTTGCTCTCTTTTTCAGCCTTCTTTTTTAGCCTCTTTTTTAAGCGTTTTTTGGCCCTATTTTTGGTCCTCTCTTTTGGTCGTCCTTTTCCTCTCTTGTTGGTCGCCTTTTTTACGCTCTTTTTTGGTCGTTTTTTTACCCTCTTTTTTGATTGTATTTTTTACTCTTTTTTGATCGTCTTTTTTTACTCTTTTTGGTCGTCTTTTTTACTCTTTTTGGTCGTCTTTTTTACTCTTTTTGGTCGTCTTTTTTCCTCTTTTTGGTCGTCTTTTTTACTCTTTTTGGTCGTCTTTTTTACTCTTTTTGGTCGTCTTTTTTACTCTCTTTTTTGGTCGTCTTTTTTACTCTCTTTTTTGGTCGTCTTTTTTACTCTCTTTTTTGGACGTCTTTTTTACCATATTTTTTAGTCTTTTATGGATGTTTTTTTTGACCGTCATTTTTGTACGTATTTTTAACCGTTTTTTGGACGTCTTTTTTGACCGTCTTTTTTGACCGTCTTTTATGGACGTCTTTTTTTACCGTCCTTTTTGACCGTCGTTTAGTACGTATATTTTCACCGTATTTTTTGTTTTTGTTTTTTACCCTCTTTTTTGTATTCGTTTTTACCCTCTTTTTTGTATTCGTTTTTACCCTCTTTTTTGTATTCGTTTTTACCCTCTTTTTTGTATTCGTTTTTTACCCTCTTTTTTGGTCGTCTTTTTTAACCTCTTTTATTAATTGTCTTATTTTACCCCCATTTTTTTGTTCATCTTTTTTTTTGGGATGATTGCTACAGGTTTACAGAGACTGACCGAAATACGTGCCATGATAATATTTTTTTTAAGTATGTTTCTTCTCCGGTGGCATTAAATTTATTTTCACTAGATATATGTGTTGAGATTTTTTTTTTGGATTACCGAAATTGAAGATGATTAAATGTATAGTAATTTTGTTAATGCAGACTGTAAACGAAATAAATGGCAACAAAATGAAGTTGAAATTAATTTTCGTCTATTTCCTTTGTGTGTCGCCATCAATTGTGTGTCCATATAGAGGAGAGGAGAGAGAGAGGAGAGAGGAGAGAGGAGAGGAGAACAATTTCCTGCGTGGCTAACCGCACAAAACCCATCGGAAATGCGCGGTTAAACATAATTTTGGCGTATTCCCAAATCCATTTATCAACAGTTTTGCCGCTGCACCGATTTCTTCTTTTTTTGGGGGGCGGGGGGACGAGGATGGGGGGCGGGGGGGAAGAGTCGGGCCTAAACGTTACGTCACTCCAACTAAACCTTTGATCCGTTTCCTACTTATTCTTGCCTCTTATATTCTTCAATAGTCTTCTATTTTATCTTCAAAAATGTTGGTAGCATTTCTCCTGTCTCGTCGTCAGGCTTGCCAACTTGTTACTCCCTCCCCCCCAAAAAAAATAATATTGCCCGATTCGTCATTACGTTCTTTTTTTTCCTCCGCCTAAACTGAACTGCTTATTTTTGGATTAATAATAATAATAATTATGATATTCCATAGATCCTGTAAAGAAGCTGAGCTTCAAGGGTGTTGAGATAAGTCACGGTATACTTTTATAATTTTTTTTGATTACCTGTCAGGAATTTAGAATTTTTTTAATTAAAGTTGTCCGGTTGATTTGTTGAATAATTATTTTTTCTGTTTGTTGAGATTGAAAGCCATATGGTTTTAGGTTGTAGTTGTTGGTTTTTACAGGGAAGGGTTTTCTTGGTTTTGAGATGGTTATGGGGGGGGAAGTGTGTGCGTGTCTGAAAGCCTCCCTCCCTTCCTCCCCCTTCCTCCTATCCTCGGCTAATGTAGCGACGCACGCAGAGGGAGTTAATTATTATTCCGCGGCGATGTCTTGACGTTACGGAGTGGATTTGGAATGCTGCAGCTATTACGCCCTTAAGCGGCGCTCGTGGAATATCTTTGCCTTAATGCGCCACATTAGGGACGAAGACGTCATATTAGGAGGAATAATTAAACTGCCGTCTCCTCTTTCCTCTCTCTCTCTCTCTCTCTCTCCTCTCTCCTCTCTCTCTCCTTTTTTTACTCTGGTTACTTTCACGTAATGTTGCTGTAAAATTTTGGGCACGGAGACGAGTCACGCCCTCAGACACGACTGGAGACTCCCTCATGGCTGCCTCTTATAGGTGAACACGGGGGAAATATATATTGTAACATGAATAGTTACACGCAACAATGCAGGGCCAGCTTGCGAGTTGCAATTGTCGCAACTCGGGGGCCAACAATGGAGTCTGTCGTCATGGGGTAGTGGATGAAGGAGAAGGAAAGACCACGCCCTGCTCTAGTGATAATTTTTCTCATGTTCTGAAATGGATTAAAGCTATTAAAATCCACTTTTTTTGGTATTTTTATTAAAAAATACCTGGCGCCCAAAAAAGCATTTAAATCCTCGAATACGGAGGAACGCAGGATCTTCTACTATATATACGTATCAAGTTACCAATAAACTCTCTTCCTTCCGCATGTAACCTCCCCCTCCCCCTTTTTTCAATTCCCTTCCTAATCCTATTAAATGGGAGTTAACTGTTTCAGGATCACTCTCACCCTCTCATGTAAACCATGTTAACACCCCTCCCCCCCAAAAAAATATACAGAAGGCAGTCAGCAGTAATTAGAGGTGACAGGCAAGACGAGAAAGCAGGAACGGGAGGAGGGGGAGGAGGAGGAGGAGGAGAGAGGAGGAGAGAGGAGGTGGAGGAGGAGGAGAGAGGAGGTGGAGGAGGAGAGAGGAGAGAGAAGGAGGAGAAGGAGGAGGAGGGAGGAGGAGGAGGAGGAGAGACGAGGAGGAGGAGGAGGAGGAGGAGAGGAGGAGGAGGAGGAGAGGAGAGAGGAGGAGGAGAGAGGAGGAGGAGAGAGGAGAGAGGAGAGAGGAGGAGAGAGGAGGAGGAGGAGAGGAGGAGGAGAGAGGAGGAGGAGAGGAGGAGGAGGAGAGACGAGGAGGAGGAGAGGCGAGGAGGAGGAGAGACGGAGAGAGGAGGAGGAGAGAGGAGGAGGAGGAGGAGGAGAAGGAGGAGGAGAGAGGAGGTGGAGAGAGGAGGAGGAAGAGAGATCACCTGTTTAAATTACACCCAAAGAACCAACAATCACAGGCGATGGAAAAAAAATACTCATTCCTAAAATAGGACTGGAACTAATAATGACTGTAACAATCTGCCTGCAGGAGTGTTTTAGGGGAACTTCCTCTAACAGAAACGAAAAAATTTCGACTCAATCTAAGAGTAGTTTAGTGCAATGTAGTGACGTCATCAGTGCTGCTGCCAAATAATATACTACTATAGTGAAATATATTTTCCAGTTTTTTTTGTTTTATGTTTCTTTATTTTCCAGGCAAAAACAATACTATTATTCTTCTTTTTTTAAAAAAAAATCATTCCTTATAATATGATTCCTCCGCACTCATTTATTTATACTGAATATAATTATACTTTCAACTACAGGGTTAAATATGGTCCTTTAGAATTTATATTATCATAAATGTGGAGAGCAGGTGATGATGACGTCACAGTGACGTGAGCTCTGGCCGTGAATGGAAACCATTCTCGGCTGTTTGACAAAGTCTGTCCTGCTTGTCGTGTCGTGTCTTTTGTGGAGTAATAAATCAAATCGGCAGCGAGTCTTTCCCCGGAGGTCACTTTGGCTGAAAGCGGACCAGCGAGGCTTATCGGCTTTACAAAGGCACCGTCTTGATGGCTCCGACGTTTGTCTACAGAGCTCAAGAAATCGAGCCAATAAAGGGAGGCTGCGAGTCACATTCGACAGAAAGGAGAGGGAAAAAAAATAGGAGGAGGAGGGCGAGAGAGTCGCGCGGTTTAATCAAGCAAATCACTTAAGAGTCGGACATTTTCTCAACGTTTAGTAATTAAAACACGTGAAACAACCATCCAAAAATATAAATACTACTAGTTTAGCATCTTTTACCCACTTTTTAAATGAGATAAAACTGTAACACAGGTAACACAGTCGGAAATAAATTTTCCCACTTCATTCTTAAAGCAAAGACCGATAATAATTAAAAAAAGAAAAAGAATTTGTCGACTATAGTTTAATTGTGAGAGATGAAACAAACCTGATTCATGTAAAATATTAACGAAACTGGTAAACAGGAGAATGCAAAGGCAAACAGGAGGAGATCAGCTTGGATATAGGGGACAACCAGGAAGCAATATTGGCTTTGCGACTGATTTCAGGAGAAACAGGATAAGTGGAGAGAGAAAAAAAAACCGGCCCAGGCATTTGCAGATTTTAGAAACAGCCTTTGATAATTTAAATTGGAAACACACTACTAAGGATTGTGAAAAAAGAGCGAGGCATCCCCACCGACATAAGCCCCGCGGCTATGATGATCATCATCATCATCATCATTGTGAAAAACTCCCGCCATCTTGCGAAAAAAAAATATATATTGACTACAATAGTATAGAGGAGAATTGAACGTGAAATAGAATGCGAGTTGGGAGAAGATCGGTTTTGGTTTTAGGGAGAATTTAGAGGGACAACGGAAGGAATATTCTCCATTTGCGATTAATTTTCGGACGACAGGATACTACATAAGACGGGAGTTACGTTTATGGCATTTGTAGATTTAGAAAGAAAAAAAGAACGTTATATGATGTGAAGTGGAACACGCTGTTCAGGGTTTTGAAGAACACAGGAATAAAGGAGAAAGGAGGCTTGTAGATAAACCTCTACAGAAGACAGGCAGCAGGAAGTAGAATAGAAGATTGTATTTGTATTTATTAAATCTCCAAATGCTGTAGCCGCTTCCCCTGTGTGCAGGCAGATACACACAATAATTAATAATCTGGTCGTCGTAAGGACCAAAGTTAACCCCTATAGTTGAAAGTATAATTATATTCAATATAAATAAATAAGTGTGGAGGAATCATATTATTAGGAATGATTTTTTTTAAAAAAAAGAATAATTGTATTGTTTTTGCCTGATAAAAAAAAAGAAACAAAAAAACTGGAAATATATTTCACTATAGTAGTATATTATTTGGCAGCAGCGCTGATGACGTCACTGCACTGCAACTAAACTACTCTTAGATTGAGTCGAAATTTTTTCGTTTCTGTTAGAGGAAGTTCCTCCCCCCCAAAAAAACAAGAAAAGAAAGCTGTAATCAAGAAAGGAGTAAGACAAGGATGCAGCAGTCCGTGGCTGTTTAACTTATATGTATAGAACAGGCGATGTTAAAACGGAATATGGGAAAGGAATCATACTGCAAGGAGAAGAAATAAAAACCCTACTACTACGGTTTGCTGACTATATTTCCTTATTAGTGGGGAGTCAGAAGACTTGTCTTGGAAACCCATAATAAATGGCCATGAACATGATCCCGGAGGAAGATTAAAAAATAAAGAGGGGAAACCAAGGTGATGGAAAACAGTGGAACGTAAGCGTTTTTCGAAAGAAAGAAGGGAAGGGAAGGACAGCAGCAATCACAATAGGAGATAAAAAGAAAAGGAAAGTCGTAATGAAAGAAAGGAGTAAGACAAGGATGAAGCCCATGCTGTTTAACATATATATAGAACAGGCGATGAAAAAGGAAAGAGAAAACACGAAATGTGGAAAAGGAATCATACTTCAAGGAGAAGATTTAGAAACCTTACTGTTTGCCGAAGATACTGTAGTATTAGGGGGAGTCAGAAGGCGACTTGGAAACCCATCATATATGGCCATTAACGTGGGTCCTCGATAAAGAGTTCAATATGAGGAGTAATAGAGGGGAAAACCAAGGTGATGGAGTGTAGTATATGGGGAAAACAGTGGAATAACAAAGGCTGTTGTTAGATTGTGAAGGGATATTTTGAAAGGAAGTTAAGGAATTCTGCTACTAGAGTAGGATAGCAAGGAACAGGAATTTATTTACAGCTAATATAAGCGTGAATATTAGGAAATCGTGGATGGGTGCGAAACGTGAACGACAGGAGTTGCAGAGGGGAAGATAATGGGAGCCTTTTGAAATGTGGTGCTGTAGGAGAATGAGATGAGATGAGGTGGAAGAAGGGTAACTAACCGAGGAAGTTCTAAAACAGAATAGTGGGAAAATAGAAAAATACGGAGCATATTAAAAGGATAGGTTAACAGGCCAGGTTTTAAGACACGAAGATCTTGTAAAATTATGCTTAGAGGGAAATGAAGGGACAAGGATGGAATACGCTAAGCAGATTAGGGAGGATAGTTATGAGGAAATGAAGAGTAGTTTAGCATGGAGGGTTGCCTTAGGACTAAGTACCGTAACCGAGGAAGGAGGACAACAAGAGAGGACGTTTCCTTAGTGAGGATGGATGTTAGTGTGGCAACACTGTAGACGAGCGCTGTTCCTAAACGGCTGCATGAATAACAGGAGGCAGTTTCTCGCTCTACCTGCATTATTCATGTCGTCCCCCACCCCCTGCACACAGCCACTGTTGCGGTTTCCCACACGTCACGCCCATTCTGGCAACATGGCCTTCCTGATTGTGAATTGCTCCAACTTCATTTCGCCATTAGGAACCCGAGCTGAAACACACTCGGACGCAGGCTTCAAGACAAACACTGCGGGATTATCATCATCAACAAATATCAGTTATTACATTTCATAAAATTAAAAACAATAATTAAAGTACGAGGTCTTTGGCAACCATGTATAAATTCCTTCTCGGGTTTCCTCCAACCGGGGTCAAAGACTGATTTTAACAGTGACGTTTCGATGGCTTGCTCTGTCTCCCGTCATCATCTTCAGTCACTGAAAGTGTCAAATTCGGTAAGTGAAAGCATTTATATAGTCTGAGGCAAGACCGCCTGTGATTGGAGGCAATAAACATCAGGTCCAGTGAGAATTTCCTCAATAGAGATTCTGGATTCCCAATTGGAGCCTGGCTGCTGCTTGGAAGGAAGCCATTGTTTCACCGGAGGAGGAACGACGCGGAGACTAGAGCATGAACAGGCAAGTGGACCAATGGGAGACTAGAGCATGAACAGGCAAGTGGACCAATGGGAGACTAGAGCATGAACAGGCAAGTGGACCAATGGGAGACTAGAGCATGAACAGGCAAGTGGACCAATGGGAGACTAGAGCATGAACAGGCAAGTGGACCAATGGGAGACTAGAGCATGAACAGGCAAGTGGACCAATGGGAGACTAGAGCATGAACAGGCAAGTGGACCAATGGGAGACTAGAGCATGAACAGGCAAGTGGACCAATGGGAGACTAGAGCATGAACAGGCAAGTGGACCAATGGGAGACTAGAGCATGAACAGGCAAGTGGACCAATGGGAGACTAGAGCATGAACAGGCAAGTGGACCAATGGGAGACTAGAGCATGAACAGGCAAGTGGACCAATGGGAGACTAGAGCATGAACAGGCAAGTGGACCAATGGGAGACTAGAGCATGAACAGGCAAGTGGACCAATGGGAGACTAGAGCATGAACAGGCAAGTGGACCAATGGGAGACTAGAGCATGAACAGGCAAGTGGACCAATGGGAGACTAGAGCATGAACAGGCAAGTGGACCAATGGGAGACTAGAGCATGAACAGGCAAGTGGACCAATGGGAGACTAGAGCATGAACAGGCAAGTGGACCAATGGGAGACTAGAGCATGAACAGGCAAGTGGACCAATGGGAGACTAGAGCATGAACAGGCAAGTGGACCAATGGGAGACTAGAGCATGAACAGGCAAGTGGACCAATGGGAGACTAGAGCATGAACAGGCAAGTGGACCAATGGGAGACTAGAGCATGAACAGGCAAGTGGACCAATGGGAGACTAGAGCATGAACAGGCAAGTGGACCAATGGGAGACTAGAGCATGAACAGGCAAGTGGACCAATGGGAGACTAGAGCATGAACAGGCAAGTGGACCAATGGGAGACTAGAGCATGAACAGGCAAGTGGACCAATGGGAGACTAGAGCATGAACAGGCAAGTGGACCAATGGGAGACTAGAGCATGAAGAGGCAAGTGGACCAATGGGAGACTAGAGCATGAACAGGCAAGTGGACCAATGGGAGACATCTAGCCAATCACAGGCGATCTTGCCCACCAAGAGAGACTGCAGGAGGCATCCCCGACATAAGCCCCGCGGCGATCATCATCATTGTGAAAAACTCCCGCCTTCTTGCAAAAGAATATTAACTACAATAGTATACAGGAGAATGGAACGTCAAATAGAATGCGAGTTGGGAGAAGATCAGTTTTGGTTTCAGGAAGAATGTAGAGGGACAAAGGAAGGGTTGCGAAACGTGGGCGACATGAGTTGGGGAATGGAAAAGGATAGAAGCCTTCGAAATGGGGTGCAATAAGAGAATGAGATGGATAGTGGATAGGGTAACTAACCAGGAAGTTTCTAAACAGAATATGGGGGAAGAGTCGCCAATATGGAGGATTTTAAAGGTACAGATTATTAGGCCACGTTTTAATACAGGATGGAATACGCTAAGCATTTGAGGGAGGATGCGGATGTGTGCTAGCTAAGAGAATACTGAAAAGGCTTGCACAAGATAGGTTAGCATGGGAGGGTTGCATCAGGACTGAAAAACAACAACAACAACAACGGTACGCCTGAGGAAGTCTCTGAAAGGAAACGAAACGTCGGTTTTAAATAAATGGTGGTAAATTTATTTATGCTGACTTGTAGGCTGTCCTTTTATTTATTGTGAAATTAAAAGTCACAAAACTATATGGGAGTGTACTCTAGTTCTAATATCTTTGCCATGAGGAGGAGGAGAAATGGCGGGGGGAAACCTTTTGCACCCCCTTTCACCCCTCTTTATGGGAGTGAAAGACATTCATGAATTATCTCACGCGTATAACTTCTTAATAAAGGGAAACAGATCACAGAGTTCTTGCAATGACCGCAACAACACGCGGCGAAGTGAAACTGAAATGATAACGCTGTAATCTGCCGCAAGCGAATGTCTGCGGTATTATCAGTCGGCTTTCTAGAAGAAGAGAGAGGGAGAGAGGACAGTGGGATTAGAATAGGAAGATAGTAATTCATTTTACTTAAATCGGTGGAATCTATTCTGCAGCTATTGTTCGTCAACGCTGCTTGTCCCGTCCTCACGTCGCATGCGGTAATAATTCCGCCCTTTGTAATGAGTGCAGTGTTTTTGATTGGTCCTGGAGTCAGTTCTCTCTCCCCCTGACATTTATCTCGATAATGGGAATGAATATTGATGGCGTCGCTTTTGTGTGGACCGCGCGTTGCCGACTGATGCAATTTTTCATTTCTATTCGACTCGCAGTTTTATAAAAGGGATTTTCGAAGCATTGTTCTTCTGTCCTCGGATCATCATCCACTTGTCCGACAACAAGTCTGTCTGGTTTATGGAAGACTGTCGCCAATATTATACATACTCTATTATAAACCACGGTAAATAATTTAATTTCAAAAAAGGAATTGTAGAAAGACGTAAAGAAAGAGTCTTTCCGAAGAACGTTTAACGTTTCCGGTTTTCTTTTTCCCAGAACTAATGACAAGAAAACAACAACAACAACAACAAATAATAAAGCATTAAATAATTGGGTCCGACACTTTTTGGTAATACTCAAGTCGTCAAAATTTAAAATTTATTTCTAAATTTTTGTGTAGCGCTCATGTTTTGGTTTTTCTTAATGAAAATGGTCATCGAAACCAAAACCTCTAAATTTATGTAGTGTTTACGTTTCCAAAAAATGTGAATTTTTCAAGAATTTTCACGTTTTTTTCAAAACTTTCACAATTTTTTGAAATCTTTCACGTTTTTTTTCCAAATTTTTACAATTTTTTTTTAGAAACTTTCATGAATTTTTTTTGAGAGCTTTCACGAAAAATTTATTTTAGAACTTTCACGAAATTTTTATGCGAACTTTCACAACATTATTTTTGAGTACTTTCACGAAATTTTTTTGAGAACTTTGACGACATTTTTTTGAGAACTTTGATGAAATTATTTTTTTGAGAACTTTGACGAAATTATTTTTTTGAGAACTTTGACGAAATTATTTTTTTGAGAACTTTGACGAAATTATTTTTTGAGAACTTTGACGAGCTTTTTTTGAGAAATTTGACGAAATTTTTTTCAAAACTTTTACGTAATATTTTTGAGAACTTTCACGAATTTTTTTTGACAACTTTCACGAAATTTTTATGTGAACTTTCACAACATTATTTTTGAGTACTTTCACGAATTTTTTTGAGAACTTTGACGAAATTTTTTATTGAGAACTTTGACGAAATTATTTTTTTGCGAAATTTGACGAAATTATTTTTGTGAGAACTTTGACAAAATTATTTTTGTGAGAACTTTGACGAAATTATTTTTTGTGAGAAATTTGACAAAATTATTTTTTTGCGAAATTTGACAAATTATTTTTTTGCGAAATTTGACGAAATTATTTTTTTTGCGAAATATGACAAAATTAATTTTTGGGAACTTTGACGAAATTATTTTTTTGTGAGAAATTTGACGAAATTTTTTTCAAAACTTTTACGTAATATTTTTGAGAACGTTCACGAATTATTTTTTTTTTGGACAACTTTCGCGAAAATATTTTTTCACAGCTTTCTCGAAATTATTTTTTTTGAAACCTTAAGTCAGATTAATTACATCGTTTATTTAAAATTAGATATTCTGTCACACATAAAATAAGTCTTATTAATACAATACATTTTATTTAATTAAAAAATTTAAATGAAAATAACTAGTGAATATATTTCTTTACAAACAGTCAATTTTGTCTCTAAATTATATTTTAGTCTAACACATTTCATTATATTATTTGTGCCTGGTGAAGTTCCAAAATGTCGGGACGTCGAAACGCAGTAGCAACTCATTAAGTCTTATATGTATATTTTATTTCTTTAAATTAATTGTTTTAATTCACATCCTTAAAATTTATTAATTGCGCTTAAGGAATCTAATTTAGGTTCTTGTTTTTTATTGCTTCCTCTGGCTGCATCATTATCTATTTTCTTCCTGAGTAAGTTTTTAATATTTTGAGTACCTATTATTTTCTTATCATCATCATAGCGTCTACATTTTATTTGACTAGTAACTAAAAGATCAACTCTGCGTAAAAAATTTTACTTAGTAAGAATCTTAAAGACTTGTAGAATGAAACTCGTGACTTTTCACGTCCTTTACTGTACTGCTTGTATTTTATTTGGAGGGAGAAGCAGCGTCTGCCTGATGACGTAGTAATTGCCGAGCCGCTGACCACTAAGCCACGTAATCAGGTCTGTAGTCTGCTATTAGGCGACTCCTCACCCCTGTCAAAGTCTGCCGCATCAAAGGGTAAACCACACGGTGTAGGACTAATAGATTCCTTAAAGGGACGGACAAATAATAAACCAACGAGAATAGTTTCCTGTTACGTCACAACATAATACCGTTAATTAGATGATTACACGATACCAACATAACCTAGAAATATAAACATGCTAAGGATATTCTTGTTGTGTTCAGTCGTAAGACTGTGCAAGCCTTTTCATTTACTCATTACTAGCACATCCCACGTCATCCCTAATCTTTTTAGCCTATTCCCTCCCTTCAGTTCCCCTCATCTTTTCACTTCCCCTCTTCTTTTCACTTCCCCTCATCTTTTCACTTCCCCTCATCTTTTCACTTCCCCTCTTCTTTTCACTTCCCCTCATCTTTTCACTTCCCCTCATCTTTTCACTTCCCCTCATCTTTTCACTTCCCCTCATCTTTTCACTTCCCCTCTTCTTTTCACTTCCCCTCATCTTTTCACTTCCCCTCATCTTTTCACTTCCCCTCTACTTTTCACTTCCCTCATCTTTTCACTTCCCCTCATCTTTTCACTTCCCCTCATCTTTTCACTTCCCCTCATCTTTTCACTTCCCCTCTTCTTTTCACTTCCCCTCTTCTTTTCACTTCCCCTCTTCTTTTCACTTCCCCTCATCTTTTCACTTCCCCTCATCTTTTCACTTCCCCTCTTCTTTTCACTTCCCCTCTTCTTTTCACTTCCCCTCATCTTTTCACTTCCCCTCTTTTCACTTCCCTCATCTTTTCACTTCCCCTCATCTTTTCACTTCCCCTCTTCTTTTCACTTCCCCTCATCTTTCACTTCCCCTCTCTTTTCACTTCCTCTCTTCATCCCTCTCTTTCACTTCCCCTCTTCTTTTCACTTCCCCTCTTCTTTTCACTTCCCCTCATCTTTTCACTTCCCCTCTTCTTTTCACTTCCCCTCATCTTTTCACTTCCCCTCTTCTTTTCACTTCCCCCTCTTCTTTTCACTTCCCTCTTTCACTTCCTTCTTCACTTCCCCTCATCTTTTCACTTCCCCTCTTCTTTTCACTTCCCCTCTTCTTTTCACTTCCCCTCATCTTTTCACTTCCCCTCTTCTTTTCACTTCCCTCATCTTTTCACTTCCCCTCTTCTTTTCACTTCCCTCATCTTTTCACTTCCCCTCTTCTTTTCACTTCCCTCTTCTTTTCACTTCCCCTCATCTTTTCACTTCCCTCTTCTTTTCACTTCCCCTCTTCTTTTCACTTCCCCTCATCTTTTCACTTCCCCTCTTCTTTTCACTTCCCCTCATCTTTTCACTTCCCCTCATCTTTTCACTTCCCCTCTTCTTTTCACTTCCCCTCTTCTTTTCACTTCCCCTCTTCTTTTCACTTCCCCTCTTCTTTTCACTTCCCCTCTTCTTTTCACTTCCCCTCATCTTTTCACTTCCCCTCATCTTTTCACTTCCCCTCTTCTTTTCACTTCCCCTCATCTTTTCACTTCCCCTCTTCTTTTCACTTCCCCTCTTCTTTTCACTTCCCCTCTTCTTTTCACTTCTCATCTTTTCACTTCCCCTCATCTTTTCACTTCCCCTCTTCTTTTCACTTCCCCTCATCTTTTCACTTCCCCTCATCTTTTCACTTCCCCTCTTCTTTTCACTTCCCCTCTTCTTTTCACTTCCCCTCTTCTTTTCACTTCCCTGCAATGCTAATTTTACTCGCATGCGCCTCAACACGTTACCTGTTAATCTATCTTCATATTTTTCTCTCTTGTTTCCCCTCCCCCCTATTCTACTTATAATTTCCATCTAAGTTTCCCCTATCCACCCCCAACCTCATTATCCCACAACAGCACGTTTCAAAAGTTTTTATTCTTCTTTTCCTATCCCCAACTCCCCTGTCGTCGTCATCTCTTACCCACGCCACGGTCATCTTTAGCAATGATTTCCCTTATATATTCACTCTCTGATCGCAATAGACTAGGAATAATTTTAATGTGTCGCTTGCTAAAGTTAATGGAAAAGGAGATGAAAAGTATTAGAGCAACGTTAGAGGAATAAAATTAGAGGAAAATCTAATGTTGGAAACTGATGAGTTTCAAGAATACTTACTTTAACACCAAGCCTGTATATATATATATATATATATATATATATATATATATATATATATATATGAAATATTAAAGTTTGTAAAGCGAAACACTAATTTGTTACAAACAAAAATGGCGAGTTTCATGAATGATTAGAAATCAGAGGTTGAGCTCTAAGGTTGGACAAGCATCTCTGCCCTTGTTCTCTCTCTCTCTCTACACCAGAGATATTATTAGCCTTCCTTCCTCCAGAGGTTAAAAGGAGTAACTACAAAGAGCTTCGTGGTGAAGCAGAGAGTAAAAACTATTCTTTTTTAAAATGGCGGCGCTGCTGCTGCTGCTGCTGTTGTTTTACTCTGCTGTGCTACAGGATTTTCTTAATCGTCCCTCTTCTAGTATTTAAAATCAAGGTTCCTGCTGCTGCTGCTGCCAACCTTGTAAAATAACACAGCATCACCACCACATATCTTTAAAATTTCTATTCACTTTTTTTCTGCTCTTTAGTTTGTTTGTGTTCCTGTATGGCGCTGCTGCTGCTGCTGGAGCAAGGACAGTTTCCTTCCTGGTCCAAGTAGTTCAAAACTCCTCCATTGCGTGTTCCTCAGTGTGTGTGTGTGTGTGTGTGTCCCTGTGTTGTGTTTATATTGACTTTTGTCTATATACACATTTTTTTTATTAATTTATTTTTAAGTTTATTCGTCTTTAATTATTATTATGTACTTTATTTTGTTCATTTTTAATCTTTAATGTGTATGACGTATCCTCCTCCTATTATTTCCTCAATCCGAGGAGGATTAATGGAAACAAGACAATAAATCTAAAATCTAACCTCTACAGAAGGCAGTCAGCAGGGATCACAGTAGAAGATCAAGAAAAGAAAGCGGGAATAAGGAAAGGTGTAAGACAAGGAGGATGTGCTGCAGAAGTCCATGGCTGGTTAACTTATATATATATATATGTATATAGAACAGGCGATGAAGAAAGTTGAAACGGAACATGGGAAAGGAATCACAGTGCATATTACAGCAAAAAATGACGTCCAAAGGAGGCCAAAAATTTAAGGTAGACCAATAACATTTACACGTCCTGCCTAAACAACCAAAATAAAATAAAATGACAATGAAAGAAAGAAACATATTAAGAAGAATTTTAGGGTCCCGTAAGGCGATCAATGGACACAGAAAGAGCATAGAAATAGGTATAAATCATTATGAAGGATTTTTTTTAAAAAAAAAAATATATATATATCCGCGTTCTTAATTGAAAGAAGACGAAACAGTGATGGAGGACGCCGCCGCCGCCATTAATTAATTTTCCGTGCCGGGAAAAGAACAAAAAAAAACAACAACTATAGATGACTTTAATTGTGTGTGTGATAGAGATTATTTTCGGCATTGTGTTTTGTAGAAATGGAAGGTTCAATTGTGTAGAGGTCCAAGTGAAGAAGGTGACAAACATCCACCCAAATGAGAATTTGAGCCAAGGTGCGAGGAGAAGGAGGGAGGGAGGGAGGAGGGAGGGGGAGGGAGATGTTCCCTTTGTGTCCGAAGAATAAATTAAAAATACTGAGATCAAGAAAATGGAGGTGGGTGAAGAGAGGGAGGAGGGAGAGGGAGAGAGAAGGAGGGAGAAGAGTCTGGAGCACGGTGAAAAGGTCAAGCCGAGGGACTGGAGGTCGTTTATTACAATACCAAGAGGCTGATGGATGCGACGACTCGCGGTCCCCAATAATATCGAGAAAAGCTCTCGTCTCCTCCTCTCCTCTCCTCTCCTCTCCTCTCCGTCTATTCTCTTATTCCTCACTTTGTTGCAAACCTTTGAGGTTTCTGCTGCGCCTCGCCCCCAACAGATATTAGTCTCCAAACTCTAAGATAAATAGGGGTGAAAGAGAGAGAGAGTGTGTGTGTGTGTTATTTTACCCACTTGTGTTAGTGTAACAGAGACTATCTCAACCCTGTGATTCTCAAAAATCTCGTATTATTATGACTTTTTTTTGTGTGTGTTAAAGAACGACAAATGAAGATTCATCAAGAGAAAGAAGCAATGGCCAGAAAAAAATTAATTTAAAATAGCTTCACCTTTCATTTGGCACCTTGTGAGGAGAGTTTCACATGTTACAATTCAATTACAGTAGATTTTTCTTTTTTTTTGTAAATAAATTAAATTTGCAGACACTCTTAAGAAAAAAGGCGAAATAAATTTTAGGCTATTAGAGAGAGAGAGAGAGAGAGAGAGAGAGAGAGAGAGAGAGAGAGATGGGAATACAATATTTATTTTTAAGTTTAAATAAGGCCAAAAACAGACAAAAAGAATAGTGAAACGTAACAAACTACAGTTTAATGTCAACTAAATGTTGATATAATCTGGAGCATTTTCATAGAGAGAGAGAGAGAGAGGGGGAAAGAGAGAGGGGGAAAGAGAGAGGGGGGAAAGAGAGAGGGGGGAAAGAGAGAGAGAGAGGGAAAGAGAGAGAGGGAGAAAGAGAGAGGGTGAAAGAGAGAGGGGGAAAGAAAGAGAGGGAGAGGGAGGAAATAAAGAGAAACAAAGAGGGGGAAAGACAGAGAAAGAAAGAGGGGGAAAGACAGAGAAAGAAAGTGGGAGGAAAGACAGAGAAAGAAAGTGGGAGGAAAGAAAGAGAAAGAAAGTGGGAGGAAAGAAAGAGAAAGAAAGAGAGAGGAAAAGAAAGAGAAAGAGAGAGACAGCCTTTACCTTTCACTATAATATAAAATTAACTACAGGTTTCGGCTCTGATCCTGACGTTCTTCAGGTTGAACTAAATAACATATATATAGCGAATTCCATCCTTGGCCTCCCTCTTCTGTTCACTTCCCTTCTACTGCTAATTTTACAAGACCGTTATGTCTTAAAACATGGCCTATTAATCTATACCTTTTTAATATCCTTTTATATTTTTCGTTCTCCCCCACTCACCCCCTATTCTGTTTATAACTTCCTCGTTAGTGATTCTATCCACTATCCGTCTCATTGTACTGCAGCGCCACATTTCAGAGGATTCTATTCCTTTCCTATTATTCGTAACTAATGTTATCCTCTTCTTCGCCTCTGCTGTTCCACTCTAGTGGGCGGAATTCCGTCAAAGTATCCCTTGCCAGTCTTGTTATTCCACTGTTTCCCCCATAGTTACACTCCATCCATCACCCCTTGGTTTCCCCCTCCTCTATTAATCCTCCTCATATTGAACTCTTCCTCTCTCCAGGACCACGTTCATGCCCTTTATTATGGTTTCCCCAAGTCTTCTTCTGACTCTCCCTAATACTAGAATATCATCGACTAAGCGTTGGGTTATATTTATTCTCCTTCCAGTATGATTCCCTTTTCCATATTCCGTTTTTAACTTCCTTCATCGGCTGGTCTATATATAAGTTAAAGAGCATGGACTGCTGCTGCTTCCTTGTCTTACTCCTTTCTTGATTACGGGTTCCTTTCATTGATTCTCTATTCTAGTTACTGTTGCCTGTTTCCTGTATAACTCCTCCTCATCTGTATATTTTATTATTTTCTTAAAAATCCTTAATAGTGTGTTCCAGATCACGCCATGAAATGGTTTTTTACACGAGCTGACATCATGTTGTTGTTGTTGTTGTATTTAGTCCTTATGATGGAATCCTCCATGTTGTCCTATCTTCTTCCTCAACGTAACCTGCATAAATTTCTTCTTTTTTTTCCTTACTAAATATAGACATTGAAATCCATCCTGGTTTAATGATCCTGATGACGGCGGCAGAAAATGTCCCCTGAAACGTCGGGTATGTGTGTGTGTGTGTGTGACCCGTTTTGTTAACCGTGAATATTTTATCCTGGTTTGCGGTGACGTCATAAAGCTCTTGCGTCGCATTCATACATAATAAGAGAGGGGAAATGTGTGTGTGTAGGAGTTTTCTACGGGGGATGAATGAAGGAAGCTCGGCGGTGGTTGGTTGGTTGTTTCTCTCCTCTCCTCTCCTCTCCTCTCCTCGTCTGCTTTGACAAGTGGCGCTCATCTTCAACAATATCTCGAGCACGCTCTAATAATAATAATAAATACAAAAATACCTGTCTGCTTAAAGGTTAAGGATTCTCTCCTCTGCCCTTTGATCTTTCAGCTTTTGCAAGAGTCTCCTCGCATGTAACTTCACAACATGCGTCACAATCTCTATCCCTCCCTTACTCTCTCTCTCTATACCTCTCCCTCCCTTACTCACTCTGTTTCCTCTCTATCCATCCCTCCCTTACTCTGTTTCTCTCTCTATCCCTCTCCCTCCCTTACTCTGTCTGTTTCTCTCTCTATTCCTCTCCCTCCCTTACTCTCTCTCTCTATATATATATACCCCCTCCCTTACTCTCTCCCTCTATCCCTCTCTCTCTCTATGCCCCCTCACTTACTCTCTCCCTCTCTATCCATCCCTCCCTTACTTACTCTGTTTCTCTCTCTATATCTATATATATACCCCCTCCCTTACTCTCTCTCTATCCCTCTCTCTTTATTCTCCCTCCCTTATTCTCTCCCTCTCTATCCATCCCTCCCTTACTCACTCTGTTTCCTCTATCCATCCCTCCCTTACTCACTCTGTTTCTCTCTCTCTTCCTCCCTCCCTTACTCCCTGTCTTTCTCTCTCTATCCCTCTCCCTCCCTTACTTTCTGTTTCTCTCTCTATATATGTACACCCTCCCTTACTCTCTCTCTATCCCTCCTCTATCCCTCCCTTACTTTCTCTGTTTCTCTCTCTCTCTCTATCCCTTCCTCCCTTACTCACTCTGTCTTTCTCTCTCTCTCTATCCCTCCCTCCCTTACTCTCTCTGTTTCTCTCTCTGTCTGCAAGATGCAAACTTTCCACAAAGATTTGCTCACGCGACGGCGGAGGGAATGCCGCGTTGGTTAACCAACCAACACCAACTACAACTCTGCTTCACATGGTGGTTGTGGTTGTGGTGGGAAGGAACCAAGTCCGGATGCACAACTCGAACGAAACTACAATTGTTTATACAGTTAAAATTAAACAAATTCCGCGTTACAGTTGCAATTTTTATTTATTTTTTCTCATCTTTACGTTGAAGCGAACTGTGATAAATTTTTTTTTAAGAATTTAAGTCACAGAGATAAAAAGAAAAGTGAAGAACCGCGCCCTTATAATCACTTCATTAAAATTGGCAAAAGTCATTTGTGTCCAGTGTGAAAATTAAATCCCGCAGCTGGAGAAGAGTTTGTCCAGGACGTCAACACCATGATGTTCCCGTCGAGGTGTTTTTTCTCCATCCTGATCCTCCAGTGGCTGGAGTCATTGTGGGAATGATTCATTAGGACTGGAATAAAATATCGAGGAAGGAGGCAAATGCACATAACCTCTACAGGAGACAGGATGGAAGATCAAGAAAGGAGTAAGACAAGGATGCAGCAGTCCATGGCTGTTTAACTTATATATATAGAACAGGCGATGAAGAAAGTTAAAAACGAACGGAATATGGAAAAAGAATCCTACTACAACGAGAAGAAATGAAAACCCTACTACGCTTTGCCGACGATGGTATTGTAGCAATAGGGGGAATCAGAAGATGACTTGGAAAAAAAAACATAATAAATGTCATTAACGTGGTCCTGGAGAAAAAGAGTTCAATATGAGGAGGGTTAATAAAGGGGAAAGCAAGGTGATGGAGTGTAGTATATGGGTAAACAGTGGAATAACAAAGGCTGTTAGATAGGGAAGGGATATTTTGAAGAAAGTTAAGGGAATTCTGCTACTAGAGTAAGATAACACAGGTTAGCAAGGAACAGGGATTTACTTACGGCTAATTTCAGAATAAATATTAGAAAACCATTATTAAATATTTGGTTTGCGGCGTGGTGTTATATTGAGATAGGTAGAGAGACGTTGAGATAGATGGAGAGATATTGAGACAGATGGAGAGATATTGAGATAGGTAGAGAGATATTGAGACAGATGGAGAGATATTGAGACAGATGGAGAGATATTGAGACAGATGGAGAGATATTGAGACAGATGGAGAGATATTGAGACAGATGGAGAGATAGAGAGACAGATGGAGAGATATTGAGACAGATGGAGAGATATTGAGACAGATGGAGAGATATTGAGACAGATGGAGAGATATTGAGACAGATGGAGAGATATTGAGACAGATGGAGAGATATTGAGATAGATGGAGAGATATTGAGATATATGGAGACATATTGAGATATATGGAGAGATATTGAGATAGGTAGAGAGATATTGAGACAGATGGAGAGATATTGAGACAGATGGAGAGATATTGAGACAGATGGAGAGATATTGAGACAGATGGAGAGATATTGAGACAGATGGAGAGATATAGAGGTGCACAGAGAGAGAGAGAAGATAGAGAGGGAGAGAAACGTGCAAAACGTGGTCGGTAGAAGTTGGGAAAATGAAAAGAAATAGAACCCGTATAAATGTGGTGCTGCTATAGGAGGATGAGATGAGATGAGGTGAGTAGTGGATAGGGTAACTAACCAGGAAAGTTCTAAGCAGACTATGGGGAATTTGGAGGACTCTGAACGTTTTAAGAGACGAGGGTCTTGTAAAATTAGCATTAGAGGGATATGTGTGGGGAAATAACGGGAGAGGAAATGATGAGGCTTGCGCAAAATAGGTGTGATGAATATCCTGTGTAAACCCTTATATGAGACTTCCTTGGAGTGTAATGTAGATAGGGTGGAAGTGGTTAGTGATGCATGTGTGTGTGTAACTCGCAACTGGGCGACCGCAGCGCAGAAAATCGCCCGCTCTAATTACGTTTTCCTCCCAAACCGCAAATCTAGAGAGGTGCGAATAATTACGTTCCCCGGATACAAACGACGACGGAATTCACTCATCTATAATTAAACAGCGGCGACAAACTGTGGACGAGAGATGGCAGCTTTGTACCTGTAAACCGCAAATCTCTGCTCCGCACGTCAGACATAGTGATACGTCATATGTCTATCGGTGAAACCTTAAAATTAAATATTTTAGAAAAGGTTCCATTATGAACGTCATGGATTCAGAGACGTTTCTCTCTCCCTCTCTCTACCCTCTCTACACCTATAAAGGGACAGATTAATACAACAATACTTTTATTTGAAGTCTCTTTCAGCATTGTTTGAATTGAAACATTAAAATTTTTATTGTTCACAATTTTTTTTAAAAAAAATAGATAAAGGGCCATTTGTCTTTTATTTGAGGTTGAATCGTAGTTCTGTTGTTACGTTCTCTCTTCTCCTTTTGGCCGTGTTGCCGTTGTGATGTAAGTTGGTCATCAATATCTAGCAACGTTGGGCTGCTGCTGGACGCCATTGACCAGGCTCCAGGGAACAATCCAGGGAGACGTCCAGCATCCTCCTCTAATGAAGAGCGATGGTCCGCCTTAAGGCTCCAGTAAAAGGTACAGGCTGGCTCTCTCCTTCTATCTCTCTGTCTCTCTCTCTCCTTCTATCTCTCTGTCTCTCTTTTATTTCTCTGTTTTTTATTTCTCTCTTTTTTTTATTTCTGTGTCTCTTTTTTTATTTTTCTCTCTCTTTTTTATTTCTCTTTTTTTATTTCTCTCTCTTTTTATTTCTCTCTGTTTTTTATTTCTCTCTGTTTTTTATTTCTCTCTGTTTTTTATTTCTCTCTGTTTTTTATTTCTCTCCTTTTTTATTTCTGTGTCTCTCTTTTTTTATTTTTCTCTCTTTTTATTTCTCTCTTTCTCTTTTATTTCTCCCTGTCTCTCTTTTTTTATTCTTTCTGTCCCTCTTTTTTATTTCTCTCTGTTTTTTATTTCTCTCGCTTTTTTTCTGTGTCTCTCTTTTTTATTTTTCTCTCTTTTTATTTCTCTCTTTCTCTTTTATTTCTCCCTGTCTCTCTTTTTTTATTCTCTCTGTCCCTCTTTTTTATTTCTCTCTGTCTCTCTTTTTTATTTCTCTCTGTCTCTCATTTTATTTCTCTCTGTCCCTCTTTTTTATTTCTCTCTGTCTCTCTCTTTTTATTTCTCTCTGTCTCTCTCTTTTTATCTCTCTGTGTCTTTTTTATTTCTCTCTCTGTCTGTGTCTTTTTATTTCTCTCTGTCTCTCTCTTTTTATTTCTCTCTCTGTCTGTGTCTTTTTATTTCTCTCGGTCTCTCTCTTTTTATTTAACTCTTTCTCTCTCTTTTTATTTCACTCTTTCTCCCTCTTTTTATTTCACTCTTTCTCCCTCTTTTTATTTCACTCTTTCTCCCTCTTTTTATTTCACTCTTTCTGTCTCTTTTTATTTCACTCTTTCTCCCTCTTTTTATTTCACTCTTTCTCCCTCTTTTTATTTCACTCTTTCTCCCTCTTTTTATTTCTCTGTCTCCTCCTCTCTCGCCTTCTATCTCTCTATGAAGACGCTCCAGATTATATCAACATTTAGTTGACATTAAACTGTAGTTTGTTATGTTTCACTATTTTTTTTTGTCTGTTTCGGGCCTAATTTAAACTTATAGACAACAATAAGTATTATCATGTTGTAGTAATAAAGTCCTTACAGTAGTCTGATACACGCAAGCCTTTGCATTTCTGATTTACCGCTCCCATATTTCTACATCCTCATTAAAATCTGTAAGGGAAAATATTTCTCATTATAAAAGAATGTGAGCCGTGGATTAGAAACGGAAGGAAAGGAAAGTAAGTTGAAGTAATTTCGTGGAATAGAAAGGATTTTTTCTGATTGTTGTGCCTATCTGTAATGTTGCAGTTCTGCCTCATCCTCCTCCCTTCCTCATCCTCCTCCTCCCTCCTCCTCCTCCTCCCTTCCCCTTCCATAATTTGCCAGGATACAATAATGTTGATATGAGGATGACCTGAGGGTGTTATTAATCACGTGGCACGTGCTGCGTGACCCGTCCTCGGTTCCCTTCAAAAACAATGGAACCCCAAGCTATATATATATATAATTGTCGGAAATAATTAACACCTCCCTGTTCCAGACACCAATTTCATTTTTCTTTTAAATTCACGGAATTTATCAACAGTCTTAAAATAAGCAGAAGCGCATCAAAAGTCGAAGGTTAATGTTTTGTGACGTTTTTGAAGGGTTCTAAGTGATCAGTAGGATAAATAATAACAGTTTTAAAATTATATTCAACACTAGAAAATGAAAACTAATCTCCCTGCTCTACAAAACAGGAATAATAACAGAAAGTCACGCGCCAGCGGTTACAGGAATTCCCTTGGGAAAGTTTGGGACGTGACAAAATGTTGAGAAGGAAGCTTCCATCCGACACAAATAATTCTGATCCTTCTTACATATTCAAAGGCTACTTTCTTGACGTTGTTACCTGAAGGGGCAAGGAACCGCTACTAAAATTTACAGTTTTAACAAAAATTTTAATTTAATTAAAATGAACTGTAATGACCCCCTCAGTGACACGTGTACAGTACAATTTATTTATTATTTCTTGTTCGTAGGAGATAATTTACTTTCGCGTGATTTTTAAAAAATGCTAAAGAAATTCCATCACATTCCGGACGTGAGGATTGGCGTATTTTTGAAAATTCAGGAGACTATTATGGTTAATTGTGTTCCATAAATTAATTAAAAATTCACAACCATGTAGCCTCATTTTATTTTTTTAAAAAAATATAACTCGCGTACGGTGCGTAAAATTAACCTCGTGTAAATAATTTGATGAAATAAGTTGTTGTTGTGGTTGTTTTGTGGATGTTTTGTGGTTGTTGTGTGGTTTTTGTGGTTTTGTCGTGGTTGTTTTGTGATTGTTGTGGTTGTTTTGTGATTGTTGTGGTTGTTTTGTGATTGTTGTGGTTGTTTTGTGATTGTTGTGGTTGTTTTGTGATTGTTGTGGATGTTTTGTGGTTTTTGTGGATGTTTTGTGGTTTTTGTGGATGTTTTGTGGTTTTTGTGGATGTTTTGTGGTTTTTTTGTTTTGTGCATGTTTTTTGGTTCTATTTTGGTTTTGTGGTTGTTGTGGTTGTTTCGTGGTTGTGGTTGTTGTGGTTGTTTCTTGGTTGTGGTTGTTTTGTGATTGTTGTGGTTGTTTTGTGATTGTTTTTTAATAATTTTGTGGTTGTTGTGTTTGTTTTTGGTTGTTTCTTGGTTGTTTTTTTGTTGTTGTTTTTGGTTGTTGTTTTGTTGCTGTTGTGGTTGTTTTGTTGCTGTTTGTATTTCGTTGTTGCACAAGCCTTTACATTTTCGCATAAGTTGCACAACCCACATCCTCCCTCACCTGCTTAGTTTATTCCATCCTCGGCCTCCCCTCTTCTGTTCTTTACCCCCACACACACACTCTTTTCCCACACTAATAATAATTTTTAGAAGACCGTCATGTCTCACAACGTGACATATTAATCTATTCGCTTCAAAGTCCACCACATTGTAATCGGTTCCCCTATTCTGTTTATAACTTACTGGTTAGTTACCCTACTATCCACTATCCATCTCATTCTTTTCCTTTCTCCCAAGTCCCACAACCCCGTGCAACGCCTCACTCACTCCGCATGTCTAGCGACGACGATTTCTTCCTTTACATTCAGCCTGGTGTTACAGTTAAGCAATTTAGAGATTATTTCCCTCAAAAGTTTGGAGTTCGCCCTCCCTCTCCCCTCCTTCCCTTCAGAGCGTCTTGAAATGATTGGATGCAGCGAAGTTGTTGGTGGAGGCAAAGTAGTGTGTTTCGTGAAAGGAAGTTGCTGCACATTCAGTGGATGAAACGTGACTTTGGCGACATACAGATGTAAGGGGAGGACAGGGGGGAGGAGGAGAGGGGAGGGGGAGGAGAGAGGGGAGGGGATGACATATTTATGCCAAGGAGAAAGTTTTCCGGAGTCCTTTTTAGGCAGCGTGACTCGTCACCGAGAAGCAGGAAATTACCCAATCTCGACGAATGTTTGCTTTTCAACTTTATAATGACTTCTGCGAAATAGGAGGGAGGGAAGAGGAGGGGGAAAGGAGGGGAGGGAGACACACACACACACACTCAAGGGAATATGAATATATAAGACGATCGCACCTTTCAGGCCCGAGATAATTTTTGGTTCTTCCTATCGTGAATGAAATACCTTCTTACTGGATTATTTTTGGTTTTGTTTTATCCACACCTGAGGATGTTCCCCCCCAAAAAAAAGGAACGAAACGTCGGGAAATTTAATTAATTAATAAATATTGTATAATTCTGACTAGTTTGGCCCTAATTTTAAGGCCTACAAAAATTTTTTAAAGACTTTTTAACACAAGAAACCATTTTACAACTTCAATTAAACGGTTGATGACCTTTTACAGAATTATCTTTTTATAAAAAATTTTACTTGTAACAACGTTTCGGCACGTTTTCACGCCATCTTCATGTATTTACCTTCTCCTAAAAGACTATAAACCGGAAAAATCAATAAATCTACAATCCGAAATTATATTGAATTATAAACAAATTAATTAATTAAATAGTTAACCTAACAATTAAATGTACAATAAATTAGTTGCATCAGCTTCTTTGTCCATTTTTTTTAAAAATAAAATTTAAATATTAAAGACATCGCAACGTTTCGTCCCTCATTTGATTCTTCTTCATTTAATCACTGACGAACATGTCACGAAGTGAGGTTTTTTTTTACCTGAAGAAGTCTCAAATGGGAGACGAAACGTTGTAATGTCCTGTTTAATGTTTAAATTTTTATTTAAAAAAACAACAACACTGACAAAGACGCTGATTTAACTCGTTTATTTTAATTGGCGGAAGGAGTTGTGGACTGAGGTTCCGTGTACTGATATTTTTTTTATCTGAAGATGTCTCAAATGAGAGACGAAACGTTGTAATGTCCTCTGTGTTAAAATTTTTATTTAAAAAAAAGCAACACTGACAAAGACGCTAATTTAACTCGTTTATTATAATTGGCGAAAGGAGTTATGGACTGTGGTTCCGTGTACTGATAATTTTTTTTACCTGAAGATGTCTCAAAATGAGAGACGAAACGTTGTAATGTCCTGTGTTTTTAAATTTTTATAATAAAAAAATAACAACACAGACAAAGACGCTTATTTAACTCGTTTATTATAATTGACGAAATGAGTTATGGACTGTGGTTCCGTGTACTGATAATTTTTTTTTATCTGAAGAAGTCTCAAAATGAGAGACGAAACGTTGTGATGTCCTGTGTTTTTAAATTTTTATTTAAAAAAACAACAACACTGACAAAGACGTTGATTATGGACTGAGGTTCAGTGTACTGGTAATTTTTTTTACCTGAAGATGTCTCAAAATGAGAGGCGAAACGTTGTAATGTTTTATATTTAAAAAATTTTAAAAAACTGAATGAGGCTGATTTAACTCACTTTTTAAAAGATTTATTTTTTCTAGTCAATTCAACAGAGAGAAAAAAGTAGATATTTTTATTTAATTCATCTACAACGTTTCCGTTTACATTTGTTGACTTCATCAGGTACTTTTTAAAAGGGAGGGGGAGGTAGGGGTTTAACCTCTGTGCAAAATTATCGGCGTACCTTCTCCTAAAATACTGTAAACCAGAAATTTAATAAATCAGCAATCCGAAATTATCTTAAATTATAAATAAAATAGTTAATGTGTGACAGCTTAATGTGCAATAATTTAAATTTAAATGTTAAACATTACAACGTTTCGTCCCTCATTTGAGTCTTCTTCATTTTACTGACGAAGAAGTCACGAAGTGAGTTTTCCACGAACCGATAATTTTGTTTTTAACCTGAAGAAGTCTCAAATCAGAGTCGAAACGTTGTAATGTTCTGCGTTTTTAAATTACTTTTATTAAAAAAAAAGAAGAACAAACTGACAAAGACGCTGATTTGACTCGTTTATTATAAATAAATTATCGAGACAATTCATCATAAAATATTGATTTATTTTAATTTTTTATTACGTTTCGTCTATCCTTGTAGACTTTATCAGCTAAGTTTTAAATTAGGTTAAAAAATCTATGCAAAATTATCGGCATCCACTGTGAAAGGTTACCTGAAGAAGTTGACACAAATATCGACGAAACGTTGTAGATAATTGATTTTTTTTTAAAATAAACATCGATATCGTTTGCCGGAAAAAATTTGGCTCGAGGTTTTTTTTTTCTATATTTGTAAAGTCGACAATTTTAGACTTTGTTGATGAATAAATATAAGGAAATATTATTTAAAGTTATAATAAAATAAATTATAAATTCAAACATTTTACGACTATTACCTTTTTTTACTCTTTAAATTTAAGTAATGACAACGTTTCGTCGTATTTTCGTGCCGTCTTCAGAGTTTCCTTCCAACAGCAGTGTCGTATTAAGGTGGCGAGAGAGATCAGGGACAACAGTTGACGCATATAAAACTGAATATATATATATATAGACGTGGAAAGAGACGGGCGAGACGTTAGAGAACCTGAAGTGTGTGTAAGGACACGATCCTCGGGAGTCGAAATAAAACTCCCTGTTTATGTGGGTCCAGAGAAAATTTAGGAGATTGAGCACTGAGTTGAAAACTGAAATTATTTCAACCCCCGAAATAAAAAAAAACCCACTATGTTAGAGGTGAGTGAGGTAAAGAAGCCGCTAGGTGATTACTCCGTGAAAGGACTCGAGGTAACAATGAAGGCGCATTTGCTAATAGCTGGCCACATCCATTACCTAAATCACGGATGCAGGCGTGTTTCATTAATATGGAAATTGGGCGGCGAGACGACGTCATGTTACTTCATCCCCCAAATTAACCTCTGCTGTATGTCGCCTTTTTACAGGAAATTTACTTGGAACAACGTTTCGGCAAGGTTTTATTCCTTCTTCTTCTTCTGCCGTTTTTTCCCTCCCTGTAGAGGAAAATAAACCCTAGGGGGCCAATTTTTTTTGTTGTTTTGACATTGTAGCAACGTTTCGGCAAGGTTTTTTTACGTCTTCTGGAGTTTTTTCTCCCTCCCTGTAGAGGATATTGTATCGAAAATTAACCCTAGGGCCAAAATTTTTTGTAGTTTTGATATTGTAACAACGTTTCGGCAACGTTATTTCGTTCATCTGACGTTTTTTCTCCTTCCCTGTAGAAGAAAATGTACAGAAAATTAACCCTGGGGCCAAAATTTTGGTTTCCTTTGACATTGTAACAACGTTTCGACAAGGTTTTATTCCTCCTCCTTCTTCTTGCTTTTTTTCCCCTCCCTGTAGAGGAAAATAAACCCTAGGGGGCCAAATTTTTTTGTTGTTGTTTTGACATTGTAGCAACGTTTCGGCAAGGTTTTTTCTTACGCCTTCTGGGGATTTTTTCCCTCCCTGTAGAGGATATTGTACCGAAAATTAACCCTAGGGCAGAAATGTTTTTTTGGTTTCCTTTGACATTGTAACAACGTTTCGGCAAGGTTTTATTCCTTCTTTTCTTACGTTTTTTTCCCTTTCCTTTGCAGAAGAAAATGTACCGAAAATTAACCCTGGGGCCAAAATTTTGGTTTCCTTTGACATTGTAACAACGTTTCGACAAGGTTTTATTCCTCCTCCTTCTCCTTGCTTTTTTTCCCCTCCCTGTAAACGAAAATAAACCCTAGGGGGCTAAATTTTTTTTTTGTTCTTTTGAAATTGTAGCAACGTTTCGGCAAGGTTTTTTTACGTCTTCTGGGGTTTTTTTCCCTCCCTGTAGAGGATATTGTACCGAAAATTAACCCTAGGGTCCAAAATTTTTGTTTCCTTTGACATTGTAACAACGTTTCGGCAAGGTTTTATTCCTTCTTCTTCTACCGTTTTTTTCCCTTTCCTTTGCAGAAGAAAATGTACAATTAACCCTAGGGCAGAAATGTTTTTTGGTTTCCTTTGACATTGTAACAACGTTTCGGCAAGGTTTTATTCCTCCTTCTTCTGGCTTTTTTTTACCTCCCTGTAAAGGAAACTAAACCCTAGGGGGCCAAATTTTTTTGTTGTTGTTTTGACATTGCTAGCAACGTTTCGGCAAGGTTTTTTTTACGTTTTCAGGGTTTTTTTTCTCTCCCTGTAGAGGATATTGTACCGAAAATTAACCCTAGGGTCCAGTTGTTTTGATTTTGTAACAACGTTTCGGCAACGTTTTATTCCTCCTTCTTCTGACGTTTTTTTCTCCTTCCCTGTAAAGGAAAATGTACCGAAAATTAACCCTAGGGCCAAAATTTTTGTAGTTTTGACCTTGCAACAACGTTTCGGCAAGGTTTTATTCCTACTCCTTCTGCCATTTTTTTTCCCTCCTTGTATAGATTGTACAGAAAATTAACCCTAGGGTCCAAAATTTTTTTGTTGTTTTGACATTGTAACAACGTTTTGGTAACTTTTTTTTCCTCCTTCTTCTAGGGGTTTTTCCCTCCCTGTAGAAGAATCTGCACAGAAAATTAACCCTAGGTCAGAAATTTTTGTTGTTTTGACATTGTAACAACGTTTCGGCAAGGTTTTATTCCTCCTTCTGGGTTTTTTCCCTCCCTGCAGAAGAAAATGTATATACTTCATTTTTATAAAAATGACTTTCTTAAAGAACTGGTTTTTTACTATTCCAACTACATTAGCCTCGTTTTCAGGGGACAATATTTGAAAGTAATACCACTTTTTTTTGGGTGGTGGTGCGGATGTTGGCAACATTTTCCCCACAGGTCTTCACTAACCCAACCCCCTCGATAGTGGACAACAAACACCACAATATCTCTGGTCGTGACGTCAACATCCCCTGTTTACAGACTTTCGTTGCTCAGCCCGGGTTGGGTGAAAAGATAACACGGGGGGGTTTATAAAAGCGCTTTCAGACTGATTTAGATGGTTTATTATTGTCATGTTTTCCCATTAGTCCTCCTCGGATTGAGGAAAAAATAGGAGGATTCGTACGTCATACATTAAAAATGAACAAAATAAAGTACATAATAATTAAAGACAAATAATCTTAAAATAAATTGATAAAAGAAAATGTATATATAGACAAAAGTCAATATAAACACAACACAAGGGACACACACACACACACACACTGAGGAACACGCAATGGAGGAGTTTTGAACTACTTGGACCAGGAAGGAAACTGTCCTTGCTCCAGCAGCAGCAGCGCCATACAGGAACACAAACAAACTAAAGAGCAGAAAAAAGTGAATAGAAATTTTAAAGATATGTAGTGTGTGTTATTTTACAAGGTTGGCAGCAGCAGCTCATTCAACAACAGCAGGAACCTTGATTTAAATACTAGAAGAGGGACGATTAAGAAAATCCTGTAGCACAGCAGAGTAAAACAACAGCAGCAGCAGCAGCAGCAGCGCCGCCATTTTGAAAAAAGAATAGTTTTACTCTCTGCTTCACCACGAAGCTCTTTGTAGTTACTGTTTTTAACCTCTGGAGGAAGGAAGGCTAATAATATCTCTGGTGTAGAGAGAGAGAGAGAACAAGGGCGATATATATATATATATATATGAAATATTAAAGTTTGTAAAGCAAAACACTAATTTGTTTTTAAAAAAATGGCGAGTTTCATGAATGATTAGAAATCAGTCAGCTCTAAGGTTGGACAAGCATCGCCCTTGTTCTCTCTCTCTCTATACCAGAGATATTATTAGCCTTCCTTCCTTCCTCCAGAGGTTAAAAACAGTAACTACAAAGAGCTTCATGGTGAAGCAGAGTATATATATATATATATATATATATATATATAGGCTTGGTAAAGTAAGTATTTGCAAACTTTTGAATAAAGGTCTTGCAGCAACTCCTTGGTCTAGAAAGTAGTATTATTCTAATTTCCTTACTCCTGGAGCAGTTATAAGATGGCGGCTCATGGCTCATAATTGAATGAAAATAATACGCCAAGTAAACCATTTTGACTGTAAATGCTCACGAAACTTGTTTAACAAGCCAACGCCTTTAACGCGTCTCTCCATGGTATTTTAATGATAATTATTAACAAGTGACTGTCGCGGTTCCTAATGTGTGTGTGTGTGTGTAGCACAACCCCTAGTGTGACAATAGGAGTCTGCTACAGCAATGACAACTAATTGCTGACAAGTGACGGTCCTGATTGAGATAATTGCCTCGTCAGCTGTGCTGATTCATCTACATTTAATTAATTGCACCTCCCTTCCACCCCCCTGCGATCCAATATCCACTACCGTAATTACCCACCAAACTGCGATACTGGGTGTTTAGGGAAATCTAACTTCGGATTTTTTTCCTCTCTCTCTCTCTCTCTCTCTCTCTCTGTCTCTCTCTTTCTCGCTCTCTCTCTTTTTCTCTCTTTCTCTTTTTCTCGCTTTCTCTCTTTTCTCTCTTTTTCTCTCTTTTTCTCTTTCTTTTTCTCTCTTTCTCTCTCTTTCTCTTCTTTTTCTCTCTTTCTCTTTTTCTCTCTTTCTCTCTTTTGTCTCTCTCTTTTTTCTCTCTTTTTCTTTCTTTTTCTCTCTTTCTCTCTTTCTCTTTCCCTTTTTCTCTTTTTCTCTCTTTCCCTTTTTCTCTCTTTCTCTTTTTCTCTCTTTCTCTCTTTCTCTTTTTCTCTCTTTCTCTCTTTTTCTCTCTTTTTCTCTCTTTTTCTTTCTTTTTCTCTCTTTTTTCTCTTTTTCTCTCTTTTTTCTCTTTTTCTCTCTACTTTTCTCTGTCTTTTATTTTCGCTCTACTTTTTTCTCTTTCATTTTCTCTCTACTTTTTCTCTTTCATTTTCCCTCTACTTTTTTCTCTTTCATTTTCTCTCTACTTTTCTCTCTCTCTCATTTTCTCTCTACTTTTATCTCTCTCTCATTTTCTCTCTACTTTTATCTCTCTCTTTTTCTCTCTACTTTTCTCTTTCTCTTTTTCTCTCTACTTTTCTCTTTCTCTTTTTCTCTCGACTTTTCTTTTTCTCTGTTTTTCTCTACTTTTTCTCTCTTTTTCTCTCTTTTTCTCTCTTTTTCTCTCTCTCTTTCTCTCTTTTCTCTCTCTTTCTCTCTTTCCCCTTCTCTCTCTCTGTCAGTGATAAAGAAAAAATTCAATTGATACTGTAGTATTAGAGTCAGAAAGAAGACTTGGAAAACCTATAATAAATGGCCATGAACGGAGAAAGAGTACAACACCAAGGTGTTGTTTCCTTAATCTTGAGAGTTGCGATGTGACTCATAATACACGATAAAGGAGAAAAATAAAAGCACACTGTAGTTCACGAAAAGACATCTATATTCAACAAACAGTTCTAATTTAACAAGATTCTCGTGTATAAACACGGGGCTTATTAATCTATCCCTCCAAAGTCCTCCATATTGTTCCCCTATTCTGTTTATAATTTCCTGCTGCTTTGTTGAAATTGTCTCTTTATTAAAAAACAAATTAATAAATTGAAAGCTATGAAGAAAGCAGCAAACAATAATGGCTCTTAATCTTCTTCTTGTTGTTCAGAAAATAAAATAATTTTAGAAAAAAAAAATTTTTGGGAGAAAGAAAAAAGAAAGCCGTGAAATAATAAAAAATTTCCCCTCTCTCAGTAGAATCAACCAATAGGAAGGTTTGAAAAAATAATTTAACTACATTCGTCAAACGAGGGGAATTTTCTTTTAAACGCCGTATTTTTTTTGTGTGTAGGTTGGCAGGCGGAAAAAGCTAAACCTGGTCTCTAGTGGAGACCAACCATTAGCTTTATTCTGTTACTTATTACCTAAAGTAGTCCTTTAGTTGTTGTCCTACGACTCTGTATTTCAGCGTGCTTTACTTTATGTAATTAGTCACTCATGGTTTCCTTCCCTTCAGTCTTCTGAAGCGCCTTATGAATTGAAAATTTCGCCTTCGTTTGCGAAAGGATTTCCACCCTGATTCGTCTGCCTCCTTATCTCGCCCACACAAAAATAAATAAATAAGTATATGTTTATTTTCCAGGTGCTTTGGTCCATTATCCATGCTGTTAAGACGTAATGAATAGACAGTAATGACGGCTGCTACGGGGTTTACCTAATGGCCACGGGGGATAATCTGTTAGTGGACATTGGTAATGCCGCCCTGTGTACCTGCACCTGGCTAAATCAAGTCCTAATACCTCCTTCCTTCCTTCCTTCCTTCCTAAGGACAACATCATAGTTATATTAGTTCCCCGGAATTTATACTGAGATCTATTCTCTAAAGTGGCTAACATACATGGCAAATAATACCACGGATTAACCTTGGTGGAAGTGTCTCTCTCTCTCTCTCTCTCTCTCTCTCTTTCTCTCTTTTCTCAATCTTTCTCTCTCTTTTTCTGTCTGTTTTTCTCTCTTTGTCTCTCTTTCTGACTCTTTTTCTGTCTCTTTTTATCTCTCTTTCTGACTCTTTTTCTGTCTCTTTTTATCTCTCTTTTCCTGTCTCTTTTTATCTCTCTTTTCCTGTCTCTTTTTCTGTCTCTTTTTCTGTCTCTTTTTCTGTCTCTTTTTCTGTCTCTTTCTCTCTCTCTTTCTGTCTCTCTTTCTGTCTCTCTTTCTATATCTTTTTCTGTCTCTTTTTCTGTCTCTTTATTTCTCTCTCTTTATTTCTCTCTGTTTCTCTCTCTCTTTCTGTCTCTTTTTCTCTCTCCTTTTCTGTCTCTCTTTCTGTCTCTCTTTCTGTCTCTCTTTCTGTCTCTTTTTCTGACTCTTTTTCTGTCTCTTTTTATCTCTCTTTTCCTGTCTCTTTTTCTGTCTCTTTTTCTGTCTCTTTTTATCTCTCTCTCTCTCTCTTTCTGTCTCTCTTTCTGTCTCTCTTTCTATATCTTTTTCTGTCTCTTTTTCTGTCTCTTTTTCTGTCTCTTTATTTCTCTCTCTTTATTTCTCTCTGTTTCTCTCTCTCTTCCTTTCTCTCTTTCTCTCTCTCTCTTTCTGTCTCTCTTTCTGTCTCTCTTTCTGTCTCTTTTTCTGTCTCTTTTTCTGTCTCTTTTACTGTCTCTTTTTCTGACTCTTTTTCTGTCTCTTTTTATCTCTCTTTTTCTGTCTCTTTTTATCTCTCTTTTCCTGTCTCTTTTTCTGTCTCTTTTTCTGTCTCTTTTTCTGTCTCTTTTTCTGTCTCTTTTTCTGTCTCTTTTTCTGTCTCTTTTTCTGTCTCTTTTTCTGTCTCTTTTTCTGTCTCTTTTTCTGTCTCTTTTTCTGTCTCTTTTTCTGTCTCTTTTTCTGTCTCTTTTTCTGTCTCTTTTTCTGTCTCTTTTTCTGTCTCTTTATTTCTCTCTCTTTATTTCTCTCTGTTTCTCTCTCTCTTCCTTTCTCTCTTTCTCTCTCTCTCTCTTTCTGTCTCTGTTTTTCTCTCTCTTTCTGTCTCTCTTTCTCTCGCTCTTTATTTCTCTCTCTCTCTTTTTTTTAATGTCTTCCTTGATTCGGGAGCTGTTGGATGAAGGAGGCATCCAGTCCACCTTTTTTCTGCGGTTGTTGTCACAGCCATTCCTTGATAATAACTCCCAAACCGTTGACCCGTAGAAGCTACCTGTTGTCTGCTATAGTATAGCCAAATTTTTCTCCCGTCCTCGTATCTTACCTTCCAGAGCCGTCATCTACCAATCACTTTGTCTTTCTCTGGGTGCGGAAAAAATAAATATATATTTTTTTTCTGCCGTCGCCGCTTCCTCTGGCTGCTGTACTAAGGTTACCTTCCTCTATAGACGTCTCGGCAGCTGGCGGCGTCCCACATTTCCCATTCCCAAGGCGAAAGCTATCTTTGTAGGCATTTCCCCCCATTTAAATAACATGGAACCATTACAAAATTATTCCAATTTTTTGACTGTTGGCCACTCTTTTTTTGGCGTTTCATTCATAACATCTCAGATAATATGATTTTATTTTATTCATCACTTATAAATCCTAAATCAACAGTCGCAAATTTTTTTTTATATATTTCACACTACTGAAATTAATACGTTGTATTAATTAACTAGATTCGTGTTGTTTCTTAGGTAAAATTTCTATTTCCCTTGCTAAGATGGCGAACCTTATCGCTGTTTTTCTTTCTCTCTATCATCTCTGGTTTCGAAATGACTATTTGTGCCTCATACAACAGACCATAATTTTTAGAAACAGTTTCCCGATGTTCACACACTTATATTAGCCGTAAGTAAGTTCCTGTTCCTCGCCTATCCTACTCTAGTAGCAGATTTCCTTTAATTCCGTCAAAATATTCCTTCCAAATCCAAGAGCCTTTTGCTTCTTCCACTGTTTACTATAATGCAATCCATCACCTAGGTTTCCCTCACTCTGTTAATCCTCATATTAAACTCTTCCTCTCTCCAGGATCACGTTCATGGCCATTAACTATTATGGTTTCCAAGTCTTCCTCTGACTCCCCCTAATATCATGAGGCAAAGCGTAGGGTTTTTTTTATTTCTTCTCCTTGCAGTGCGATTCATTTCCCATATTCCATTTTAACTTTCTTCATCACTCCGTTTAACGCCTTTAACAACATTATTGATTAATTTTTTGGTAAGCAGTTGCGTTAATTCAAAATAATAAATTTATTTTAGAAAATAAATAAATACGGAAATTAGTTTACTGTTTAAAATTAAAGTCTCAGATGGATTAGGAATCCGCGGGGGCGGGGGTGGAGGGTGGGTTGAAGGGGGTTACCAACAGTAAAATAAATAAATTATTCATTTAAAATTTGTTGCCCTTGACGAAAATAGGTTTATATATTGCAAAGTACTGAAGGAAGTAAGCAGTAAGGTGCTTAAAGTAAGTGCACATGAATTAGGCAATGCAGAAGATGATGAGGAAGACTCCAGGGCCGATAATGGAGGAGGAGAAGGAGAGGGAAAGTTTTAGTTGTCCAGGCAAAGTTTGTGTCGTGAATAAGCAATCCAATCCCAGCAGGTGCCAGCGGTAAACGCGCAGGGAGGGAAATTCTGTTCCTCTGCTGGGAACAACTAACTTTGTGCATTTCTCTGTCGAAAATATTTGTTCCCCCCTCTCCTCCCTCCCCCTCCCTCCCTCCCCCTCCTCCCCCCTCATCCCCTCCTCCAGAAAAGAAGCCATCTCCCGTACGCGTCTTTTATGTTCACTTTCCCTTTGAACTCCTTGCGCTTTGTGACGTCACTTCACCCGTCTATAATCACCTCATTACATAATATATATACACACACACACACATTGCTGCGTGCTCGGCGTTGACCACATATTTATTTATAATGGCCGTAAGTTGTGGGTCAACGCGTTATTATGTACGTGTATGTATTATTACTGCAGCTGGCACATCAAAGATAAGTTGCTGATAAGCTAAATCAACAAAGATGGATTGTTGATAAACTAAATCAACAAATATCAATTGTTGATAAACTAAATCAACAAAGATAAATTGTTGATAAATTAAAAGAACCAAGATGGATTGTTGATAAATTAAAAGAACAAAGATAAATTGTTGATAAATTAAAAGAACAAAGATAAATTGTTGATAAATTAAAAGAACAAAGATAAATTGTTGATAAAGTAAAAGAACAAAGATCAATTGTTGATAAAGTAAAAGAACAAATATCAATTGTTGATAAAGTAAAAGAACAAATATCAATTGTTGATAAAGTAAAAGAACAAATATCAATTGTTGATAAACTAAATCAACAAATATCAATTGTTGATAAAGTAAAATAACAAAGATCAATTGTTGATAAAGTAAAATAACAAAGATCAATTGTTCATAAAGTAAAATAACAAATATCAATTGTTGATAAATTATAAGAACAAATATCAATTGTTGATAAAGTAAAATAACAAATATCAATTGTTGATAAAGTAAAATAACAAATATCAATTGTTGATAAATTATAAGAACAAATATCAATTGTTGATAAAGTAAAAGAACAAATATCAATTGTTGATAAACTAAATCAACAAATATCAATTGTTGATAAAGTAAAATAACAAAGATAAATTGTTGATAAATTAAAAGAACAACGATCAATTGTTGATCAAGTAAAAGAACAACGATCAATTGTTGATAAAGTAAAAGAACAATGATCAATTGTTGATAAAGTAAAATAACAAATATCTATTGTTGATAAAGTAAAATAACAAATATCAATTGTTGATAAATTATAAGAACAAATATCAATTGTTGATAAAGTAAAATAACAAATATCAATTGTTCATAAAGTAAAATAACAAATATCAATTGTTGATAAATTATAAGAACAAATATCAATTGTTGATAAAGTAAAATAACAAAGATCAATTGTTCATAAAGTAAAATAACAAATATCAATTGTTGATAAATTATAAGAACAAATATCAATTGTTGATAAAGTAATAGAACAAAGATCAATTGTTGATAAACTAAATCAACAAATATCAATTGTTGATAAAGTAAAATAACAAAGATCAATTGTTCATAAAGTAAAATAACAAATATCAATTGTTGATAAATTATAAGAACAAATATCAATTGTTGATAAAGTAAAAGAACAAAGATCAATTGTTCATAAATTATAAGAACAAATATCAATTGTTGATAAAGTAAAAGAACAAATATCTCTCTTCCCCTCCATCTCACCCCACTCACCTTTGAAGCGAGCGAACACTGAATCCGTGACGTATTTTTTCTCTCCCCTCCCTCCCCTCCCCTCCTCTATCCTTCGAACGCACTTACAAAACATCCCCTAAATCTAAACTTGAGAAACAAATATTCATTCCCTTTGATTGTTATTTATTGTCCACCTTCCCTAAAACTTCCATTCTTCAGCGTGACTCAAAAGATTTATTTGTTCCGCCTGTTAGTAGCGGTATTTCTATATTACTTTGGGGCAAAGGGTTGAAGGGGAGGGGAAAGGGGGAGGGGTAAGGGGGCGTGTGTATGGGAGAACAGAGGGAAAAGGTGAAAAGACACACACACACACAAAGGAAAGAGAAGGAGAAAAAAAAGAAGAAAAGAAAAGACAGGAATACTGCAGAGGAAATGAAATGCCGCGAAATCGCTTCTTCTTAGTCTCTTTTTAGTCTTCCTCCCCTCTTTCTCTCCTCCCCATCCCCTAATAAATAACGGAGTGAAGTTCGAGGCACAATGGCTTTGAATGTAATACCTGCCGAGGCAATTTCACAAATGTAAACTTTTTTGACATAATTTTATACGCCTGAGCAAATCCCGGGGATGCCGCACAGTGTGGAAAAGACATTTCACATTTAACCCCACAACCTTTCAGCCATATTAAAAACCTATTTCAAGTAATTAAACTAATTTCAATGGAAAATTTTACTTCCTCGCTCCCTTATCTCGCCGCCTCTTCATCAACTTACAGTTTATAACCTGTATTTGTTTATAATTTTTTGGGGGCCTTAACAGGCTACATGATCCTGAAACAGGCAACACCCCTTTAATAGCATAGGAAGGGAATTGAACAGGGTTAAGGGGGGGAAGGTACGGAAGGTAGAACAAGGCAGCCTGGCCCCCGGGCTATGGCTTAAGGATCCTACCCGCCTCGCAGGGTGTTTCACCCTAAAGACAGATGCAGCAGGGGGAAAAACCCCCAGAAAACCTGCATCAGGTAGGTCGGGCATTGAGGACAATTCCCACGCCCTTTCCTGTGAATGACGGGAGACTCCAGTCTGTCACTTATAATATACAATATATATATATATATATATATGACGAAACGGTGATTGCACCTTTAAAAAACTTGCCAACTCTTCCACACACGAAGATTCTCACTCGGAATAATAAGAAAAAAAAAGAACACAAATTATGATAAGAGGTTGTGGAATGTAAAGGCTTGCGCGAGGAAGTTTAGTTTAGTACTGATATGGTACCAGTTTTAGGACTGAAAGCCACAACAGAAACAACTGAGTCCGGTAAAGAAGTTTGTCACTCTTGTCAATCTTGTTTTCACACCGGTAAGTTAATAATGGCCAATGGGATAAAGACTGCAATTACACGCAGAGAGAGAATAGAGAGAGGAAGGGATGGATAGAGAGAGAGGAAGGGATGGATAGAGAGAGAGAAAGATTGATAGATAGAGAAAGAGAAAGAAAAGGATGGATAGAGAGAAAAGAATGGATGGATGGAGAGAGAGGAAGGGATGGATAGAGAGAAAGGAAAGGATGGATAGAGAGAGAGAGATTGATAGAGAGAAAGGAAAGGATGGATAGAGAGAAAGGAAAGGATGGATAGAGAGAAAAGAATGGATGGATAGAGAGAGAGGGAGGGATGGATGGATAGAGAGAAAGGAAAGGATGGATAGAGAGAGAGAAAGGAAAGGATGGATAGAGAGAAAAGAATGGATGGATAGAGAGAGAGGGAGGGATGGATGGATAGAGAGAAAGGAAAGGATGGATAGAGAAAGAGAGAGAAGAATTGATGGATAGAGAGAGAGGAAGGGATGGATAGATAGAGAGAGCAAGGGATGGTTAGAGAGAAAGGAAAGGATGGATAGAGAGAAAGAGGAAGCGATAGAGAGAGAGGGATAGTTAGAGAGAGAGGGGGGTAGAGAAATAGAGGGAGGGATAGTTATAGAGGGATAGAGAGAGAGAGTGGGATAGAGGGATGGAGAGAGAGAGATAGAGGGAGGGATAGTTAGAGAGAGAAGGATGGATAGAGGGATGGAGAGAGAGAGAGATTCATCAGCGGCGGCTTTGATGATGGAGTTCCCTTGTTACCTTCCTGCTTGGCGATATAAATCTCCATTATGACTTGTTGGGTCGCAGGTGGCTATTGTTGAGGGCCAGAATACAGACAATGGCTAAACCACTGGACCGAACAAGGTTCTTCCATCGGCAGACGTGCGAACTAAAATCCGCCCCAGAATCGTCGTCGTCGTCGACGCGTGTTTCTGCGGAAATAACTGCGCCACAATGGCCTCCATTTGCGGCAGGGAAGTGAGTGATAGGCCCTTAAAGGGAGGGAGGGCCACATTATAAAGCTAATTTACCTCCACGTGTTGCGTCGCTCATTCGGCAGCGACATTCACATTCACTAACTCTGGCAACTGTTCACACAGACGTGCGGGAGAGCACAACGCACTGCCATATAGAAAAAAAAGTCATTTAATATTAAGAGGGACAAACAATGTTTAACGAAATTGAAACCTCGATGGGAACTCAACACTTGTTACAGATGCAGGAGGAAATGGGATTTAAAACAATGGCAGGAAGAATTTATTAAACATGAAAAACTGTTTCTTTTAAAGAGCACTGTAACCATAAAAGATGTGATTGGCTAGATGTTGACGCGGGAGTCTCCCATTAGTCCACTTGCCTGTTCATGCTCTAGTCTCCCATTGGTCCACTTGCTTGTTCATGCTCTAGTCTCCCATTGGTCCACTTGCCTGTTCATGCTCTAGTCTCCCATTGGTCCACTTGCCTGTTCATGCTCTAGTCTCCCATTGGTCCACTTGCCTCTTCATGCTCTAGTCTCCCATTGGTCCACTTGCCTCTTCATGCTCTAGTCTCCCATTGGTCCACTTGCCTGTTCATGCTCTAGTCTCCCATTGGTCCACTTGCCTGTTCATGCTCTAGTCTCCCATTGGTCCACTTGCCTCTTCATGCTCTAGTCTCCCATTGGTCCACTTGCCTGTTCATGCTCTAGTCTCCGCGTCGTTCCTCCTCCGGTGAAACAATGGCTTCCTTCCAAGCAACAGCCAGGCTATATAAATGCTTCCACTTACCGAATTTGACACTTGAGACTGAAGATGATGATGGGAGACAGAGCAAGCCATCCATCGAAACGTCACTCTTAAAATCTTTGACCCCAGTTTGGGTAAACCCGAGAGGAATTTATACCTTGCCATTCCACATGAGGAAGGAAAGACCTCGTACTTTAATAACTTTATTCCTTTAATTAGAATCTATAATTTTTTGTCTGTATATAAAATCGGAAACCTTTTAAATTAAAAGACTTTAAGAACCCTTGATTCGACTGTTGGTTTATATTGGACCCAAGTGCTATATATAACGAGTCTTTGGTTGTTGTGCAAGTCTACCTTGTTCCCGTGGAATGTTGAGGGAGTCAGTCTCCTCTAACCACGAGGACTAAGAGTAGAGTTGAAGGAAGGAAGACAAGGCTGGCGTCTGGAGCGTGACATGAAATGCCATGCATAATGTAACCGCAGACATTCCTCGCAACGTACTTGACGGAGCGTTGTGTGAACCAGACAATGCATGCATAGAATAACAGTCTACTAGCTTCCGATTATGACACAATACTATTAGATAATTTTTAAATTACAGCTTACAGATATTTAAATAGTACACGCTTAACAATACTTCTAAATTAAGAATGTAATTATAATAAAAAAAGGATGTCATCTTGAACATACATGCATACATACCAAATATGCCATTCCGTAGCTCCATAAGTATATTTTCAATGACACAAATTGCTACAAATCTTAATCTTAATAAACTTTGTACGTAATAGTTGACTGAAAATGAACAAAAGGAGACTTTAAATGATGAAGAATATTTGAAACACCTATTTCGTGTTGTTAAATAGGATTTTTTATTTCGGGTTTGTTTTTATGGTTTGTTTTTAGGGTTCGTTTGTTGGGTTTGCTTTTATGGTGCTATTTTAGCGTGTATTTATTAGGGACTTGTTTTAAGGATGTTGTTTTTTATAGTGTTTGTTTTATAGGATTTGTTTTTATAGGGTTTGTTTTTATAGGGTTTGTTTTATAGGGTTTGTTTTATAGGGTTGTATTTTTTATAGGGTTTGTTTTTAGGGTTTGTTTTTAGTGTGTATTTATTAGGGTGTTGTTTTAGGGTATTTATAAAGGGTTTGTTTTTATAGGGTGTTGTTTTTTCAAAGGTTTTTTACAGGGTTTGTTTTTAGGGTTTATTTTTAAGGGTTTGTATTTTAGGGTTTGTTTTTAGGGTTTGTTTTTAGGGTTTGTTTTTAGGGTTAGTTTTTTAGGGTTAGTTTTTTAGGGTTTGTTATTGGGTTTGTTTTAGGGTTTGTTTTTGGGGTTTGTTTTTAGGGTTTGTTTTTAGGGTTCCCTTTTATGGTGTGTTTTTAGGGTTTGTTTTTAGGGTGTTGTTTTAGTGTGTATTTATTAGGAAGGAACAGATTAATAGTGCCACGCTTTAAGACACGAATCTTGTCAAATTAGCATTAGAGGGAACTGAAGAGAAGAGCGGGAGGCCAAGGATGGAATGCGCTAAACAGATTAGGGAGGATGTCAGATGTGTTACTTATGCGGAAATGAAGCGGCTTGCGGAAGGTAGTTCTTAGGACTAAATACCACTAGAACAATATTATTTACATTAACCAAATATTAAATTGTTATGAAAAAAAAATTTTTTTTTCGTGTTCCTTAGAACAACAGATAAGATCAAAAAGCAAAGGAATGGAAACACTGTGCAATGAACTGAGATTCTATTTTGATCCTTTTCCTCTTTTTTTTTAAAAAAAAAGAAATAAGTATATTCTGTAGATGTTCTTTCTCTTGATTTTCAGTTGTAATAAACCTGAAAAGTAAATTAATTTTTCTCTCTATATACATATATATATATTTTTGCTAATTTTATTATTTTGAGTAAAATTTAACTTTTTCATATGCACTCTTAATTAAATTATTTCTTGTTGAGTCACACACAGACACACACACGAAGTTATTTATCCTTCCTCTCACATCCACAGGGCGTTTCAATATTTCATTTCCACACTTGTGTTTTTTTTCGTGTCCAACAGAAAAAGGAAAACGTAAAAAAATATATATGAAGTCGTCTTTGGATTGTCCTGTTACAATCAAATAAATTAATTAATTAATAAGTCTGTGAGAAGTGAAGTTCTCTTGCTCAACAGTTACAATTTTTTTTTATTAATCAAAATACAAACGTTTTCTCTCTCCCATTGTGTAAACTCGGCTCTGTTCAAAAAAGGACTCGTAATTCATTGGATCTCTTTTCCTCGTGTGCAAAGCAAATCGTACAACTGAAATGTCTCTCTCTCTCTCCTCTTTGTTTGAAAGCGAGAAAGTGGAGATGGAGAGTGTGAGAGAGAGTGAGAGAGTGTATGTGTGTGTGTGTTCCGAAGAATTTAATTTAAATTGCTTCTAAGCTAGTACGAAAGAATCCAATTTAATCTCCGCACCAGACCAGGAGAGAGAGAGAGAGAGAGAGACTGTGAGCATTATCATCACAGGGTAGGGGAGGGGGTGAAAAAAAAAGAAAGGAAAAAAAACAGGGATGATGTGAGAAGAGAAGTGACGGAGGCGAAATAAACAAAGAAACAACTTTCCCGCGTTGATATTGGCACTCGGCAATCCTAAATTGTTTCTCGCTGCATAAATGACGAGTTTCTCTCGCCCCCCACCCTCACCCTCACCCCCCAAAAAAAGTCATCCCTTGTGACCTTTTGAATTAACATAATTAAATACTCTGCCTGTGTTGTTTGGGGGAGGGAAAAACTTAACACGGAAATTTCTTTCTTTTTTTACCACTTTACCAGAGAGAGTTTGATTTTTTTGGGGGGTTGGGTTGACCTTGTCGGATTTTTTCCACAGTTGAAACTACTCCTTTGATATCAAACAACTTTTTCTTCAAAATCCCTGAATAGTGTGTCCCAGTTCACGTCATATAACGTTGTTTTTTTTTCTTCTAAATCTACAAATGCCATAAACGTAGCTCTCGTCTTTTGAGTATCCTGTCGTCCGAATATTAAATCGCAAAGTCAATATTCTTTCCGTTGTCCCTCTACATTCTTGCTGAAACCCCAATATCTTTGAAAAAAAAGACTACAAGTGCGATACTCGCTAATATCTTTGGAAAAAAGCCCACAAATGTGATACTCGCTAATATCTATGGAAAAAAAGACCACAAGTGTGATACTGTCTAATATCTTTGGAAAAAAAGACCACAAGTGCGATACTGTCTAATATCTTTGGAAAAAAGACCACAAGTGTGATACTCGCTAATATCTTTGGAAAAAAGACCACAAGTGTGATACTCGCTAATATCTTTGGAAAAAGACCATAAGTGTGATACTCGCTAATATCTTTGGAAAAAAGACCACAAGTGTGATACTTGCTAATATCTTTGGAAAAAAAGACCACAAGTGTGATACATGCTAATATCTTTAAAAAAGGACCACAAGTGTGATACATGCTAATATCTTTGGAAAAAAGACCACAAGTGTGATACTGTCTAATATCTTTGGAAAAAAGACCACAAATGTGATACTCGCTAATATCTTTGGAAAAAGACCACAAGTGTGAACCATGCTAATATCTTTGGAAAAAAAGACCACAAGTGTGATACTCGCTAATATCTTGGGGAAAAAAGACTTTCGATTGCATCTTTGCTCTCTGTACAAGATTATCTCTCGCTTATTCTTTGAACACAGAGATATTGTTTATCTTCTCGAAACAGGAACCTTAAGAAAAGTAAACCTGACAAGTGAGCTTTTCAATCACTTCGAATTCCCTATCAAAGGAGGTTAAAAAATCTTATTTCTTGGAACGTTCCTTATGGCATCAGGACTTTTATAGGAGCAAGGCTGGGTGTTCCTTTTTTTTCCTTATTGAAAGCTTGTAGCTTCTTACTACAATCGCCCAGCATGTTGCTTGTAAAAGGGTGGATAGGAGATTAATCTTTGTAACATAACTGAACCAACCTGTCGCACGCGGTCAATATCGCATTTCTGTCAATATATTGATCGTGTGAGCGTGTCATGTATTATGGCGGTAAGATTGACACGTACCGTACATGTCTGACATTTATTGTCCGTGTGACTGACGTTTCCACAATATTTTCATAATTTTAACCAAGTAGCGCCAGCGGTGGCGACTTTTGCAACCAGTAATTAACAACAAAAAAAACCTTCTTTCACGTTGTCTTTAACAACAACATTGACAACGGTCAATACGCAGAAAACAATTTAATAAAAGATCACAAGACGTTTCGATTTTCCCCCTCATGTTTTACTTCATCAGATGTACAAAAACATCGTTAAAAATATATAATTTTTTTGTTTGAATAAATTTAAATGAATTTTTTAAAAATATTTGTAAAATGTAATGCAAAAAAATTTACATTAGTTTTATTTCGTATAAGCAATTATTCAAAATACAAGGTTGTGACGTAACCGCGAGGAATTTAATTTATGACGGATAAATGACGTCACAGGACGCGAATTCGAAATAAAAGTGGAAGGAAGAATTTAATGAAAAGTCTCACGAAATGAATAAAATAAATTAATGTGTTCTGTTACCAACTTATGAAAAAAGAGGGGAAATATATTAAATTGTCAATTACTAGATATTATAGCATAAATCAATCGATATGAAATTTTTTTAAAAACAAACGAAACAATAAATTATTGTCTTTCTGACCTCAAAAACGATTTCCTTTATCTTAAAATTTCCTCATTTATCTATGGGCAGGAATCTATAATTGTTATTATTTATATAATTTGCTGTTATTATTATTGATTTTATTATACTATTAATATTGATTTTATTATTATTATTATTGTCGGTTTTATAATTTTATTATTATTATTACTGTCGTTTTTATTGTTTTTATTACTGTCGATTTTATAATTTTAATTATTTTTATTACTGTTGTTTTTATAATTTTTATTATTTTTATTACTGTCGTTTTTATTATTTTGATTAATTTTATTACTGTTGTTTTTATAATTTTTATTATTTTTATTACTGTCGTTTTTATTATTTTGATTAATTTTATTACTATCGTTTTTATTATTTTTATTATTATTATTGTTTTTATAATTTTTTATTATTATTACTGTTGTTTTTATAATTTTGATTATTTTTATTACTGACGTTTTTATTATTTTTATTATAATTATTGTCGTTTTTATAATTTATTATAATTATTGTCGTTTTTATAATTTATTATTATTATTGTCGTTTATATATTTTTATTATTATTATTACTGTCGTTTATATATTATTATTATTCTTATTACTGTCGTTTATATATTTTTTATTATTATTATTACTGTCGTTTTTATAATTTTTTATTATTACTGTCGTTTTTATAATTTTTTATTATTACTGTCATTATTATTTTATTATTATTATTGACATTTTTATAATTTTTATATTATTATTGTCATTTTTATTATTTTATTATTATTGTCTTTATTGTTTTTAATATTATTGTTGTCATTTTTATGAATTTTAATATTATTATTGAGTTTTTATTATTTTTAATATTATCATTGTCGTTTTAACAATTTTTTATTGTCGTTTTCATTATTATTTTTACTGTCGTTTTTATTATTATTGTCGTTTTTATTATAATTTTTATTTTATTGTCGTTTTTATTATAATTTTTATTTTATTGTCGTTTTTATCATATTAGTATTTTTTATTATCACCTTGGTTTCCCCTCTATTAATCCTCATATTGAAGTCTTCCTCAAGGACCACCACGTTCATGCCATTTTTATTGTGGTTTCCAAGCCTTGTAGGTTGTTTTTTTATTTTTATTTCCCTTCCCTCCCCCTCTTGCATTTTGATTCCCATGCAATGTTCCTTTTTTGATTTGTTGTATGTATTAGTTAAAGAGACAGACTCCTGCATCATCCTTAATCTTACTGCTATTCTTTTCTTACCTTTCACTTCTAATTTCTGCCTTCTGTGGAGATTATCGTTGAGCCTTTTTCCTCGATATTTGATTCCTGTGGAAGTTTTCGACATCCGTTTCCGGTGTCGACGAGGTAAAGATTGACTATTATCCTGTCCTGTCCTGTGATTTACGATGGGGAAATATGGCCTGACGGTCGCCGACCAATTGTGAGTCGCGCTAATTGAAGCACTCTTGCCATTGTTGCCAGCTCAATTAGCGACGTTGCGGCGGACAGACAGACAGATGGCGGCAACTGTCAGCGACTCCATTAAGAGGCCGCGTTATTCCACCGCCGCCCACGCGGGAATTTTTCCTCATAATTAAATTGCCGGAAAATGGGAAACGTTTCAATACCTCTAGATCCCTTCCTGTCGGCCATCGTCAGCTGTGGATAACTTTACCTAATTTAAATTAAAGTAAATAATAAATCGTAACGACACAGAACAGTCGTGTAAGCGACGTTGCCACGACATAAAAGCAACGCCTTGGGAAAAAATGTAATTTCTCTCAAACTTGTTAAACAAAAAGTTATTTTTTTGTACTTGACAAGGAATTTAAAAGCGACGTTTCTACGGAAGACACATTCATCTTCATGAGCAATGTTAAGGCCTCCTTATAGACTCTAACCTAGGTTTTTTATTTTATTATGCTTTATCTAGTTAATGCTATGTCATAATAAAAACAAATCTATAAAGATTCTCCTCTGGGTCTTTTCTTACTTTCACTCATACATTTGGTCAGTGGTCAGGGTTGTCACCCTACTTTAGCCTCCCGTTCCATTAAACCTTTCCTTTCCCCCTCTTCCTGTATTTTTTTTTAAAAAAAGGTGTATAATTTAGTCGTGTTGCTAAATCAATTATGGACTCTACCCTAGGTTTTTTTATGTTATTTTGACTTATCGAGTTCATTCTATGTCCTAATAAAAACAAATGTATATAGACTGTCCTCCGGGTCTTTTCTAACTTTGGCTCGTAAATTTGGAAACTTTCTTCGCCGCCGTGCCCGGGTCAGTGGTCAGGGTTGGTACCCTACTTTAGCCTCCCGTTCACATTAAACCTTTCCTTTCCCCCTCTTCCTGTACTTTTTTTTTTAAAAAAATGGTGTATAATTTAGTCGCGTTGCTAAATTAATTATAGACTCCACCCTAGGTTTTTTATTTTATTTTTGACTTATCGAGCTCGTGCTACGTCATAATAAAAAAAACCTATAAATACTCTCCTCTGGGTCTTTTCTTACTTTGGCTCCTAGATTTGGAAACTTTCTTCGCCGCCGTGCCCGGGTCAGTGGTCAGGGTTGTCACCCTACTTTAGCCTCCCGTTCACATTAAACCTTTCCTTTCCCCCTCTTCCTGTACTTTTTTTTAATAAAAAAATGGTGTATAATTTAGTCGCGTTGCTAAATCAATTATAGACTCTACCCTAGGTTTTTTATTTTATTTTTGACTTATCGAGCTCGTGCTATGTCCTAATAAAAAAAACCTATAAATACTCTCCTCTGGGTCTTTTCTTACTTTGATTCAAAAAGATTTGGTAGTGGTCAGGGTTGCCACCCTACTTTAGCCTCCCGTTCCCTTAATCCTATCCTTTGTCCCCCCCTGAACTATTTTTTTTAAAAAAATAATCGTACATAATTTTGTCGCGTTGCTAAATTAATTAAGCGTACATTTCGTATTTATGAATTTCAAACCGCTTTGTCTCGCTCTTCTCTTACAGGTCCACTACTTTTTAATTATTTTATTTTTTTTAAAAACAAGTAAAAAACTAAGATGGTTTAAACTTTGCCTATAAATTTGAAAAGGGTTTTCACTGTCTTCTAATACAGTTTCAGAACCATTTTAAGCAATAGCTAGAAATCTATGAGTTGTCAAAGACGAGGAATACGAAAGAAAGTCAAAATTCCCTAACTACTTTTTTTTTCTTCTTCAGTTTCCTCACCAAAACTCGGTTATAAATTGATTTAAATATTTTTTTTTTTTATTTACATATCACAAAATGGCATTCAGTTCTGCATAAAATGAGGTATTTGCACAGTAACGTAGCTCACAGTGAGGCTTCAAAAACTCAGGGCTCTACCATTTTTGACAGCGACGACGCTATGACTACACTTAAAATAAATAAATAAGAAGCGGTAGGGTAGATATTTTGGAAATAAATGAAACAGGGCGATTGAGAAAATTTTCTAGTGTGAACATATGTTATTGAGAGACTGTAGCTAGGTAAAAAAATGTATAAATTAGTACAAAAATTAACTGAGTTTTGAGAGAAATTATATTTCACAACGTCGCATTTACATTGGCAACGCCGCTGACACGAGTGTTCGGTATCCGGACGAACGCCCGGTTTCATCGTCTGTGTCGTTACGATTTATTATTTGCGTGCATCTGAAAGGGGGTTGACAGTTTTATCTCTTTAAGTGACTCTCGCATGGCAAGCTTCTTTTTCATTAGAAATTTTGTATTTTATTCATTAGAAATTTCATATTTTATTCATTAGAAATTTCGTATTTTATTCATTAGAAATTTCCTATTTTATTCATTAGAAATTTGTATTTTATTCATTAGAAATTTGTATTTTATTCATTAGAAATTTCCTATTTTATTCATTAGAAATTTGTATTTTATTCATTAGAAATTTCCTATTTTATTCATTAGAAATTTCGTATTTTATTCATTAGAAATTTGTATTTTATTCATTAGAAATTTCGTATTTTATTCATTAGAAATTTCGTATTTTATTCATTAGAAATTTGTATTTTATTCATTAGAAATTTCATATTTTATTCATTAGAAATTTGTATTTTATTCATTAGAAATTTCGTATTTTATTCATTAGAAATTTGTATTTTATTCATTAGAAATTTGTATTTTATTCATTAGAAATTTCGTATTTTATTCATTAGTAATTTCGTATTTTATTCATTAGAAATTTCATATTTAATCATTAGTAATTTCGTATTTTAATCATTCGAATTACTATTGGATCAACAATTACACTGGACAGAGTCTGAAACGTTGCTTCGTTTAATTTTTCGTTGAAAATGTGTGTATTTTTTGGTTGCTCCCGAGGTCTGGAAGTAGCTGCGGAGAGACTTTAATGAAAGCTTCCAGGAATTGACGGTGAGTTAAGGTGAGCTAAGCTAAGCTCACTCAGACTTTGGAGAAATTCATGAATGTTGGAGGCGAGGAGGAATTGAATGCTCCAGCCAGTCCACGTCTTCCCTGGAAATGGGTTTTTGTTTCCTCCAGGGATCCGTGGCTATATCTTGTGACGCAGCACCTCCTAAAATATCCTATTATGGACAACGGTGACTCAAATTACAGACAAAAACCTTAAAAAAAAAACAAATTTCCTCCTTTATTGACAGACCTAATTCAATTTGGCAAGTGGAGTCGCGCAACAATTGGAATACCTACGTGTTAATAATAATCTCTGGTTCCTTTGTTTATGGAATAAAGGGTTACTGGAGTTAATAAATAAGCTGGAGCGTCCTTTGTCTCTCCCTGGAACAACGCTGCTTATTAAAACGGAAATTTAGTTTCGCAACCAAGCGGCGAGATTTGGAGATTTCAAGAAGAGTGAGTCTAGTAATTAACACAGGAATGCCGAAAGCCAGACACTATGTATGATGTGTGACCCTCAAGGTATGACTTCACCTTCACACTGTATTCCTAGCACTTTGCTCATAAAATTAAAGTACAATGATAAATAAACTGTTGGTAAAAATTTAAAGCACAAAGAAATTGTTGTAAATTTAAAATTAATGTCCAAACATCAATTGTTCATTAATTAAAATACAAATATCAATTGTGGAAAAATCAAAAAAAAAGAACAAAGGAAAATTGTGTATGAAAAATAAAAGAGCAAAGATAAATGGTTGATGAAAAATGAAGGAAGAAACTTAAATTCTCTCTATATATATTTAAATATATGTATTTATTTATTTATTTTCTCTATCTCTATCTCTTTATTTTTTCTCTCTTTATTTCTTTCTTTTTCTTAATTATTTCTTTTTATTTTTTCCTCTCTCTATTTCTTTATTTTCTCTCTCTCTATTTCTTTATTTTTTCTCTCTCTCTATTTCTTTATTTTTCCTCCCTCTATTTCTTTTATTTTTTCTCTCTCTCTATTTCTTTATTTTTTCTCTCTCTCTATTTATTTATTTTCTCTCTCTCTCTATTCCTTTATTTTTTCTTTCTCTCTATTCCTTTATTTTCTCTCTCTCTATTTCTTTATTTTCTCTCTCTCTCTATTTCTTTATTTTTTCTTTCTCTCTATTCCTTTATTTTCTCTCTCTCTATTTCTTTATTTTTCTCTCTCTATTTCTTTATTTTCTCTCTCTATTTCTTTATTTTCTCTCTTTTCTTTATTTTCTCTCTTTTCTTTATTTTCTCTCTCTTCTTTATTTTCTCTCTTTTCTTTATTTTCTCTCTTATTTCTTTATTTTTCTCTCTCTCTATTTCTTTGATTTTTTCCCCTCTCTATCCCTTTACTTTCTCTCTCTCTCTATTTCTTTATTTTCTCTCTCTATTTCTTTATTTTCTCTCTCTATTTCTTTTATTTATTCCTCTCTCTATTTCTTTTATTTATTCCTCTCTCTATTTCTTTTATTTATTCCTCTCTCTATTTCTTTTATTTATTCCTCTCTCTATTTCTTTTATTTATTCCTCTCTCTATTTCTTTTATTTATTCCTCTCTCTATTTCTTTTATTTTTCCTCCCTCTATTTCTTTTATTTTTCCTCCCTCTATTTCTTTTATTTATTCCTCTCTCTATTTCTTTATTTTTTGTCTCTCTCTATTCCTTTCTTTTTCTTTCTTTTTCTTAATTATTTCTTTTCATTTTTTTCTCTCTCTCTGTTTCTTTGATTTTTCCTCTCTTCTTCTTTTATTTATTCCTCTCTCTATTTCTTTTATTTATTCCTCTTTTTTTCTTTTATTTTTCCTCTTTTTTTATTTTTTCCTCTCTCTATTCCTTTTATTTTTTCCGTCTCTCTTTCTTTATTTTTTCTCTGTGCCTCTATTTCTTTTTTCTGTTTCTATTTCTTTATTTTTTCTTTGCCTTTATTTCTTTTATCATCTCCCTCTCTCTTTATTCTTTCTCTCTTTTCATCTCTCGCTCTATTTATTTTCTCAATCTCTCCGCCTCCAAAGGTTCTAATCACTCGTCCTCGTACTAGACATATATATATATTATATTTATTTGTATTTTTTTTACTCCTAATACTGAGTTCCGTAGCACTGGACTACACCCCTATGGAAACTCTCCCCCTCCCCCTCCTCCTCCCCCCATGACGAATGAGGTTAAATTTATACACAAAAAAAAATTTCATACAACCCGAAAAATATTTATTCCAAGAAAATTTCGGGGGCGTTTCACCCTCTCGTCTTCTTTGGAATATAAAAGAGACACCATGAACATAGGGTAATAAATTAGACTATAGCTTTTATTTTTCCGCTTGGAGAATGAAACCCTGTAATCACAACGCTTGAGGTGACGAACAATCGCGCTCCTGTTCAAGGGTTTAATTGTGCATGAAGGGCGCCACTAATTAAAGGTCACCTTTAGCCACCTTCTAAAAAGGAGGTTCCACTTTCCTCCAATAGAGTTGAACTAATTCACAGCATGCTACTGTGCGGCGGCGGAGGAAAGAAAATATCATTTGCTTTTATTTATTATTCACGGCTAAAAATTATCTATTTAAAACAAAATTATGGTAAATAAACTTATAACTAAAATTACAATAATAAGAGACAAGAATTTATTCAATTGAAGATCAGTCAAAGACCAGGAAAGTATATTTAGGGGATTGCGCAGCGTCGCTGATTCACAGGGTTTGTGACGTCACGGTCACGGAGGCTGGGATTAAGACTGCTGGCTGGCCACAGTCCGCAGTTATACCAACACCATACAGTTCCACGTTTCAAAGGCTTCTACTCTTTTCCTTTCCCCAATTCTTTCCGTCCACGTTTCGCACCCCACCCCCTCATATATAACGCCATGGCCCAATACCAAAATTACCAAATTTTCACACTTGTATTAGCCGCCGTAAGTAAATTCCTGTTCCTTGTTATCCTACTCTAGTAGCAGAATTCCTTAACTTCCTTCCCCAAATCTAACAGCCTTTGTTATTCCACTGTTTTCTACAACACTCCATTCATCACCTTGGTTTTCCCTCCCTCTATTAATCCTCATATTTAAACTCTTCCTCTCTTCAGGACCACGATCATGGCCATTTATTATGGTTTCCAAGTCTTCTTCTGACTCCCCCTAATACTAGAATATCGTCATGGGCAAAACCGTAGGGCTTTTTATTTCTTTTCTCCTTTTCCATATTCCGTTTCAGCCTCCATCATCGCCTGTTATATATATAGTCATCGGCTAGCCGATCACTGGAAATGTCTTCCTAACTTTCTGATGAAGGAGGAGGGGGAAGGTGCCTCCGAAAATTCAAGTACTCTAAACCTCACTCACAAGGTGTCTGTCTACCATCTGTGAACCTCAGGTAAGTCACCTTCTTTCTATCTCTCTGTCCTTTCCCCATTATATATATATATATATATATATATATATTGTAGAAGATCCGGCGTTCCTCCGTATTCGAGGATTTAAATGCTTTTTGGGCGCCAGGTATTTTTTTAATAAAAATACCAAAAAAAGTGGATTTTAATATCTTTAATCCATTTCAGAACATGAGAAAAATTATCACTAGAGCAGGGCGTGGTCTTTCCTTCTCCTTCATCCACTACCCCATGACGACAGACTCCATTGTTGGCCCCCGAGTTGCGACAATTGCAACTCGCAAGCTTGGCCCTGCATTGTTGCGTGTAACTGTTCATGTTACAATATATAAAAGTTAAAAAGCATAGGCGACAACACTACACACATCCTTCCTTTATTTCTGTTTTCCTTTCCTTGACCTTCTACTGTAATTACTGCTGCCCTGTCTCCTGTAGAGGTTATGTATAACACTTCCTTTCTCAATATATTTTTTTTGTTGTTCCATTGCTCTCGAAAAATCCTTAATAGTGTCTTCCACTTGAAACGCTTTTTTTTTCTTCTAAATCTACAAATGTCACAAACGTAGGTCGGTGTTTGTTTCTTCTTCTTTCTTATCCCGTCTTCCAAAAAATTCAGCCAACAGTTTCAATATCGCTTCCCTCGTCCCTTACATTCTTCCTGATCTCCTCCTCAATCGCATTCCGTTTGACCTTTCCGGTCCTCCTATTTACTATTTCCGTTAATATATTTGCTTGCATGAGACGCTGAACTTAATTGTCCTGTTCTGTTTCGCGTCAATCATCCGTAGGTGGAGGAAGCAGAATGAATGAATGAATGAATATTGACCAGGAGCCTCGGGGGACTTCCCGCTTAACGGGCGGAGACTCTAACCAAATTTTTCCAGCCAGTGTCGGTGTCTAACGATTTTTACTATGACATCATTCCCTCACAAAACCAAAAGCCTTAGCGAAATTGGGTAAAAATGGACGACACTGTGTGAATTGACGGAATTTAAAGAGAAGGGGGGAGGGAGGCTTGGAGGGGGGAGGGAGGGAGGGGGAGGGAAGGGGAATTTCTACATTCTTGAAACGTGATCCAGTACCTCTTCAAAAAAAAATTAAAAAGAGGGGGAAGCTGAAAGGACGTGATTCTGGAGAAATGTGGGCAATTCTCCTTCTCCTTCGCCGCCATCTTAAGGTTGGTAGGATTGCGTCGGCTCTTCCCTTCCCTTCCCTTCCCTCGCTGAGTGAGTGAGTGGATGGAAGCAAGCGTTAACTAAGTGGACTGGTCCATTAAGAGGAGGGCAGCTTTCTAGAGTGCATCTCACACCCTCTCGTCTACACAACTGTCATGTCGCGTCCTGTCCTCAACACAATTAAACTAATTAAACTATCATAGACTCATTAAAAATAAACAAAATAAGGTACATAATTAAAGACAAATAATCTTAAAATAAATTAATAAAAGAAAATGCAAATAGACAAAAGTCAATATAAACACAACACAGGGACACACACACACACACACACTGAGGAACACGCAATGGAGGAGTTTTAAACCAGGAAGGAAACTGTCCTTGCTCCAGCAGCAGCAGCGCCATACAGGAACACAAACAAAACAGAAGAGCAGAAAAAAAACTGAGTAGAAATTTTAAAGATATGTGATGTGTGTGTTATTTTACACAAGGTTGGCAGCAGCAGCTCATTCAACACTTGCAGGAGGAACCTTGATTTAAATACTAGAAGAGGGACGATTAAGGAAATCCTGTAGCACAGCAGAGTAAAACAACAACAGCAGCAGCAGCAGCGCCGCCATTTTAAAAGGACTATGTTTTTTTTTTTTTGGTAATAAAGTTTAGTAAGTCCAACATGACGCTAATCTGCGCAGTAGCTTTCCACTTCCCCTCTTAGCTCCACCCCACTTACCCCTCGTAAAACTCAACTGTCATATTGTTTGTTGTCAGCACCTTGCACTTCACTGCTTTGTTATCCCCTCGTGTTGCACTCTTCCTCTCTCCAGGACCACCTTCATGGACATTTATTATTACGGTTTCCAGGTCTATTTTTCCTGACTCCCCCTAATACTGCAATATCGTCTTCTATTTGCAGTATGATTCCTTTTCCATATTCCGTTCGTTTATAACTTTCTTCACTGCCCTGTTCTACATATATATAAGTTAAGTCGCATTGGACTGCACATACTTGTCTTACTCCTTTATTCATTACGGCTTTCTGTTCTTGCCCTTTTCCTATTCTACGGCTGCCTGTCTTCTGTACAGATTGTGTTTAAGCCTCTTTTCTCGATGTTTTATCCTCGTGCTGTAGTCTTTATCCCTGCAGGACCACGTTCATGCCGTTTATTATTTTTTCCAAGTCTTCTTCATCTGACTCCCCCCAATATTACAACGTCATCGGAAAATCTCAATGGGGTTTTTTTCCCCTCCTCCTTGCTGTATGATTCCTTTTCCATATTCAGTTTTAACTGTCTTCATCTCCTGTTTTCTCTCTCTCACTTTCTCTCTTTCTTTCTTTACCTCTTTCTTTCTTTCTCTCTCTTTCTCTCTCTCTTTCTCTCTTTCTCTCTTTCTGTCTTTCTCTCTCTCTTTCTTTCGTTCTCTCTTTCTCTCTTTCTTTCTTTCTCTCTTTCTCTCTCTTTCTCTCTTTCTTTCTTTCTTTACCTCTTTCTCTCTTTCTTTCTTTACCTCTTTCTCTCTTTCTTTCTATCTCTTTCTCTCTTTCTCTCTTTCTCTTTCTATCTTTACTTCTTTCTTTCTCTTTCTTTCTTTCCCTCTTTCTCTCTTTCTCGCTTTTTCTTTCTTTCTCTCTTTCTTTCTTTACTCTTTCTTCTCTCTTTCTTTCTCTCTTTCTTCTCTTCTTCTTCTTTCTCTCTTTCTCTCTTCCTTTTTTCTCTTTCTTTCTGTCTTTCTCTTCTCTCTTTCTTCTTTCCTCTTTCTCTCTCTCTTTTTTCTTTCTTCTGATTCTCTCTTTCTGTCTTTTTCTGCTTCTCTCTTTTTTCTTTCTCTGATTCTCTCTTTCTCTCTTTCTGTCTCTTTCTTTCTCTCTTTTTTCTTTCTCTGATTCTCTCTTTCTTTCTTTCTCTTTCTCTCTTTCTTTCTTTCTTTCTTTCTTTCTTTCTTTCTTTCTTTCTTTCTTTCTCTCTCTTTCTCTTTCTTTCTTTCTTTCTTTCTTTCTTTCTTTCTTTCTTTCTTTCTTTCTTTCTTTCTTTCTTTCTTTCTTTCTTTCTTTCTATATATATATATATATATAAGTCAATCAGCATGGGCTACAGACTAAAATGAAATAGGTTCACACAATTGTTTTTTAAATTTTTTTTGAGACGTTTCTTATGTAAAAATAATAAATTTTAGGTATTAGCCACATCTATATCATATTATTTTTTTGTTAAGATTTGACCTATTTCGGTGTTTTCAGAGAGAGTAGAGAATAGTGACGTCATTTGGTCTTACTGTTAGTTGCTCGTGTGTCTATTTCTTCTTTAATGCAACCAATAAAGGTTTCCTCCTTCGAGGCGTCCGTCTTCCCCTCCTCCTCCCCTCCTTCCCCCCATCCCACCTATAAATCTATTTCTGCCTCAGGCCTGAGCTTTACCCCCGCCCCGCCCCTAAAGCGCGTTAATATATTATTCATAACTAAAACTTTGTCGAGAGTGGAACACAGCTGTTGTATTCCGTCCCTCCCTCCCTTATCCCCTCCTTCCCTCACTACTTCCAAATATTGGTCGACTTTATACGAAGATGTATATTATTAAAGCAGTATATCTGCTTTGAAGTGAGTAGGGGAGGAGAGGAGAGGAGAGGAGAGGAGAGAGGAGAGGGAAACAAGTGCTTAAAAACAAAAGCAATTTGTACTCGTATATTTCTCCCAACTTTCAAAGAAGGGGGGAGGAGGAAGGGAGAGAGAGAAAGCTTCTAAGTGAAAGGCGGGCCTTTCCTTTTTTTAAAAAAAAAATTAAATAAATAACAACCCTAGCACCATCTTGTGAAATTTGTGTCATTAATCACATTTCGCATAATTGAAATGGAAACTGAGGGACAGAAACACGCAAAATCTGTGTGAAGGTCACGTGACGTGACGTGCAGAACCTCGTAGCGTCTGAATAACGCGGGAGAGTGAAAAGAAACTAAGAACGAGAGGCGAAACGTGAGGAGAAAAATTTCTTGTAAATGAAAAATACTGGAAATATAGTCAAGTCGAAAATTGTTTAACTTACCTATAAAGTAATAAGACGAGGATGACGCAGCAGAAGACTCTTTAAGTTGTTTACGGAACACGCGAGGAAGAAGAAAGTGAAAACTGAATGTGGAAAAGGAATAGAACTGCAAGGAGGAGGAGGAGGAGAAATAATAACAACCCTTGGCTCTGCCGATGATATTATAGTAGTGTTAGGGGGAGTCACGAGGAGACCTGGAGACCACAACAACAATAAATGGCCATGAACGTGGTCCTGGAGAGAGAAAGAGTACAACATGAGGACTAATAGAGAGGGAAAACCAAGGGGTGATGGAGAGTAGAAACGGGGGAATAACACCGAAGGCTGTTAGATTTGCGGAAAAGGGATATTTTGTAGAAAGTTAAGGAAATTCTGCTACTAGAGTAGAATAGGCACAGGAAGGAGGGAACAGGAATTTACTTACGGCGGCTAATTTAATCAGTATGAAGTTGGTATGGAGCAGCGTGGAGGCGGCGTTAAATTAGGGGGTGCGAAACGTGGACGATAGAGGAGTTTTGACCTAATGGAAAAGAATAGAAGCCTTTGAAATGTGGTGTACCACGGTAGAATGAGATGAGGCGGAAGAAAGGTTAAAAAAAAAACCAGGAAGTTCTAAACAGAATAGGGGAATAATGGAAATATAAAATTTTTTTATCCAAATAAAATTGGAAAAGTACTTATTTAAACTAGTAAAGTTAACCGAAAAAACCGCCAATAATGGAAATAAAAATTTTTTCCAAAAAAAATTAGGCGAAGTACTTATTTAAACTAGTAAAGATAACCGAAAAAACCGGAAATAATGGAAATAAACGTTTTAACCAAAAAAATTAGGTAAAGTACTTATTTAAACTAGAAAAGTTAACCGAAAAAACCGGAAATAATGGAAATAAACGTTTTAACCAAAGAAATTAGGTAAAGTACTTATTTAAACTAGAAAAGTTAACCGAAAAAACCGGAAATAATGGAAATAAACGTTTTAACCAAAAAAATAGGTAAAATACTTATTTAAACTAGAAAAGTTAACCGAAAAAACCGGAAATAATGGAAATAAACGTTTTAGCCAAAAAAATTAGGTAAAGTACTTATTTAAACTAGAAAAGTTAACCGAAAAAACCGGAAATAAACGTTTTAACCCAAAAAATTAGGTAAAGTACTTATTTAAACTAGAAAAGTTAACAGTAAAAACCGGAAATAATGGAAATAAACGTTTTAAACAAAAAAATTAGGTAAAGTACTTATTTAAACTAGAAAAGTTAACCGAAAAAACCGGAAATAATGGAAATAAACGTTTTAACCAAAAAAATTAGGTAAAGTACTTATTTAAACTAGAAAAGTTAACCGAAAAAACCGGAAATAATGGAAATAAACGTTTTAACCAAAAAAATTAGGTAAAGTACTTATTTAAACTAGAAAAGTTAACCGAAAAAACCGGAAATAATGGAAATAAACGTTTTAACCAAAAAAATTAGGTAAAGTACTTATTTAAACTAGAAAAGTTAACCGAAAAAACCGGAAATAATGGAAATAAACGTTTTAACCAAAAAAATTAGGTAAAGTACTTATTTAAACTAGAAAAGTTAACCGAAAAAACCGCCAATAATGGAAATAAAAAATTAGGAAATGTTGGTATGGAGCAGCGTGGCGGAGGCGTTAAATTAGGGGGGCGATGCGAAACGTGGACGATAGGATTTGGGGAAAGGAAAACAACAGAAGCCTTCGAAATGTGGTGTTATAGACGATGAGGTAACCAACCAATCAGGAAGCTCTTAGGAAATTAGGGGAAAAGATAACAATATGGAGGATTTTTGATGGGATAGATTAATAGGCCAGGAGGGTCTTGTACAGTTAGCAGGAGAGGGGAGACGAAGGATGGAAATACGCTGAGCAGTCTTGCGGATGATAAGGCTTGCGCAAGATGGGTTAGCATGGAGGGTTGCTTGGCATCAGGAAAGTCTTCGGACTGAAAACAACAACAACAAAACGTCGCGTTATTCATCATCATCTGCATCAGCATCCTGCAGCCCGAGTGGAAACCCGTGAACAATACTGTGTTGTAGTTTAGTAGTTGAAGGAAGGATACTCGGAATTGAATTTAGAGCAAGGCCCTGGGTTTTAAATGAGGAAAGTGGCAATTTCGTGTAGGCGGGCGAGCAGGGAGCCAAGGGAGGGGAGGGGTGGGATGTTTACTGGAGCGAACGTCTCTGGAGGAATCGCGAGGGCGTAGGGAGGATCTTCTTCAGGAGCCTCCGCCTACGGTCGTCATTGTTGTTGTTGAATGTTGTTGTTGTGGTCGTTGTTTATTCGAGTTAAACATCCATCGGCGTCCTTTCAGAGTCGGATCTGACGAACAATGGGCGAAGCGATGCAGAGCGGCGCAACAATGTGTTCATCTGACTGTGATGCTCGCGCCTCACTGGCTAGCTTATCAGACAGCGACGAGCGGCTATTTACTTCGCCTCATCAATATTAAAATATTGAACGACGACATCCGCTGTCTTCGGTTGGCCGGCCAATTACGTCACGACCACGCATCTCAACACACAAAAAAAAATTATTCAAACGGCCGTACAGGTAACACTCACCACCCTTTACATTTACACGTATCTAACGTTTTTGGAATCAGAAAAATAAATATATATATTAGTTACCCTGTCCTCCACCTCATCTCACCACGTTTCAAACGCTTCTACTCTTTCTTTTCCTTTCCCCGCAACTCCTACCGTCCACGTCTCTCACACCCATATGACGCCGCCGCCACCAACACTTCCTAATATTCACACTTATATTAGCCGCCGTAAGAAAATTACTCTACTTCCTCTTTATTTTTGTTTAGTTTCTGTTAGAGGAAGTTCCTCCCCCCCCAAAAAAAAACACTCCTCCAGGCACACTGTTCCAGTCATTAGTTCCTGTCCTATTTAGGAATGAGTATTTTCCAACGTCTGCTTTTTCTGGTTCCTTGCTTGTAATTTAAATCCTCCTCCTCCTCCTCATCTCCTCCTCCTCCTCTCCTCCTCCTCCTCCTCTCCTCCTCCTCCTCTTCCTCTCCTCCTCTTCCTCTCCTCCTCTTCCTCTCCTCCTCCTCCTCTTCCTCTCCTCCTCCTCTTCCTCTCCTCCTCTCCTCCTCTCCTCCTCCTCCTCTTCCTCCTCCTCCTCTCCTCCTCCTCCTCCTCCTCCTCTCCTCTCCTCTCCTCTCCTCTCCTCTCCTCCTCCTCCTCCTCCTCCTTCTCTCTCTCCTCCTCCTCCTCCTCTCCTCTCCTCTCTCCTCTCCTCCTCCTCCTCCTCTCCTCTCCTCCTCTCCTCCTCTCCTCTCCTCTCCTCCTCCTCCACCTCCTCTCTCTCCTCTCTCCTCCTCTCCTCATCTCCTCTCCTCCCTCTCTCCTCCCTCCTCCTCCTTCTTCCTCCTCTCCTCCTCCTCTCTCCTCTCCTCCTCCTCCTCCTCCTTCTCCTCCTCTCCTCCTCTTCCTCTCCTCCTCTTCCTCTCCTTCTTCTCCTCCTCCTCCTCCTCCTCTTCCAGTTCCGAGTCGATTCTTCTTTCATTCTATCTCTGATTCCCCCGCCAAGGTGCTTTTTGATCTGCTAAAGGCTCTGTAGTAGATGTGTAGCCTGTCTCTCTCTTTCTCTTCTTGTCTGTAGCGTGTCCCTTCCACCCTAGCCCTAGTCGCCCTGTACCTTTCCGTTCCCATCCACATGTCCAGGTCCTTCTTTGCCTCCCCCCTTCCTTTCTAATGATTCTATTTGCCCCTATCCTGAGGTCATGCTGCACCATATTAAGTGTACTAATGACATATATGATGCCATCTCTCTAGATTCCTCATCCCCCTTGCCGAGTGTTTCTCATGACTAAGTGCAAGGTGTTGTTCCACGCTTTACCTGCTCCATCCCCTAGATTACTCTTTAAAAAAAACGCCTAGGTATTTACAGTTAGTCTATGTCCTGCATCACTGTTTCCTCCCCCCACACATCTATTTTATATATATCGGGGCCATATTGAAGGCGCATTTTGAGTAATTCTCATCGCCTATACTTTTTTACTATTGTTGATTTTGAGTAGTTTATTTCGCTGCTTAGCCCCACGCATGTCCTTACTTAGTCAGTATCCAAGTCAGCTGATGAAAAGTCTTGTTCACCCCCCAAAATTTATTTCCCTGTAAACTACACAGCAGCAGTCATCTGCAAAAAAAGTCGGACCTTTAGAATTTATCTTATTATTATTATTAACAGTCTTACAATTTTAGATTTATTGTTTTTTTTCCATTATTCCTCCTCCGATTGAGGAAATAATAGGAGGATACGTCATACATTAAAAATGAACAAAATAAGGTACATAATAATTAAAGACAAATAATCTTAAAAAATAAAATTAATAAAAGAAAATGTAAATAGACAAAAGTAAATATAAACACGACACAGGGGATTAAAGGGATAAGGTGGATGAGGGAAGGCGACAGTAGGAGGAGGTGTGAAGCGGTGATAATAAGAGTTGAGTAGGAATTTCATAGCAACTATTGGAAAGGGATTATTTTTTCCCCTCCCCCGGTTCCGTAGAAATCGTTATGGTAAAATTAAACGAAAACTCTTCCTTTAAGGAAATGAAATTCTGGAAGTGCGATAAAAATTAATTATAATGTCTGTTTTCTTCCTTTTTTTATTCCTAGTTTGTACAATTTTAGTTGTAGTTAAAGTTTTGGAGGTTGTTGTAACGGGTCCTTTATCAGATATTAATTTAGTTCGTCGCGCGGCTGAAGGAGATTTCAAAGTTTCGGGTTTGGATTCTCAAAGGAGGATCGCAGTGTTGTGTTGACGACAGAGAGAAAGAGCAATCCTCCCTCTCCCTCCTTCCTCCTCCCTCCCTCTCCCTCCTCCCTCCCTCCCTAATATCACGACAAGTGGCGTCCCTCCTTGCCAAACTTTGCCAATCTCCACATCGCCGCCTCCCTTGCCTTGCCTTACACTCCAAAGGGACGGACGGCCTGTGTTTAGCTTCACCTGTTGGCGGCCGCCATCTTGACAACACACCCGATACACAAACAGTAGATTTAGATTTATTGTCTTGTTTCTCACCATTAGTCCTCCTCCGATTGAGGAAATAGGAGGATACGTCATAACATTAGAAATTAAAAATGAACAAAATAAAGTACATAATAATTAAAGAGAAATAAACTTAAAATAAATTAATAAAAGAAAATGTGTATATAGACAAAAGTCAATATAAACACAACACAGGGGACACACACACACACACACACACACTGAGGAACACGCAATAATGGAGGAGTTTTGGACCAGGAAGGAAACTGTCCTTGCTCCAGCAGCAGCAGCAGCGCCATACAGGGAACACAAACAAACAACAGAGCAGAAAAAAAAAACTGAATAGAAATTTTTAAAGATATGTGGTGATGTTGTGTGTTATTTTTTTACAAGGTTGGCAGCAGCAGCAGCAGCTCATTCAACACTTTTTGCAGAAATTTTGATTTTAAATACTAGAAGAGGGACGATGATTAAGTAAAATCCTGTAGCACAGCAGAGTAAAACAACAGCAGCAGCAGCAGCAGCAGCAGCAGCGCCAGCGCCATTTTGAAAAAGAATAGTTTTTACTCTCTGCTTCACCACCACGATGAAGCTCTTTGTAGTTACTGGTTTTTAACCTCTGGAGGAAGGAAGGAAGGCGCTAATAATATCTCTGGTGTAGAGAACAAGGACGATCAAAGAAATCTGCCAAATAAAGCAAGGAGATTGTGTAACATGTCCTTGCAGACCCCCCATATTTTAATTAATATCTTCCATTCTAAATTAATAAATTATATATTTTATTTCTGACTCCCCCTAATACTGCAATATCATCGGAAAAAGCGTAGGGCCTTTTATTTTATTTTTCTTCTTCTTCTTCTTCTTCTTGCGATGTGAGATTCTTTTTTTCTACATTCCGTTTTAACTTTCTTCATTAACATCACGCGCAAATAAATCGACCGATAAATAAATACGTATTAATCGTGTGTGATGTTCTATTACCAATGTCTTGCCACCGAAGGGAACAAGAGTTTTCATCACCATCAGTCTTCTGCACTAAACTCTCTCTCTCTCTCTCTCTCTCTCTATATATATATATATATATATATATATATATATATAATAAAATTGGTATAAATAACAAAATTGGTATATATATAATAAAATTGGTATAAGTAATAAAATTATGTATATAAATATATTGTAACATGAACAGTTACACGCAACAATGCGGGCCAGCTTGCTTGCGAGTTGCAATTGTCGCAACTCGGGGGCCAACAATGGAGTCTGTCGTCATGGGGTAGTGGATGAAGGAGAAGGAAAGACCACGCCCTGCTCTAGTGATAATTTATTTTTCTCATGTTCTGAAATGGATTAAAGCTATTAAAATCCACTTTTTTGGTATTTTTATTAAAAAATACCTGGCGCCCAAAAAAAGCATTTAAATCCTCGAATACGGAGGAACGCCGGATCTTCTACAATATATATATATATATATATATATATATATTTAATGAAAGTGGTATAAATAATAAAATTGTTATAAATAATAAAAATGTTATAAATAACAAAATTGTTATAAATAACAAAATTGTTATAAATAACAAAATTGGTATATATAACAAAATTGGTATAAATAACAAAATTGGTATAAATAATAAAATTGGTATAAATAATAAAATTGGTATAAATAATAAAATTGGTATAAATAATAAAATTGGTATAAATAATAAAATTGGTATAAATAATAAAATTGGTATAAATAATAAAATTGGTATAAATAAAATTATGTATATATATATATATAAAGCCCCTTTTCTCTCCCCACCGCCTCCCCTCCTTTCTTTGTTATTGTATGGAGGCGGCTGCGCGTCACTCTAATAATATATATATGTATATTTTAGCACAACGGGTAAATGAATCATTCAGTAAAATAGTTGAAACGGAAGACTCGAGCCTCGTTGCAAATGGTAGATAAATATTCGTATATGGGACGTGATTAATGAATATGCAACTGCAGAGGGGCTGCGAAATATAACATGGCGGCGGCACGGATTCAAATCAAATATTGAGAAATAATTGATATTCATGACGAGTATCGATGGACACACACACAAATATATACATACATATTTTTTACTGTGAGTGGAAAAAGGCTTTTATCTCGGACAAAGCTAGGAATATCACAAGCGACATTTAATATTTTCACAATGGCGGCGGGACAGGATTCTTACTCAAGGCATTTACAGCCTGTTTAAAACGTTCAGTACGTTGCTAACAACATCGCCTATAAAAGGTGTTTCTCAACGTTTACCCCAGATGAGGATAGACTAGGATGGAATGCGCTAAGTAGATTAGGGGCAACAATAAATTTATTTGAATAATAAAAATAGTAGAAGTATTAAAATAGTAGAAATGATAAAATGGTAGGAATAATAAAATTGCAAGGAAAAATAAAAATTGTAGGAATAATAAAAATAGTAGGAATAATAAAATAGTAGAAATAATAAAAATAGTAGGAATAATAAAATAGTAGGAATAATAAAATAGTAGGAATAATAAAATAGTAGGAATAATAAAATAGTAGGAATAATAAAAATTGTAGGAATAATAAAAATTGTAGGAATAAAAATAGTAGAAGTAATAAAATAGTAGAAATAATAAAAATAGTAGGAATAATAAAAATAGGAATAATAAAAATTGTAGGAATAATAAAAATTGTAGGAATTATAAAAATTGTAGGAATTATAAAAATAGGAGGAACAATGAAATAATAGGAATAATAAAAATTGTAGGAATAATAAAAATTGTAGGAATAATAAAAATAGTAGCAATAATAAAAATAGTAGCAATAATAAAAATTGTAGAAATAATAAAAAGAGTAGAAATAATAAAAATTGTAGAAATAATAAAAAGAGTAGAAATAATAAAAATTGTAGAAATAATAAAAAGAGTAGAAATAATAAAAATTGTAGGAATAATAAAAATTGTAGGAATAATAAAAATAGGAGGAACAATGAAATAATAGGAATAATAAAAATTGTAGAAATAATAAAAAGTAGAAATAATAAAAATTGTAGAAATAATAAAAATTGTAGGAATAATAAAAATAGTAGGAATAATAAAAATTGTAGGAATAATAAAAATTGTAGGAATAATAAAAATTGTAGGAATAATAAAAATTGTAGGAATAATAAAAATTGTAGGAATAATAAAAATAGTAATAGTAGTAATAGTAATAATAATAATAATTAGCAGTAGTAATAATATTACTAGTAGTAATAAAAACATAGAGTTGATTTTATTTTTGAAACGCAGTCTCTTCCATTTTCAGGCTCTTCATATAATTTTATTTTGCTAGCTAAGGGTAGAGGTGAACACAGGGTAAGGATCCTTAAACCAATGGCAACAATCCTCAATCTTCACATTTCCAAATTCACTTCCTATGCTTTATAAAGAGGACTTGCCACACACGGAATCAAATTTGCACGAATTCAAACAACGTTACGTAAATAGGCAATAAAGTACAACAGTGACGTATATAAATATAAAAAGTAAATGTTTATGGCTGGGAACCTTGAAAACTCGAGGGAGGAAGGAAGATGATGAAGCGACTTCACCTGCAATTCACTTTGCAACATTACCTCAACATAAACATCTGTTTGTGCTGATTTCTCCCACATCAATATTCATACGCAACAATTCTGGAGTTGAGGGAAAGAAAGATTGCTTCCGGTTAGAGTCTTAAGCGTAGAAACTCTTTTTTTTATTGCATTATTCTCTCTCTTTTTACCTTTAGCCTTTGCAGACGTAAGATAAGACAAAAAGACTCGGAGCAGAGGGGATGAAGGCTGGAGGGCACATTTTTGCCTCCCTCCCTCTTATTCCTGTGAACCGCCGACAAGGAGTGGGAAGGGATGAAAGCAAAGGGAATTAATACTTAGCAGTATTGCGGATCCACAAGCCAAGCCAACTCCCTTCTGTGACGTCAAACCACTTTATATTCTGCTTTCAACAAGGAAATATAAAGTGAGGAAAAAAGGGTTTTCCTAATGAAAAAAATAAAAATAAACTATGGAGAAAAAAGAACAGAAAATAGAAGCCACAATTTACAGCAGATTGTTGTTGTGATAATCAACTCTATGTTTTTATTACTACTCCTACTCCTACTATTCCTACTATTTTTATTATTCCTACTATTTTTATAATTTCTACAATTTTTATTATTCCTACAATTTTTATTATTCCTACAATTTTTATTATTCCTACAATTTTTATTATTCCTACAATTTTTATTATTCCTACAATTTTTATTATTCCTACAATTTTTATTATTCCTACAATTTTTATTATTCCTACAATTTTTATAATTTCTACAATTTTTATTATTCCTACAATTTTTATTATTCCTACAATTTTTATTATTCCTACAATTTTTATTATTCCTACAATTTTTATTATTCCTACAATTTTTATTATTCCTATTATTTTTATTGATCCTACAATTTTTATTGATCCTACAATTTTTATTATTCCTACAATTTTTATTATTCCTACAATTTTTATTATTCCTACAATTTTTATTATTCCTACAATTTTTATTATTCCTACAATTTTTATTATTCCTACAATTTTTATTATTCCTACAATTTTTATTATTCCTACAATTTTTATAATTTCTACAATTTTTATTATTCCTACAATTTTTATTATTCCTACAATTTTTATTATTACTACATTTTTTATTGATCCTACAGTTTTTATTGATCCTACAATTTTTATTGATCCTACAATTTTTATTATTCCTACAATTTTTATTATTCCTACAATTTTTATTATTCCTACAATTTTTATTGATCCTACAGTTTTTATTGATCCTACAATTTTTATTGATCCTACAATTTTTATTATTTCTACTCTGGTCTGATCCACGTTAACCTGTCTCGCGCAAGCCTTTTCATACCCTCATAACTACCACAACCTCACATCCTCGCGAATTTGCTTAGCGTATTCCATCTTTGTCCTCCCTCTTCTCTTCTCCTCACCTCCCTTCCCTCTAAATATAATTTTACAAGATTCTCGTGTCTTAAAACCTGGCACTATTAATCTATTCCCTTCTTTTAGTTTAACGTCCTCCATATTGTTTCTTTCTTCCCCTATTCTCCTTAGAATTCCCCGGTTAGTTTGTTATTAATTATTTAATAATATTTATTAATAACAACATGTCATATTAATATTGACCTCAAAAACGTACAGATTCCAGTAACGCAACTATATATATATATTCCCTCTAACTTAAAAAAAAATATTCTGCTTTAATTTTTTGTTAATTAAAATATTTCTACTCTTTTTTTAATTTCTCTTGCCTTTTGTAGAAGCTAAATTTATATGAATATATATATTTTTTTCCCCCCCAAGGAAAATTCGGAATCTTTCGTTACTGAAATTCGATATCGCGTAGTTAATTAACAGACTAATTATGTAAGGATTCCAGGAACCCGGATGCAAGACAATTAAAAAAAAATTCATAAAATAAAATGGCCGCCAGTTAAAGGAGAAGAAGCAACCTAGGGAAGAAGAGGGCTGTTAAAAAGTTAATAAATGTGTTTTCTCGCTATCAGACTGTTTACTCAATCACGATCATTAAAAAACTGTTGTTGTTTTTTTCTCCTTTGGCCGAAAAAAAGGAGAGAGAGAGAAAAAAAAGGAAGGGAAAGAAAGGAAAGAGCTTCTAAATATTTGCAGGCAGGATAGAATCTTGAAAGGGTGACTGATGAACGCAATTTAGACGACCGAGGGGTGAGGGAGGAAAGTTACATTAACAGCAACCAACCAAACAACAAAATAACTAAGGGAAACCTCTTATCGCAAAAAAGGAAAAAATAAAAAATAAAGAGGAGATTTTTTTTCCACCCTCTTTTTGCCAGAGCAGTGTAATACCTGTTAAGAGGGTAGAAAAATGTCACATTCGATTAGAGGAGAAGTTTAAGGGTCGAGTTCTAAACCACGTGGACCTCGGCTCGTTTCCTTAATCTACAAGTTTCGGAATTTATTTTCTGCCTCCTTAAATATTAGGTGGGGTTTAGTAATTAGTTTATTGTTAATTTCTTTTTCCCCCCCCACTAATTGGTATCACATTCCTGTTCCCCTTCCCTCCCTCCCCCAAAAAATACCGGTTTCAGTTTGTAAACGAGGGATGAAACGTACTTCTCAACCTCATCCGTATCTTATGAATAATTATTATATTGTAAGCATATATAAGTTAGGTAAGTAAAGTACTTCGCCTAATTTTTTTCGATAAACTTTTTTATTTCCATTATTGGCGGTTTTTTTGGTTTACTTTTCTAGTTTAAATAAGTACTTTACCTAATTTTTTTGGTTAAAACGTTTATTTCCATTATTTCCGGTTTATTCGGTTATCTTTACTAGTTTAAATAAGTACTTTGCCTAATTTTATTTGATAAACTTTTTTATTTCCATTATTGGCGGTTTTTTCGGTTAACTTTTCTAGTTTAAATAAGTACTTTACCTAATTTTTTTGGTTAAAACGTTTATTTCCATTATTTCCGGTTTATTCGGTTATCTTTACTAGTTTAAATAAGTACTTTGCCTAATTTTTTTTTCATAAACTTTTTTATTTCCATTATTGCCGCTTTTTTCGGTTATCTTTACTAGTTTAAAAAAGTACTTTGCCTAATTTTATTTGGATAAAAATTTTTATTTCCATTATTCCCCTATTCTGTTTAGAACTTCCTGGTTTGTTAACCTTTCTTCCGCCTCATCTCATTCTACCGTGGTACCACATTTCAAAGGCTTCTATTCTTTTCCTTTCGTCTTACTCCTTTCTTGATTTCTGCTCTCTGTTTTTATGATTTGTCTTACTCCTTTCTTGATTTCTGTTCTCTGTTTTTATTATTTGTCTTACTCCTTTCTTGATTTCTGCTCTCTGTTTTTTATTTTTTGTCTTACTCCTTTCTTGATTTCTGCTCTCTGTTTTTATTATTTGTCCTACTCCTTTCTTGATTTCTGCTCTCTGTTTTTATTATTTGTCCTACTCCTTTCTTGATTTCTGCTCTCTGTTTTTATGATTTGTCCTACTCCTTTCTTGATTTCTGCTCTCTGTTTTTTATTTTTTGTCTTACTCCTTTCTTGATTTCTGCTCTCTGTTTTTTATTATTTGTCTTACTCCTTTCTTGATTTCTGCTCTCTGTTTTTTATTATTTGTCCTACTCCTTTCTTGATTTCTGCTCTCTGTTTTTATGATTTGTTTTACTCCTTTCTTGATTTCTGCTCTCTGTTTTTATTATTTGTCTTACTCCTTTCTTGATTTCTGCTCTCTGTTTTTATGATTTGTCTTACTCCTTTCTTGATTTCTGCTCTCTGTTTTTATTATTTGTCTTACTCCTTTCTTGATTTCTGCTCTCTGTTTTTATTATTTGTCCTTCTTCCTTTCTTGATTTCTGCTCTCTGTTTTTATTATTTGTCCTACTCCTTTCTTGATTTCTGCTCTCTGTTTTTTATTATTTGTCCTACTCCTTTCTTGAGTTCTGCTGTCTCTGTTTTTATTATTTGTCCTTCTTCCTTTCTTGATTTCTGCTCTCTGTTTTTATTATTTGTCCTTCTTCCTTTCTTGATTTCTGCTCTCTGTTTTTATGATTTGTCTTACTCCTTTCTTGATTTCTGTTCTCTGTTTTTTTTTTGTCTTATTCCTTTCTTGATTTCTGCTCTCTGTTTTTATTATTTGTCCTTCTTCCTTTCTTGATTTCTGCTCTCTGTTTTTATTATTTGTCTTACTCCTTTCTTGAGTTCTGCTGTCTCTGTTTTTATTATTTGTCCTTCTTCCTTTCTTGATTTCTGCTCTCTGTTTTTATGATTTGTCCTTCTTCCTTTCTTGATTTCTGCTCTCTGTTTTTATTATTTGTCTTACTCCTTTCTTGATTTCTGCTCTCTGTTTTTATGATTTGTCCTTCTTCCTTTCTTGATTTCTGCTCTCTGTTTTTATTATTTGTCTTACTCCTTTCTTGATTTCTGCTGTCTCTGTTTTTATTATTTGTCCTTCTTCCTTTCTTGATTTCTGCTCTCTGTTTTTATTATTTGTCTTACTCCTTTCTTGAGTTCTGCTGTCTCTGTTTTTATTATTTGTCCTTCTTCCTTTCTTGATTTCTGCTCTCTGTTTTTATTATTTGTCCTACTCCTTTCTTGATTTCTGCTCTCTGTTTTTTATTATTTGTCCTACTCCTTTCTTGAGTTCTGCTGTCTCTGTTTTTATTATTTGTCTTACTCCTTTCTTGATTTCTGTTCTCTGTTTTTATGATTTGTCCTACTCCTTTCTTGAGTTCTGCTGTCTCTGTTTTTATTATTTGTCCTTCTTCCTTTCTTGATTTCTGCTCTCTGTTTTTATTATTTGTCCTTCTCCTTTCTTGATTTCTGCTCTCTGTTTTTATTATTTTCTTACTCCTTTCTTGATTTCTGCTCTCTGTTTTTATTATTTGTCCTTCTTCCTTTCTTGATTTCTGCTCTCTGTTTTTATTATTTGTCTTACTCCTTTCTTGAGTTCTGCTGTCTCTGTTTTTATTATTTGTCCTTCTTCCTTTCTTGATTTCTGCTCTCTGTTTTTATTATTTGTCTTACTCCTTTCTTGATTTCTGCTCTCTGTTTTTTATTTTTTGTCTTATTCCTTTCTTGAGTTCTGCTGTTCTCTGTTTTTATGATTTGTCCTACTCCTTTCTTGAGTTCTGCTGTCTCTGTTTTTATTATTTGTCTTACTCTTTTCTTGATTTCTGCTCTCTGTTTTTTATTTTTTGTCTTACTCCTTTCTTGATTTCTGCTCTGTTTTTATGATTTGTCTTACTCCTTTCTTGATTTCTGTTCTCTGTTTTTATTATTTGTTCTACTCCTTTCTTGATTTCTGCTCTCTGTTTTTATGATTTGTCCTTCTTCCTTTCTTGATTTCTGCTCTTTGTTTTTATTATTTGTCTTACTCCTTTCTTGATTTCTGCTCTCTGTTTTTTATTTTTTGTCTTACTCCTTTCTTGAGTTCTGCTGTCTCTGTTTTTATTATTTGTCCTTCTTCCTTTCTTGATTTCTGCTCTCTGTTTTTATTATTTGTCCTTCTTCCTTTCTTGATTTCTGCTCTCTGTTTTTATTATTTGTCCTACTCCTTTCTTGATTTCTGCTCTCTGTTTTTTATTTTTGTCTTATCCTTTCTTGATCTGCTGCTCTGTTTTTATTATTTGTCCTTCTTCTTTCTTGATTTCTGCTCTCTGTTTTTATTATTTGTCTTACTCCTTTCTTGAGTTCTGCTGTCTCTGTTTTTATTATTTGTCCTTCTTCCTTTCTTGATTTCTGCTCTCTGTTTTTATTATTTGTCCTACTCCTTTCTTGATTTCTGCTCTCTGTTTTTATTTTTTCTATCTTCTGATTTGTTCTTTTTATTATTTGTCTTACTCCTTTCTTGATTTCTGCTCGTCTCTGTTTTTTATTATTTGTCCTTCTTCCTTTCTTGATTTCTGCTCTCTGTTTTTTATTTTTGTCTTACTCCTTTCTTGAGTTCTGCTGTCTCTGTTTTTATTATTTGTCCTTCTTCCTTTCTTGATTTCTGCTCTCTGTTTTTATTATTTGTCTTACTCCTTTCTTGATTTCTGCTCTCTGTTTTTTATTTTTGTCTTACTCCTTTCTTGAGTTCTGCTGCTCTGTTTTTATTATTTGTCTTCTCCTTTCTTGATTTCTGCTCTCTGTTTTTATTATTTGTCCTTCTCCTTTCTTGATTTCTGCTCTCTGTTTTTATTATTTGTCTTACTCTTTTCTTGATTTCTGCTCTCTGTTTTTTATTTTTTGTCTTATTCCTTTCTTGAGTTCTGCTGTCTCTGTTTTATTATTTGTCCTTCTTCCTTTCTTGATTTCTGCTCTCTGTTTTTATGATTTGTCTTACTCCTTTCTTGATTTCTGCTCTCTGTTTTTTATTTTTTGTCTTACTCCTTTCTTGATTTCTGCTCTGTTTTTTATTTTTTGTCTTACTCCTTTCTTGGTTTCTGTTCTCTGTTTTTATTATTTGTCCTTCTTCCTTTCTTGATTTCTGCTCTTTTTTTTTATTATTTGTCCTACTTCTTTCTTGATTTCTGCTCTCTGTTTTTTATTATTTGTCCTACTCCTTTCTTGAGTTCTGCTGTCTCTGTTTTTATTATTTGTCTTACTCCTTTCTTGATTTCTGCTCTCTGTTTTTTATTTTTTGTCTTACTCCTTTCTTGATTTCTGCTCTGTTTTTTATTTTTGTCTTACTCCTTTCTTGATTTCTGCTCTATTTTTTATTATTTGTCCTACTCCTTTCTTGAGTTCTGCTGTCTCTGTTTTTATTATTTGTCCTTCTTCCTTTCTTGATTTCTGCTCTCTGTTTTTATTATTTGTCTTACTCCTTTCTTGATTTCTGCTCTCTGTTTTTATTATTTGTCCTACTCCTTTCTTGATTTCTGCTCTCTGTTTTTATTATTTGTCTTACTCCTTTCTTGATTTCTGCTCTCTGTTTTTATGATTTGTCCTACTCCTTTCTTGATTTCTGCTCTCTGTTTTTTATTTTTTGTCTTACTCCTTTCTTGATTTCTGCTCTCTGTTTTTTATTATTTGTCTTACTCCTTTCTTGATTTCTGCTCTCTGTTTTTATGATTTGTCTTACTCCTTTCTTGATTTCTGCTCTCTGTTTTTATGAATTATTTTACTCCTTTCTTGATTTCTGCTCTCTGTTTTTATTATTTGTCTTACTCCTTTCTTGATTTCTGTTCTCTGTTTTTATTATTTGTTCTACTCCTTTCTTGATTTTTGCTCTCTGTTTTTTATTATTTGTCTTACTCCTTTCTTGATTTCTGCTCTCTGTTTTTATTATTTGTCTTACTCCTTTCTTGATTTCTGTTCTCTGTTTTTATTATTTGTCCTACTCCTTTCTTGATTTCTGCTCTCTGTTTTTATTATTTGTCTTACTCCTTTCTTGATTTCTGCTCTCTGTTTTTTATTTTTTGTCTTACTCCTTTCTTGATTTCTGCTCTCTGTTTTTATTATTTGTCTTACTCCTTTCTTGATTTCTGCTCTCTGTTTTTATTATTTGTCTTACTCCTTTCTTGATTTCTGCTCTCTGTTTTTATTATTTGTCCTACTCCTTTCTTGATTTCTGCTCTCTGTTTTTATTATTTGTCCTACTCCTTTCTTGATTTCTGCTCTCTGTTTTTTATTATTTGTCCTACTCCTTTCTTGAGTTCTGCTGTCTCTGTTTTTATTATTTGTCTTACTCCTTTCTTGATTTCTGCTCTCTGTTTTTATGATTTGTCCTTCTTCCTTTCTTGATTTCTGCTCTGTGCTTTTATTATTTGTCTTACTCCTTTCTTGATTTCTGCTCTCTGTTTTTATTTTTGTCTTATTCCTTTCTTGATTTCTGCTCTCTGTTTTTATTATTTGTCCTTACTTCCTTTCTTGATTTCTGCTCTGTGCTTTTATTATTTGTCTTACTCCTTTCTTGAGTTCTGCTGTCTCTGTTTTTATTATTTGTTCTACTCCTTTCTTGATTTCTGCTCTCTGTTTTTATGATTTGTCCTTCTTCCTTTCTTGATTTCTGCTCTCTGTTTTTATTATTTGTCTTACTCCTTTCTTGATTTCTGCTCTCTGTTTTTATGATTTGTCCTTCTTCCTTTCTTGATTTCTGCTCTCTGTTTTTATTATTTGTCTTACTCCTTTCTTGATTTCTGTTCTCTGTTTTTATTATTTGTCCTACTCCTTTCTTGATTTTTGCTCTCCGTTTTTTATTATTTGTCTTACTCCTTTCTTGATTTCTGCTGTCTCTGTTTTTATTATTTGTCCTTCTTCCTTTCTTGATTTCTGCTCTCTGTTTTTATTATTTGTCCTTACTTCCTTTCTTGATTTCTGCTCTCTGTTTTTATTATTTGTCTTACTCCTTTCTTGAGTTCTGCTGTCTCTGTTTTTATTATTTGTCCTTCTTCCTTTCTTGATTTCTGCTCTCTGTTTTTTATTATTTGTCTTACTCTTTTCTTGATTTCTGCTCTCTGTTTTTATGATTTGTCCTTCTTCCTTTCTTGATTTCTGCTCTCTGTTTTTATTATTTGTCTTACTCCTTTCTTGATTTCTGCTCTCTGTTTTTTATTATTTGTCTTACTCCTTTCTTGATTTCTGCTCTGTTTTTTATTTTTTGTCTTACTCCTTTCTTGAGTTCTGCTGTCTCTGTTTTTATTATTTGTCCTTCTTCCTTTCTTGATTTCTGCTCTCTGTTTTTATTATTTGTCTTACTCCTTTCTTGATTTCTGCTCTCTGTTTTTATTTTTTGTCTTATTCCTTTCTTGAGTTCTGCTGTCTCTGTTTTTATTATTTGTCTTACTCCTTTCTTGATTTCTGCTCTCTGTTTTTATTTTTGTCTTATTCCTTTCTTGATTTCTGCTCTGTTTTTTATTTTTGTCTACTCCTTTCTTGAGTTCTGCTGTCTCTGTTTTTATGATTTTTCTTATTCCTTTCTTGATTTCTGCTCTCTGTTTTTATGATTTGTCTTACTCCTTTCTTGATTTCTGCTCTCTGTTTTTATTATTTGTCCTACTCCTTTCTTGATTTCTGCTCTCTGTTTTTATTATTTGTCCTACTCCTTTCTTGATTTCTGTTCTCTGTTTTTATTATTTGTTCTACTCCTTTCTTGATTTTTGCTCTCTGTTTTTTATTATTTGTCTTACTCCTTTCTTGATTTCTGCTCTCTGTTTTTATTATTTGTCCTACTCCTTTCTTGATTTCTGTTCTCTGTTTTTATTATTTTACTCCTTTCTTGATTTCTGCTCTCTGTTTTTATTATTTGTTCTACTCCTTTCTTGATTTCAGCTCTCTGTTTTTATTATTTGTTCTACTCCTTTCTTGATTTCAGCTCTCTGTTTTTATTATTTGTTCTACTCCTTTCTTGATTTTTGCTCTCTGTTTTTTATTATTTGTCTTACTCCTTTCTTGATTTCTGCTCTCTGTTTTTTATTATTTGTCCTACTCCTTTCTTGAGTTCTGCTGTCTCTGTTTTTATTATTTGTCCTTCTCCTTTCTTGATTTCTGCTGTCTCTGTTTTTATTATTTGTCTTACTCCTTTCTTGATTTCTGTTCTCTGTTTTTATGATTTGTCCTACTCCTTTCTTGAGTTCTGCTGTCTCTGTTTTTATTATTTGTCTTACTCTTTTCTTGATTTCTGCTCTCTGTTTTTATGATTTGTCTTACTCCTTTCTTGATTTCTGTTATCTGTTTTTATTTTTTGTCTTACTCCTTTCTTGATTTCTGCTCTCTGTTTTTTATTTTTTGTCTTACTTCTTTCTTGATTTCTGCTCTCTGTTTTTATTATTTGTCATACTCCTTTCTTGAGTTCTGCTGTCTCTGTTTTTATTATTTGTTCTACTCCTTTCTTGATTTCTGCTCTCTGTTTTTATGATTTGTCTTACTCCTTTCTTGATTTCTGTTCTCTGTTTTTATTATTTGTTCTACTCCTTTCTTGATTTCTGCTCTCTGTTTTTATGATTTGTCTTACTCCTTTCTTGATTTCTGCTCTCTGTTTTTATTATTTGTCCTACTCCTTTCTTGATTTCTGCTCTCTGTTTTTTATTATTTGTCTTACTCCTTTCTTGATTTCTGCTCTCTGTTTTTATTATTTGTCTTACTCCTTTCTTGATTTCTGCTCTCTGTTTTTATGATTTGTTTTACTCCTTTCTTGATTTCTGCTCTCTGTTTTTATTATTTGTCCTACTCCTTTCTTGATTTCTGCTCTCTGTTTTTATTATTTGTCTTACTCCTTTCTTGATTTCTGCTCTCTGTTTTTATTATTTGTCCTACTCCTTTCTTGATTTCTGCTCTCTGTTTTTTATTATTTGTCTTACTCCTTTCTTGATTTCTGCTCTGTGCTTTTATTATTTGTCTTACTCCTTTCTTGATTTCTGCTCTCTGTTTTTATTATTTGTCTTACTCCTTTCTTGATTTCTGCTCTCTGTTTTTATTATTTGTCTTACTCCTTTCTTGATTTCTGCTCTCTGTTTTTATTATTTGTCTTACTCCTTTCTTGATTTCTGCTCTCTGTTTTTATTATTTGTCCTACTCCTTTCTTGATTTCTGCTCTCTGTTTTTTATTATTTGTCCTACTCCTTTCTTGAGTTCTGCTGTCTCTGTTTTTATTATTTGTCCTTCTTCCTTTCTTGATTTCTGCTCTCTGTTTTTATGATTTGTCCTTCTTCCTTTCTTGATTTCTGCTCTCTGTTTTTATTATTTGTCTTACTCCTTTCTTGATTTCTGCTCTCTGTTTTTATTATTTGTCTTACTCCTTTCTTGATTTCTGCTCTCTGTTTTTATGATTTGTCCTTCTTCCTTTCTTGATTTCTGCTCTCTGTTTTTATTATTTGTCTTACTCCTTTCTTGATTTCTGCTCTCTGTTTTTTATTATTTGTCTTACTCCTTTCTTGATTTCTGCTCTCTGTTTTTTATTTTTAGTCTTACTCCTTTCTTGATTTCTGCTCTCTGTTTTTATTTTTTGTCCTTCTTCCTTTCTTGATTTCTGCTCTCTGTTTTTATGATTTGTCCTACTCCTTTCTTGATTTCTGCTCTCTATTTTTTATTTTTGTCTTACTACTTTCTTGATTTCTGCTCTCTGTTTTTATTATTTGTCCTTACTCCTTTCTTGATTTCTGCTCTCTGTTTTTTATTATTTGTCTTACTCCTTTCTTGAGTTCTGCTGTCTCTGTTTTTTATGATTTGTCCTTCTTCCTTTCTTGATTTCTGCTCTCTGTTTTTATTTTTTGTCTTACTCCTTTCTTGATTTCTGCTCTGTGCTTTTATTATTTGTCTTACTCCTTTCTTGATTTCTGCTCTCTGTTTTTTATTTTTTGTCTTACTTCCTTTCTTGATTTCTGCTCTCTGTTTTTATTATTTGTCCTTCTTCCTTTCTTGATTTCTGCTCTCTGTTTTTATTATTTGTCTTACTCCTTTCTTGATTTCTGCTGTCTCTGTTTTTTATTATTTGTCCTTATTCCTTTCTTGATTTCTGCTCTCTGTTTTTATTATTTGTCCTTCTTCCTTTCTTGATTTCTGCTCTCTGTTTTTATTATTTGTCTTACTCCTTTCTTGAGTTCTGCTGTCTCTGTTTTTATTATTTGTCCTTCTTCCTTTCTTGATTTCTGCTCTCTGTTTTTATTATTTGTCCTACTCCTTTCTTGATTTCTGCTCTCTGTTTTTTATTATTTGTCTTACTCCTTTCTTGATTTCTGTTCTCTGTTTTTTATGATTTGTCCTTCTTCCTTTCTTGATTTCTGCTCTCTGTTTTTATTTTTTGTCTTACTCCTTTCTTGATTTCTGCTCTCTGTTTTTTATTTTTTGTCTTACTCCTTTCTTGATTTCTGCTCTCTGTTTTTTATTTTTTGTCTTACTCCTTTCTTGATTTCTGCTCTCTGTTTTTTATTTTTTGTCTTACTCCTTTCTTGATTTCTGCTCTCTGTTTTTTATGATTTGTCCTTCTTCCTTTCTTGATTTCTGCTCTCTGTTTTTATTTTTTGTCTTACTCCTTTCTTGATTTCTGCTCTCTGTTTTTTATTATTTGTCCTACTCCTTTCTTGAGTTCTGCTGTCTCTGTTTTTATTATTTGTCTTACTCCTTTCTTGATTTCTGCTCTCTGTTTTTTATTATTTGTCTTACTCCTTTCTTGATTTCTGCTCTCTGTTTTTATTATTTGTCCTACTCCTTTCTTGATTTCTGCTCTCTGTTTTTATTATTTGTCCTACTCCTTTCTTGATTTCTGCTCTCTGTTTTTATGATTTGTCTTACTCCTTTCTTGATTTCTGCTCTCTGTTTTTATTATTTGTCCTACTCCTTTCTTGATTTCTGCTCTCTGTTTTTTATTATTTGTCTTACTCCTTTCTTGATTTCTGCTCTCATTATTATTTTTTGGCTCTTCAATTTCAAATGACTGCTGACTGCTATCTTTAGCCTTTCTTCTTCCGCTGTTTCCCATACCTTGTTTGTCCTGTTTCGTAATACTTTTGTCCCATAAAATGCTATTTAGCATGGCTATCCCTTTCCTAGACCTTCCTTGAAGATGCTGCTGCTGCAAGCCGTCGAAACGTCGTGGCAGGCAAATGAAGGAGACGCTACCCTAGTATTTGTGACAGTGACGTCACTGGAGTTGAGAGGTTGTCGCAGTTGTCGGTTCCGTGTCTCAAGACTCGAGTTCGTCAGTGTTTTCAATTTGCTTTTGACAAAAGTAGTTGTCAAGTGGCGGGGGAAGATGGCAGCACAATACGCTTTGTGTGTGACGTAGTGACTACAGACAGACAGATGCACCAACCTCTATTGTCCCGCAGGCTGGCTAAGTGAGCTTTGTCCCGGAGCCTCCAGGAAATACTTATTCCTCGGGAACAAAGCAGGGAGGAGAAGCGAGCAAGCGGCTGTCATTACAGCCTGACGCTTCTCTCTCCTTCTCTCTCTCTCTCTCCTTCTCTCTCTCTCCTTCTCTCTCTCTCCTTCTCTCTCTCTCTCTCTTTAGAAAGCTTTAGAAGTTGTTTCCTCATCAGGTGACACTATTGGTCAATAACATCCTCTAGGCCTTGGCTGTTGACCACGCGTCATTTCAATTTCGAAATTTGTCATGAAAGATGATAACAGTAGTCCGCAGTCGACTCGGTAGGCCCAGGCCCTCAATGGGCTGCAGAGCCGTGGAGAATAAAAAGAAAGAGGGGGTGGGGGCTTAGCTGTGGTGGTTCCTTCTGGAACACGGCGTTAGGAAAGACGGTATTCATTTCATATTATATATATATAATATATTTGGAATAAGATATCGAGAAAGGAGGCTTATAGATAACCTCTACAGAAAAAAAGCCTGACGCTTCCTGGGTAGTCTCTCTCACCTTCTCTCCCCTATTTCTCTCCTCTCTCTCCTTCTCTCCCCTCTCTTACCTTTTCCCTCTCTCACTCTTCCCTCTCTCTCTCTCACCTCTTCCTTTCTCTCTCTCTCCTTTCCCTCTCTCACTCTCTCCCCTCTCTCTCCTATCCTCCCCTCTTTCTCTCTCCTTACTCCCCACTTTCTCTCTCTCATTCTCTCCTCTCTCCTATCCTCCCCTCTTTCCCTCTCTCTCTCCTATCCTCCCCTCTTTCCCTCTCTCTCTCCTATCCTCCCCTCTTTCTCTCTCTCCCCTCTCTCTCCTTCTCTCCCCTCTTTCTCCCTCTCTCTCCTTCTCTCCCCTCTTTCCCCCTCTCTCTCCTTATTTCCCCTCTTTCCCCCTCTCTCTCCTTATTTCCCCCTCTCTCTCTACTTCTCTCCCCTCTTTCCCTCAGTTTCATCACTTCAGGGAGGAGGCTCTGTGATGACTCCTCATCAGGTGGACAACTACGTCATGTATCCAAACACACACACACGCGCACAAGCCAACTAACTATACGACACTTCAACGTATTGGTCAATAACATCCACTAGGACTTGGCTGTGGTGGTTGACGTCGTGATCTTCCTTCTGGAATACAGCACTAGGAAAGACGGTGTTCATGTCTACATTCAATTCATATTATATTATATATTGTAAATGATGGAGGAGGGGGAGGGAATATTAATTAATGAATTTAATAATTGGGTTTAAATATATACATTTATTAATTGTAAACACAATAATTTTAATATGGGTCGTGCGTGTATATATATATATTATGTACAAAAATAATTAATTAAAATGGGATTGTATTAAAGATCTCAGGGTTATTAATGGTTTGGGTGTTGACCCACGTGTAGTTGTTTTCATAGGATGCGTCTCGCTGTAATTTCCGTGTTGTGGAACTTGAAGCGGCAGAAAAAGTCGTGCTGACGGAATTGAGGAAACTCAAGCTTTTTCCTCTTTCTTCCTTCCCTTGTTGTTAAGACCTTTCTTCCCTGCTTCCTGGACTGATCAAAGCATGATCTCCTCTCTCCACCACTCTCCTTCAATATCCACTCACCATCACCTTTAAACCCTTGTCCCCACTTATCCGCCATCTATGACTAAGGCAGGTGGCAGGGATGGATATTCTCCAATCATCTCCCTTGTTTCATTTGAGGGGGAACACACACACACACACCCAAATTCCCAGGCAGATTAGGACATTAAGACATTCCTAAACCGACGACGATGACGAGGAGTTGTCAGAGCCGCAGTCCCTTTGTTATTATTATTCAGAGCCACGCATAGACGGCGCAAGGAAAAAACCCAACCAACCCCCTTCTTCCTTCCTTCCTTCCTTCCTGGCCAGCGACTTGCTCAGGCACGGAATATTTGTTACTTAAGTTCCCGTAAATAATAATAAAAAATTGGACGCGGGTTCTTCTACTGCGCTACAATAGATATATCATATATTTGGAATAAGATATCGTGGTACACCTCCTCCTCCTCCCCTCCAACGCCCTGCTCCTACTTGATGACGTCACGAACAATCTCTGTTAGTTATGTTGATAACATGAAGAAGGCAGCGAGGGTGATTTATCACACATGTTATATTGAATGTGAGGGCCATAAAGGAGACCGACGCGACACTAGGCGAAGGTGGTAAGGTTAGTTAGTGACGGAGGGGGGCGGAACAAAGGTATGGCGGTCATTATGAGAGGGCAATATAGAAGGCGGGAGTGTGTGAAGTGGAACCCGCAATTTACGCGTTCTCCTGCAAAACTGCAACAGCGCTGCGTCGTAACTCGGAAAGTCAGGGCCATTAAAAGTTTTCTTTGTATTAGACAACAAGGGGAGAAGCGGAGAGGAGGGGAGGGGAAGGAAGGAGGGGGAGCTACAGCGCCTCTGGCCACTGGGCTAAGGTGAAAAGACACCAAATAAACGGGAGGTACAATTGTAACCGCAACTCGCGCTGGAAACGTCCTTGAGCACTCCAACAAATTGAGTTGCACAACAGCGATTAGGATATTCTTACTAAGCACGTTGGCAAAAATTCTACTGAAATTTAAAATCTTCCACGCCCCGCCCCGCCCCTACTTTATGACGTCATAACCACCACGAGCCATTATCTTAATCTCCTGTAGAGATTCATGGCGGTTATGACGTCATAAAGTAGGAGCAGGTTATAGATTATAGGAAAAATATATATGTTGTTGTGGTATTCAGTCCTAACACTGGTCAGATGTAACCCTTCATCCCATCCTATACTATCCTGCACACCTACCACATCCTTCATAATCTACATACCGTAATCCATCCTTGGCCTCCCTCTTCCGCTATCACCCCACACACTCACACACTTCCCTCTAATGCTAATTTTACAAGACCCTCGTGTCTTAAAATGTGGCACTATTAATCTATTCCTTCAAAGTCCTCTATATTGTTCGATTTTCCCCTATTCTGTTTAAAACTTTCCTCCTGGTTAGTTACCCTTCTTCCACCTCATCCATCTCATTCTCCAAAAGCACCACATTTCAAAGATTTGTATTCTTTTCCCTTCCGCAACTCCTATCTTCCGCAAGCCTTTTCAAATCCATAAATCCACAACATCCTCCCTAATTTGCTCAGCGTTTCCCATACATGACCCACCTTTCTTAATTCTGTTTTTACCCTACACACACACACACTTCCCCTCTAATAACAAATTTTACAAGACTTTCATGTCTCAAAACGTGGCCGTATGTTCTCTTTTTTACTCGACGTCCTCCATATTGTTCGCACTTCCTCTATCTATTCTGCTTGGAACGTCCCGGTTTAGTTACCCTATTCACCCATAACCTATCTTGTGCAAGCTTTATCATTTCGTCATAAGTAGCACGTCATACATCCTCCATATTCTAATTAGCGTATTCCATCCTTGCCCTTCCTCTTCTGTTCTTTCAAGTCGCAACTCGCAAGCCTGCTCTTATATATTTTTTTTAATCTGGGGGCTGTAATTTAACATGTTACAATATCTCAGCCAAAATATGAGGGGAATGTGACAATGTATAAATGTTATTTTTTTCTGGGATGGTCGAGTAACCATTAAATGTTTTCCTGGGCTACTTGGTGGTGTTTCAGAATATATATAATAACCCTAAATTTTTCTGAACGTATGTTGAGTTTCACATTACTATGCGGCGTCACCTTGTGTCGAGAGTTGACTTCGTCCCGCAGTCATGATCGTTCCTGTTAATTGGGGTTTTGACTCGTGTGTGTGTGTCTGTTCCGTAATGAACCCGTCCTGTCTTATGAAACTGTGGGTGAATGAGAAGTGTCGGTGGCAACTAAAAGCCAAGCCGCCGCCACCCCCAAATTAGGACAATTGAGTTGCGATTCAGTTTCCACGACAGGCGACGGTAAAGCACTTAATCTAACAATTGCGTTTGCAAGACGTGATTAACACGTGGCCGACTAAACAGAGAGCGCCACACGCTCTGTGGTCCGCTGTTGCCATTGATGACGTACACAGTCACGTCATTATGCAGCTAATGACGCAGAGTCCGTCCTGCATGAAGCTCATGTGCGACGAGAATACAACGAGTTTTACTTTGCCAATTAAAGTTTTGGATTTTGATTTCACTTCAAATTACATGAGCGGCTACAATTAATTATTTAATTTTTACGGATTTTGATTTTACTTCAAATTACATGAGTGGGGACAATTAATTATTTTATTTTTACAGATTTTGATTTTACTTCAAATTACATGAGTGGGAACAATTAATTATACGGATTTTGATTTTACTTCAAATTACATGAGTGGGGACAATTAATTATACGGATTTTGATTTTACTTCAAATTACATGAGCGACTACAATTAATTATTTTATTTTTACAGATTTTGATTTTACTTCAAATTACATGAGTGGGGACAATTAATTGTATGGATTTTGATTTTACTTCAAATTACATGAGTGGCTACAATTAATTATTTAATTTTTACGGATTTTGATTTTACTTCAAATTACATGAGTGGGGACAATTAATTATACGGATTTTGATTTTACTTCAAATTACATGAGTGGGGACAATTAATTATACGGATTTTGATTTTACTTCAAATTACATGAGTGGGGACAATTAATTATACGGATTTTGATTTTACTTCAAATTACATGAGCGGCTACAATTAATTATTTAATTTTTACGGATTTTGATTTTACTTCAAATTACATGAGTGGGGACAATTAATTATACGGATTTTGATTTTACTTCAAATTACATGAGTGGCTACAATTAATTATTTAATTTTTACGGATTTTGATTTTACTTCAAATTACATGAGTGGGGACAATTAATTATACGGATTTTGATTTTACTTCAAATTACATGAGTGGGGACAATTAATTATACGGATTTTGATTTTACTTCAAATTACATGAGCGACTACAATTAATTATTTTATTTTTACAGATTTTGATTTTCTTCTTATTACATGAGTGGGAACAATTAATTATACGGATTTTGATTTTACTTCAAATTACATGAGTGGCTACAATTAATTATTTAATTTTTACGGATTTTGATTTTACTTCAAATTACATGAGTGGGGACAATTAATTGTATGGATTTTGATTTTACTTCAAATTACATGAGTGGGGACAATTAATTATACGGATTTTGATTTTACTTCAAATTACATGAGTGGCTACAATTAATTATTTAATTTTTACGGATTTTGATTTTACTTCAAATTACATGAGTGGGGACAATTAATTATACGGATTTTGATTTTACTTCAAATTACATGAGCGACTACAATTAATTATTTTATTTTTACAGATTTTGATTTTACTTGAAATTACATGAGTGGGGACAATTAATTATACGTGGTATTTATTTATGGCGTGTCAATTCCTGAGGCTGGGAATTATGCAAGGTTTATCCAGAAGCTGTGTAAATTAGTTGTGTACGCAGGAAGGAGGAAACTTGCTACTCAGCTGCAAAGTCAGCTCCTCTGCTCCGCCCCCAAACACGTCGATCGCCCAGACATGCGTGTAATTAGCAGATGAATACGTGTTTCCCGATACAACGCACTTTCAAACTAATTAATTAGACCGAATGCGATGAACTTTGCCAGCAGATGAGGACCAAGATTCCACTGAATGCAACAACTTCAGAGGCTTCATTAATTGAAACACCCCCAGGGATAATGTGATACAGTCGTCAGCAGCACCACACACTCTACATTAACAACAGGGGAAATTCCTTCCATGGTCAGAACAAGAAATGGCGAGAGGGAGGGGGAAGAGGGGAAGTTCCTTCCATGGTCAGAACAAGAAATGGCGAGAGGGAAGGGGAAGAGGGGAAATTCCTTCCAAGGTTAGAATAAGAAATGGCGTGAGGGAGGGGAAACTCATGCTGTAGGGGAAATTCCTTCCATGGTCAGAATAAGAAATGGCAAGAGGGAGGGGGAAGGGAGGGGAAAGTCACGCTGAAGGGGAAATTCCTTCCATGGTCAGAACAAGAAAAGGCGAGAGGGAGGGGGAGGGAGGGAAAGAGGGGAAATTCCTTCCATGGTCAGAAAAAGAAACAGCGAGAGGGAGGGGAGGGAGAGGGAAAGAGGGGAAATTCCTTCCATGGTCAGAAAAAGAAATGGCGAGAGGGAGGGGAGCGGGAAGGGAGGGGAAAGAGGGGAAATTCCTTCCAAAGTTAGAATAAGAAATGGCGAGAGAGAGAGGGAGGGGAGGGGAAACTTACGCTGAAGTAGAAATTCATTCCATGGTCAGAATAATAAATGGCGAGAGGGAGGGGAATGGAGGGGGAAGAGGGGAAATTCCTTCCAAGATTAGAATAAGAAATGAGAAGAAGGAGGGGGAGAGGAAACTCATGCTGTAGGGGAAATTCCTTCCATGGTCAGAACAAGAAATGGCGAGAGGGAGGGGGAGGGGAGGGAGGGAGGGGAAACTCATGCTGTAGGGGAAAGCATCACATTAATCTGATGTAAAGGTAAAAAAGGTAGGCAAGACAACCATAGGAGTTCACCTGAATAAGGATTATGTAAAAAAATATATATATTTATATGCAATTTGTTGTTGTTGTTTCCAAGTCTTCTTCTTCTGATTCCACCTAATACCGCAATTTCGTCGGCAAAGCGTTGGGGTTTTTTATTTTTATTTCCCGCAAAAATCCTATCGTCCATGTCTTAAAACGTAGCCTATATTAATCTATCCCCTTCAACATCCTCAAAAACTGTTCTTTCTCTCTTCCCCTATCCTCTTTATACGTTACCCTAGTTAGTTTACCCTATTATCCACTACTCACTCATCACATTCTCCTACAGCAGCAGCAGCACAACATTTCAAAGGCTTCTATTGTTTTCCTTTCAGCATCTCTCTCCTCTATCGTCCACATTTCAAAGGCATCCCCCGTGTAACGGCAAAATTTTTACCAATTATTTCCTAATATTAACACTTATATTCCCCCCGGTAAGTATCATCTTTCTTTTTCTCTCATTTATAGAAAAAAAATAATGAAATACTAATCTTATTTATTCGGGATGCTGTAAGATTAGCAGCTGCAGCTGAGGGAGGGGGATGAGGGATGATGGGGGTGGTTCACGTAAATCAATTGCAGGGTGGTAAGGTTGGTAGTATTAGCATAATTGTCGTGCTGGGATTGTTCTACGGTAATCTGGGTTCGGGTACACACCTGTAGCCGCGATAGGGCCATAAAGAGACCCTGGCTGGGGGACACACAGAGTTTTAACTGCTGCTGCTGCCAACTTAACAGCTGGAAATTAAAAAACTAAAAAAATTGTTTTTTAAAAAAAAAGTGTTCAGCTGTGGGAACATTTACGTGGCATTTTCATGAATTAAATATAACAGTTGAGGCAAAGTGCAAGGTTCAGAGAAACGGTGGAGGACGTAGTTAAGTTGCGGTCATGGAGCGGTTCTTTTCTTTATTTATTTTTATTTCATTTTCTGACCTCTTTCTCAGTATGTAACTTTTGCTTTTTTTATTTTCTGTATTCTTAAGTTTTTTGTATATATATATATACCTTAAACTTCACTTTTACTAAAAGTCTCTGCCTTACGCCATCTTAGACACGCGATTCCCTCTAAGCCCAATCAAATTACAGCGATTAAACTCTCGACTGCTTTTCAAACTACGACACGTGAAATCACGTCACGTTACGTCACGTGCTTTACGCGCGGGCCGCGCAACAATGAAGTCTGTAAGGGCGATTTCGCAGCAATTCGATCCGGGGGCTGTAACTTGCATGTTACTATATATTTATAAAAAATATATTTATAAAATATATATATATAGAAGACATCCGTAACGTAAATCTTGTAAGATATGAAAATAAGAATATGCCAAAGGCCACGCAACAATGAAGTCTGTAAGGGCGATTTCGCAGCAATTCGATCCGGGGGCTGTAACTTGCATGTTACTATATTTATATAAAAAATATATTTATATAAAATATATATATAGAAGACATCCGTAACGTAAATCTTGTAAGATATGAAAATAAGAATATGCCAAAGGCCACGCAACAATGAAGTCGGTAGGGGCGATTTCGCAGTAATTTGATCCGGGGGCTGTAACTTGCATGTTACTATATATTTATAAAAATATATATTTATAAAAAATATATATATAGAAGACATCCGTAACGTAAATCTTGTAAGATATGAAAATAAGAATATGCCAAAGGCCACGCAACAATGAAGTCTGTAAGGGCGATTTCGCAGCAATTCGATCCGGGGGCTGTAACTTGCATGTTACTATATTTATATAAAAAATATATTTATAAAAAATATATATATATAGAAGACATCCGTAACGTAAATCTTGTAAGATATGAAAATAAGAATATGCCAAAGGCCACGCAACAATGAAGTCGGTAGGGGCGATTTCGCAGCAATTCGATCGGGGGCTGTAACTTGCATGTTACTATATATTTATAAAAAATATATTTATAAAAAATATATATATAGAAGACATCCGTAACGTAAACCTTGTAAGATATGAAAATAAGAATATGCCAAAGGCCACGCAACAATGAAGTCTGTAAGGGCGATTTCTCAGCAATTCGATCCGGGGGCTGTAACTTGCATGTTACTATATTTATATAAAAAATATATTTATAAAATATATATATATATATAGAAGACATCCGTAACGTAAACCTTGTAAGATATGAAAATAAGAATATGCCAAAGGCCACGCAACAATGAAGTCGGTAGGGGCGATTTCGCAGTAATTTGATCCGGGGGCTGTAACTTGCATGTTACTATATTTATATAAAAAATATATTTATAAAAAATATATATATAGAAGACATCCGTAACGTAAATCTTGTAAGATATGAAAATAAGAATATGCCAAAGGCCACGCAACAATGAAGTCGGTAGGGGCGATTTCGCAGTAATTTGATCCGGGGGCTGTAACTTGCATGTTACTATATATTTATAAAAAATATATATATAGAAGACATCCGTAACGCAAATCTTTTTAAGATATGAAAATAAGGCCTGTTATAAATATATTCAAGAAAAAAAGGCTGTTAGTGTAATAAATAATTAATAATAATAAATAAATATATATATAGTCCTTTTTTCGTAGAAAGCTTTTGACGTATCTAAAACGGAAAAATACTACACACTTAACCTATGTAAGTAAATTTTTGTTCAAAAATTACTACCGATAAAGCGGTTACGTTTAATGTGCAATTAAATTTATTTAACAACAATCAAGCTTGGAAAAAATCTCCTGTTATGTCAAAAAATTTGGCAACTGAATAATAACGTTGTTATTTTTTTATATTTTTGAAGAATGGATTCTAACTACTACTAATTTTTGTTTCTCCCCCCCCCTCTTTTGGACAACTTTATTCATTTATTTATTTATTTTTATTTATTCTTCGTTTCATGAAAACATTCTTTTGTATGTTCACAAACATTTGACGTGTTATTAATTGTATTTGTAAATATATATATGTGTTTTACGTGATTAAGTTCACTTGTATTGACTACGCTTCTCAATTAAGTTAAGTGCACGTGATATTTTGTTGCGTTGGAGGATTGACTTCAGTAACTTATTAATGTAAACATATATATATATATATATATATATATATATATATGCCAACGAAATATTAAACGGGTGATGAAATTCCGTTAAAGACTGAGAGAAAGTAAACGGTGTTACATTAGAAAAATAACATCATACAATAAGCAATCTCAATTGTTACTAGAAACAATGTATGATAAACGCTTAATTAAGACAGATGAATTACACTTGCTCTTCTATAATTGTTACTTTATCTAATTGTTAACATTATCTTTCTTTTTAATCTGATTCAACTCTTCGTACTTTCTATGGACAATGACGTCAGTCCAAAGTTAAACTCTTCTGAATATTCCATCAGCTGGTTCCCAAAATAATTTAGACGAATAAATTTTCCTACAAATTACATACAAACATTTTAAATCCAGTTTAACGTGCTTCCGATTCCAAATTTGTGTAGTTCCTCGGGTAATTTTAAATTTTTGATGAACTGGAAGGAGGCCGAAGGTTGTAACTTAAATGTTACCAAGGATCAATTTTTTTTTTCATTTTGAATATTGGAGAAAATCAGAGTAGCCAAACATTTAATTACGAATTAGTTAATATGATTTCAGTTACGACGTTTCGTCAATCTTTGTTGTAACTAGATGAACAAACGTTTAAGAATTAATATTAAATGTATTTTCACAATATTTAGTGAAAATATTAAGTATATTTTGAATTTAATAAATTAAATAAATAATAGACAGTTTTTAAGAAGGAACCACCCTTAGGATGCAGAAACTGGACTGCAAGGGAAGCTTCATCCAAACATGGCGCCATTGCCGCACAACGTTTAGGAGTTGTCCTCAGATGGACGTGTTTTTTGAGACGTCGTCACACACTGAAAGACGCCGCCGCCGACGACGGTAATGACTTTGCCGATACGCAGCTGCCGCCCACTCAGACGAGAAGCCGATATCGATATGGCGGCTGCTGCCGTAGGAATCTGCTGGTCCTCAGCATCATCCAGTCCCCCAAATATCATTACACTCGTGTAGTGATCACTGCAAACTCTTATAATTTCATATATGGTGATGTGGATAGAGATATAGTTATAGATATATAGGGAGACCACGTTTCGCACCCATATAACGCCACGCTCCATACCGATATTTTTTAGCAACGATTACCTATTACTCACTTTTATATTACCCGTAAATAATAGATAGATATATGGAGGTACAGAGATGTAAAGAGAGACAGATGTAAAGAGAGAGACAGAGGTATAAAGAGAGACAGAGGTATAAAGAGAGACAGAGGTATAAAGAGAGACAGAGGTATAAAGAGAGACAGAGGTATAAAGAGAGACAGAGGTATAAAGAGAGACAGAGGTATAAAGAGAGACAGAGGTATAAAGAGAGACAGAGGTATAAAGAGAGACAGAGGTATAAAGAGAGACAGAGGTATAAAGAGAGACAGAGGTATAAAGAGAGACAGAGGTATAAAGAGAGACAGAGGTATAAAGAGAGATGTTTGGAGATATATAGATATATGGAGATATATAGATATATACATATTTGGACATATATAGATGTTTGGAGATTTAAAAATATATAGATGTTTGGAGATATATAGATGTTTGGAGATATATAGATGTTTGGAGATATATAGATTGATATTTGGAGGTATATATATATAATGAGACACGAGGAATTTGTTAAATTAGCAATGGTGGGAAGTGTGTGGGTGTAGAACAGAAGAGAGGAGGGGAGGAGCCAAGGTTGGAAAACATTAAGGGCATTAGGGAGGATGTGGGACGTGGTAGCTAGCTGTATGCAGGATACCACAACAATAACAACAAAGCTTTCTTGACATAAACCGAAATTTTGAAAATATATATATATATATATATATGTGTGTGTGTGTGTGTGAATGAGGAGAATGTATTAAATTGTAAAAAGGAAAATGTAACTGTAGGGATAACCTATGCGAATGTACTAAATAAATTGATAACTAAGAAAATAGGAGATGTACATAATATAGGATAAATAAATATATATGAAATGAATAAGAATGAAAAGTATATATATAAAGACAGAAGAATTGTTGGAATATTTTAATATATTTTTAAAAAATGTATATAATCGTGTACGTAAATAGGACAGCGCTCCTTGGGGACAACCAATAAGTTATTAAGGTATTTTATGACACTTTTGCTAGACGCTAGAAGCCATAGCGACGCTCAACGACGTCCTAAAATAATTATTTTTCAATGCGTCGGCTTACAACACTTGCCCAAACAAACTTAAAATAGGACGAAAAGAGAAACGATTTTTGGTAGGGAGACAAAAATACGTGCATTTTAAATTAATTTTATGGTTTACAAAAATCTAGAAGTCAAATGGTCACTAAAAATCTAGAGGTCAATTAATTAGTCTTTTTCAAAGACAATAGAAAGAAAGAGAAAATAGTAACGCGTCACTAAAAATCTAGAGGTCAATTAATTAGTCTTTTTCAAAGAGAATAGAGGGAGAGAGAAAAATTAGTAACGTGTCACTAAAAATCTAGAGGTCAATTAATTAGTCATTTTCAAAGAGAATAGAAAGAGAGAAAAATTAGTAACGTGTGACTAAAAATCTAGAGGTCAACTAATTAGTCTATTTCAAAGAGAATAGATGGAGAAAAAAATTAGTAACGTGTGACTAAAAATCTAGAGGTCAATTAATTAGTCATTTTCAAAGAGAATAGAAAGAGAGAAAAATTAGTAACGCGTCACTAAAAATCTAGAGGTCAATTAATTAGTCTTTTTCAAAGAGAATAGAAATAGAGAAAAATTAGTAACGTGTCACTAAAAATCTAGAGGTCAATTAATTAGTCTTTTTAAAAGAGAATAGAAAGAGAGAAAAATTAGTAACGCGTCACTAAAAATCTCGAGGTCAATTAATTAGTCTATTTCAAAGAGAATAGATGGAGAAAAAATTAGTAACGTGCCACTAAAAATCTAGAGGTCAACTAATTAGTCTTTTTAAAAGAGAATAGAAATAGAGAAAAATTAGTAACGCGTCACTAAAAATCGTTGTCGGTCACTAACTTGAAATAAAACACTATGCAGTGCAGTGCAGTGTTATTATTTAGTCGTAGAGTTTCTGTAAGAAATCGTCACGATATAAAGGTACAAGGATCTGGGTCTTGTTGGTAAAATAGCAAACTTATTATTAGTTGTGAAGATAAAATAAAATGTAGTTGGTATTAATCGGATGCAGTTTCAGTTGAGTCTTACTCAAATCGGTTCGTAATTGCTTTTATTCTTCGGGACCTTCTTTCTCCGCATCCTCTTTGCAAAACGGTATCACACAAAAGTCGAAAATTAATTACAACTGTAGCAAAGTTTGCGTGGCAAGGGAACGGAACTAAGGAACGAACCAACGAACGAAAGGAATTTAAATCCGTCTTTGGAAAGTGTTCCGAATCCTGAGACAAAGGAGAAAGGGAAGGGGGGAGTAGGGGAGGAGGAGGTCGTAATTAAATGGAGATAAGAACAGCGAAGAAGACTGCCAGGAAAGGAAAATTCAATGCCCCTTAGGTAAAGGAATCGTAATAATTTTAACTTGATTAACGAAGACCCCTGTTAAATCTACTCTTCTTCTTGTAGGGGAAGAAAAGGTTGCCAACCCTTCCCGTCCGTCTTACCCTAAATCAAACACAGCCTTGAGGTTTTTCCTCCGCATTTCTCACTTTATCATGTTGCAGTAAATTCCAGGTGGTTTTTTATGTTACAAAAAATTGTATCCTTTAACTCGGATCCCCAATTATTTATACTCAATCGATTGTCGTTTCTGTTTCACGGTAATTAATTTCTGTAAATTTACGAACCAACTACAGACTTGAACCGACGTTTCGTCACCACGTTTATTTTTTTTTCTTTGACTTCCTCGTGCAATTTCTTTAAGGGTTGATTTTTGAACAGTATGAAAGAATCTACACTGTTATATTCACCCCTCCATTTTCCGTATTTGAGTGTTTTTCTTACAGGCGCAAGGGATCCTCCGGTTCGATCCTGGGTGGAAACCAAATTTTTTTTTTGCCCCCCCAATGTACCACTGTGTGTGATTTTGGACTCTACTCAGGGGACCCGGGGGTAAAATGTCGTAAGTCAATTAAATGGCCAGTTATATATTTATCAGTTTAATGCAGCCATGTAATTTATTTTACTGTGCTTATTTATTGTTGTTGTTGTTGTAATCAGTCCTGAGACTTGCTCTGATCCATGCTAACCAACACTGCGCAAGCCTTTACTTTTTTTCTCATAATTATCACATACTTCCTAATCTCCTTAGCGTAATTCAACCTTCCTCTCCCACCTTTTTCTTCTTACCCTCTAATGCTAAGACCCTCGTTGTCTTAAAACGAGTCCTATCAATCTATCCCTTCAAAGTCCTCCATATTGTTCTCTCTCTCTATTCTCTCTCCTCTATTCTCTATTCTCTCTCACTATTCTCTCTCTCTATTATATATTCTCTCTCTATTATATATTCTCTTTCTATTATATATTCTCTCTCACTATTCTCTCTCTCTATTATATATTCTCTCTCTATTATATATTCTCTTTCTATTATATATTCTCTCTATTATATATTCTCTCTCTATTATATATTCTCTCTCTATTATATATTCTCTCTCTATTATATATTCTCTTTCTATTATATATTCTCTCTATTATATATTCTCTCTCTATTATATATTCTCTTTCTATTATATATTCTCTCTCACTATTCTCTCTCTCTATTATATATTCTCTCTCTATTATATATTCTCTTTCTATTATATATTCTCTCTATTATATATTCTCTCTCTATTCTGTATTCTCTCTCTCTATTCTCTCTCTCTATTCTCTATTCTCACTATCCTCTATTCTCTATTCTCTCTCTATTCTCCCTCTATTCTTTATTCTGTCTCTATTGTCTATTCTTCCTCTCTCTATTGTCTATTCTTTCTCTCTCTATTGTCTATTCTTTCTCTCTCTATTGTCTATTCTTCCTCTCTCTATTGTCTATTCTTTCTCTCTCTATTGTCTATTCTTTCTCTCTCTATTGTCTATTCTTTCTCTCTCTATTGTCTATTCTTTCTCTCTCTATTGTCTATTCTCTGTATTCTCTATTTTCTCTCTCTATTCTCTTTACAACTTCCAGGTTAGTTACCCTATCCACTACCCATCACATTCTCCTATAGCACCACATCTGAAAGGCTTCCATTCTCATTCTTTTCCCCCCAACTCCTATCCTTCCACGTTTCGCACCCCCATATACGCTCCGTGCTAATATTTTTTAACCAATTATTATTTTTTAAGACAGATAGAGAGATGGAGAGATAGAGAGAGAGAGATAGAGAGAGAGAGATAGAGAGAGAGAGAGAGATAGAGAGATGGAGATAGTAATCTGGCAGGTGTAGAGTGTCATGCAGGTCACGCTCTCCTCTCCTCTCCCACAGGACGTAGCAATCTCACATGTGACCCCCGCACCTGGCCTCACCTCACCTCACCGCGCGTCCTCATGACTATTTTATTTCTCCGCCAACTCAAAACAAGAAAATATGGACACAAGGAACGACCTTACTGGGATCTAATTTACGCTCCCCGCGGGCGGAAGGTCACGACACTAAGTGAAACACGAGATCCTCATCAATCGGGGGAAAATCGTTACTTTATCTTAAGACGACTGAAATTATACAACTTGAGTTACAAGGAGAGGAAAAGTAAAAGTAGGGATGGGGAGGAGGAGGGGAAAACCCCCTGTAAAGGGATGGAAAAGGGTTGGGTTAATCAGATAAATGGAGAAATGTGCATTATCTGGGGGGCCAATTGTAAATGGCCGCGTATCTGATGATTTACGGGTGATTAGTGCGGCGGCTCGTTTATCATCAGCAAATCTCCAGATATTACCTTTTGTGTGAGTGAGTTATTGCAGGCTAATTTGTATTACCAAACGGGTAATGGATTATGGAGGGGGATTTGTGCCGCGAACCTCGTCAAATAATAATAATAATTTTAATTTTCCACGAATTGCATTGATTACAAAACGGTCCTTTTAATTGTGTTGTCCTCTCTTCCCTTCCCCTCCCACCTCACCCCAAATTTCGTTTTGTCAGCCTCACAACTCTAGTTTTGTATTAATCTATTATGTTCATGTTACCAATTTTATCAACGTTTTCCGTTAATTTCCATTTTCGCATCATTTCAGGTTATACTTGTTTGTAAACGCAGTATAGGACCTTCTCCCTCAAAATTTTAATTCCAATTTATGTAGTTTTTAATTTGGATCAAATTTCAGAAAGAACGTGTCGCTGGAAAGGAAAATGGGGTGGTTGTTTTATAACGGTAGGCTTCTTCTTTTGGGCTGAGGGAACGTCTACCTTAGGAATTTCCGAGGGACAGTCTTGCTGTGAACTCGACGTGAGATGATGGCGGGGGCATGGGGAGGGGATGGAGGGAGGGATATACGGAGTAGAGCTGCGAAGGTGAGACCCATGAGTCGAGGAAGCAGAGGAGGATGGTGAGTATAGTGTGTGGTTTCAGAGGTCGAGGAGGGAGCAGCGGCGGAAGAATATAAGGCGAGACATTGTTTGACAAGTCGAGGAAGCAACGGAGGAGAGTATAAGGTCGAGGAAGTAACAGAGAGGAGAATAAGGCCGAAGGAAGCAACGGAGAAGAGTATATAGGTGAGAAGTAACAGAGAGGGAGAAAAGGCCGACGGAAGCAACTGAGGAGAGTAACAAAGGTCGAGAAGTAACATGAGAGGAAATAAGGCCGAAGGAAGCAACGGAGGAGAGTATAAGGTCGAGGAAGTAACAGAGAGGAGAATAAGGCCGAAGGAAGCAACGGAGAAGAGTATAAGGTCGAGGAAGCAACAGAGAGGAGAATAAGGCCGAAGGAAGCAACGGAGAAGAGTATAAGGTCGAGGAAGCAACAGAGAGGAGAATAAGGCCGAAGGAAGCAACGGAAGGAAGTATAAAGTCCGAGAAGTATATATATATATCTGGGTGAGGAGAATAAGGCCGAAGGGAAGCAACGGAGGAAGAGTATAAGGTCAGGAAGTAACAGAGAGGAGAAGTAAGCCGAAGGAAGCAACGAGAAGAGTATAAGGTCGAGGACGTAACAGAGAATGGATAAAAAGGCCGAAGGAAGCAACGGAGAAGAGTATAAGGTCGAGGAAGCAACAGAGAGGAGAATAAGGCCGAAGGAAGCAACGGAGAAGAGTATAAGGTCGAGGAAGCAAGGGAGGAGTATGGTGTGAGACACATTGACAGCCGAGAAAGCGACGTTTCGACTCCACTTTTTTTTGGCAGACTTCTTCAGGCTTACCACAAATATTGTAGCGCAGTAGAACCCGCGTCCAATTTTTTATTATTATTATTATATAAGGAGATTATCGACGCGCCATCAACAACAATAATACCTTCCTTCCTTCCTCCCTGCTGTCGGCAAGTCTCAAAAGAAGCCGACAACAACAGTTGGAGTAACTTCATGTTACAATACTTTATAAGCGAAATTTATAAGAGATATACAGTTCTTATGAGACATTGTGTACTTGGAGAGAGAGAGAGAGAGAGAGAGAGAGAGTTGGACGGTTGAGTGGAGAGACGGGGGTGATAGGATGAGATCCCGTGAGGGACGAAGGACTTGGTTGAGTGAAGATGTTGTTTTTAGAGAGCGGGTTGGACGAGTAAGGAGGGTGTGTGTGCATCCCTCTGTTGTTATGAGCAGAGAAAATTGTGAATTAAGTAATTTTTTGAGTAGAACGTGAGACAAGGTGTGGGGGAGAAAGAGATTGCTGGTGAGTGATACAAGGAGGTGGACAGAGGATATTGAAGGAGAGTGGTGGAGAAAGAGATTTCTGGTGTCTCTCTCCCTATTGTTAATTTTCCAGCTCACAACATTCCCATGCTAACCAAATTTTGACTTGTGCGGAACTTGTGGGCGCAGGGTTAATCCTGGTGACGAGGAGAGAGAGAGAGAGAGAGAGAGAGAGAGAGAGAGAGAGAGGAGCTGAAGCCCTTCCTCCACAGGATCTCATCCAAACACTAAACATAAATACAAAATTATATCTATTGTAGCGCAGTAGAGAAGCCGCGTCCTATATTTTTTTACTATTTTTACTATAAATTAAGTAACAAATATTCCGTGCCTGAGCAAGTCGCTGGCCAGGAAGGAAGGAAGGAAGAAGGGGGTTGGTTGGGTTTTTTCCTTGCGCCGTCTATGCGTGGCTCTGAATAATAATAACAAAGGGACTGCGGCTCTGACAACTCCTCGTCATCGTCGCCGCCTGTTTAGGAATGAATGTCCTAATCTGCCTGGGAATTTGGGTGTGTGTGTGTGTGTTCCCCCTCAAGTGTGAAACAAGGGAGATGATTGGAGAATATCCATCATCCCTGCCACCTTAGTCATAGATGGCGGATAAGTGGGGACAAGGGTTTAAAGGTGATGGCTGGCGGAGACAATTTTAGGGACAGATTTTTGCAGGGGATGGAGAGAGGATATTGAAGGAGAGTGGTGGAGAGAGGAGATCATGCTTTGATCAGTCCAGGAAGCAGGGAAGAAAGGTCTTAACAACAAGGGAAGGAAGAAAGAGGAAAAAAGCTTGAGTTTCCTCAATTCCGTCAGCAGCACGACTTTTTCTGCCGCTTCAAGTTCCACAACACGGAAATTACAGCGAGACGCAACTCAGGTTCTGCTACACGTGGGTCAACACCCAAACCCATTAATAACCCTGAGATCTTTAATACAATCCCATTTTTAATTAATTATTTTTGTCCATAATATATATATATATATAAACACGCACTACCCATATTAAAACTATTGTGTTTACAATTAATAAATATATATTTAAATCCAATTATTGATTTCAGTAATTAATATTCCTCCCTCCCCCCGAATTCATTATTACAATATATATAATATATGAAATTGGAATACAGAATACGCACGGAATTCATTTATTGTAATTTTTACGTTTGTGGTATTCCTGAAGAAGTCTGAAAATTGTAGACGAAACGTACGCGTTTGTTAATAAACAGTTATGTATTTTAACGGCGACCTTTATTTTTTGGGAAGTTTTTATTTAATTTTTCTGCCGCCTGAAGGAGGAGGGATAATTATTTGCAAAAGTTGGTAACCGTGCTGTCCGCCGACACTTTAGCAGAGTGGCAAGTTGCGGCTCTAACTCGGCTGAGTGCCCTCTAATTGGATGTCCAGGGCAGCTCCTGAGGACCTTGTCACCTTTCCTTTTCTCAAGATGAGATCCAAGTCGACAAACTATAACCTCCTCGAGTTACGGCCCGACAGTTTTACTTCCAGCTCCAGCTGCCTTACAACTCCCGGGGATTCAATTTGTTAACAGTGCTGCGGTTGGCACTACTGCACCAACACAAGAAGGAAAATAATCAATTAGTTGCTTCCTCTGAAACTTATCAAATTACCTGCGATTTTCCTTTAATGCATCACGGTAAATATTACAAACAACATGCTGAAATCTTGACGCAAGCCTTTTCATCATCCCACGTCCCTTCTCTCTCTAATCTGCTTAGCTCTTTCTCTTCACTTCCCTCTAATGCTAATGTCACGAAACCGTCATATTTTTAAAACGTTCCCCATTAATCTATCCTCCAAACTGTTCGCTCTTCCCTCTATTCTCCTTAAAACTTCCTCCTGGTTAGTCACCCTATCCACCTCATGCATCTCATTCTCCTATATTTCAAAGGGATTCCTATTATTATTTTCCTTTCCCCAACTCCTATCGTCCACGGTTCGTATCAAAATTTCCAACAACGATTTCCTAATATTCACCTTTTTATTTGCCGTATGTGAATTCCTGTTCCTTCCTTGCTTATCCTGTTGCTATCCTACTCCAGTATCAGAATTTTTAACTTCCTTCAAAAATAATTCCTTTCCCAAATCTAACAGCCTTTTAGTGTTCGTTCCACTGTTTCCTTGGTTTTCCCTCCTCTATTAATCCTCACGTTGTAACTCTTTCTCTCTCTCCAGGATCCCGTTCATGTCTTCTTCTTCTTCTTCTTCTGACTCTCCCCTAATACTACTACAATATCATCATCATCATCATAGGAAAAACCCGTAGAATTTTTATTTCTTCTCCTTGCAGTAAGTATGATTCCTTTTCAATATTCCTTTTCACCTTTTCTTCATCGCCTGTTCTATTTAAGTTAAGGACCACGGACATCCTTATCTCACTCCTTTCTCGATTTCCGCTTGATCTTCAATATTAATTACAGCTGCCTGGCCTTCTTTCTCGATAATTTTAGTCCTGCCTTGTTTCAAAATCCTTAATAGTGTCTTCCACTTTACAATATCATAGCACTTTCTTTTTTTTTTCTCTTCAAAATCTTCAAAATTCTGTGAATGTGGTCTAGTTGTTTCTTATCCTTATTAATTAATTAATTAATTATGTACCTGATTATCTTCCTAAAATTATTTATTATTTTGTCATGTATGACGTATCCTATTTTCTCCATCGACGACTAATGGAAAAGAAGAATAAATCCTAAAATCACCTCACCTTTTTTTTTGAGATTTCTCCTCAATTTAATGGCTTTAGGGTTTATCCTTTATATTTATTTTAAGACTATTCGTAATTAATTATGTTCCTAAAATTATTTAATATTTTGTAATGTAGTAAATAACCTATTTTCTGTATCGATCTAAATCACAACCTTTTTTTTTGAGATTTCTCCTCAATTTAATGGTTTTATGGTTTATCCTTTTTATTTTATTTTTTTATTCATGACTATTCGTAATTAATTATGTACCTGATTATGTTCCTATAATTATTTATTATTTTGTCATGTATGACGTATCTTATTTTCTCCATCGACGACTAAAGGAAAATAACAATAAATCCTAAAATCTCACCTTTTTTTGTTGTGATTTCTCCTCAATTTAATGACTTTAGGGTTTATCCTTTATTATTTATTTAAGACTATTCGTAATTAATTATGTACCTGATTATGTTCCTATAATTATTTATTATTTTGTCATGTATGACGTATCCTATTTTCTCCATCGACGACTAATGGAAAAGAAGAATAAATCTTAAAATCACAACCCCTTTTTTTGAGATTTCTCCTGAATTTAATGACTTTACGGTTTATCCTTTTTATTTTATTTATTTTATTTTTTTATTCATGACTATTCGTAATTAATTATGTACGTGATTATGTTCCTAAAATTATTTAATATTTTGTAATGTAGTAAATAACCTATTTTCTGTATCGATCTAAATCACAACCCTTTTTTTTTTAGATTTCTCCTCAATTTAATGGTTTTATAGTTTATCCTTTTTATTTTATTTTTTTCTTTAACACTATTCGTAATTAATTATGTACGTGATTATGTTCCTAAAATTATTTAATATTTTGTAATGTAGTAAATAACCTATTTTCTGTATCGATCTAAATCACAACCTTTTTTTTTGAGATTTCTCCTAATTTAATGGTTTTATGGTTTATCCTTTTTATTTTATTTTTTTCTTTAAGACTATTCGTAATTAATTATGTACCTGATTATGTTCCTAAAATTATTTAATATTTTGTAATGTAGTAAATAACCTATTTTCTGTATCGATCTAAATCACAACCTTTTTTTTTTGAGATTTCTCCTTAATTTAATGACTTTATGGTTTATCCTTTTTATTTTATTTTTTATTTATTCATGACTATTCGTAATTAATTATGTACCTGATTATGTTCCTTAAATTATTTATTATTATGTCATGTATTACGTATCTTATTTTCTCCATCGACGACTAAAGGAAAATAACAATAAATCCTAAAATCACCTCACCTTTTTTTTTGAGATTTCTCCTCAATTTAATGGCTTTAGGGTTTATCCTTTATATTTATTTTAAGACTATTCGTAATTAATTATGTACCTGATTATGTTCCTTAAATTATTTATTATTTTGTCATGTATGACGTATCTTATTTTCTCAATCGACGACTAATGGAACAGAACAATAAATCTAAAATCACAACCTTTTTTTTTGAGATTTCTCCTTAATTTAATGACTTTACGGTTTATCCTTTTTATTTTATTTTTTTATTCATGACTATTCGTAATAATTATGTTCAAATATTAATTTTGTAATGTAGTAAATAACCTATTTTCTGTATCGATCTAAATCACAACCTTTTTTTTGAGATTTCTCCTAATTTAATGGTTTTATGGTTTATCCTTTTTATTTTATTTTTTTCTTTAAGACTATTCGTAATTAATTATGTACCTGATTATGTTCCTAAAATTATTTAATATTTTGTAATGTAGTAAATAACCTATTTTCTGTATCGACCTAAATCACAACCTTTTTTTTGAGATTTCTCCTCAATTTAATGGTTTTATGGTTTATCCTTTTTATTTTATTTTTTTCTTTAAGACTATTCGTAATTAATTATGTACCTGATTATGTTCCTAAAATTATTTAATATTTTGTAATGTAGTAAATAACCTATTTTCTGTATCGATCTAAATCACAACCTTTTTTTTTGAGATTTCTCCTAATTTAATGGTTTTATGGTTTATCCTTTTTATTTTATTTTTTATTTATTCATGACTATTCGTAATTAATTATGTACCTGATTATGTTCCTTAAATTATTTATTATTTTGTCATGTATT
>CM067378.1:122983519-123136019 GCA_034510155.1 Eucriotettix oculatus
TACTTTTATTTATTTTTTTATTATTATTTTAAAAACTTAATACTTTTCTATAAGGCTGCAACGTTTCGTGTGTGTCTCTCGCCATTCTGTTTGACGTTCCCCATAATTCTTTACCTCGTGCCTGACCTTTCACTCCTATGGATTTGCCTTGAAGCCACTTTTAACATATTCGACATATGTATCTAGTTAGGTATTTATTTGGGAGAAATACTCCAGATGATTGGAGCCTGATAATTGTAACAATACCTCCAGGCGAATATATTTAATTAAATTTAAATAAATATCGCGTTACCTATAGCCCGGGGGCCGTAGTCAACCCCAATGCCCTGACACCTTCACCTATTTTAGGAGCTATGTGTAGTACTGGGGGGTCGAAGACCTTGGGCCATATGGCAAGAGTTGTTGTCCTCCGCTGATCCCATTGGGAATCAGTCAGGGGCCAACTGCCTCGTGAAACTGGTGTGGAGACACGGAGAAGGGAATGCTGCGACCCCACAGCAGCAAACTCGTCTCCCACCGTCATTCACAGGGAGAATAGTAGCCACCCAATGTCCCCCGATCTACCTGATGCAGGTTTTCTAGGGGGGGGGGGGGGGGGGGGGGGGGGGGGGGGGGGGGGGGGGGGGGGGGGGGGGGGGGGGGGGGGGGGGGGGGGGGGGGGGGGGGGGGGGGGGGGGGGGGGGGGGGGGGGGGGGGGGGGGGGGGGGGGGGGGGGGGGGGGGGGGGGGGGGGGGGGGGGGGGGGGGGGGGGGGGGGGGGGGGGGGGGGGGGGGGGGGGGGGGGGGGGGGGGGGGGGGGGGGGGGGGGGGGGGGGGGGGGGGGGGGGGGGGGGGGGGGGGGGGGGGGGGGGGGGGGGGGGGGGGGGGGGGGGGGGGGGGGGGGGGGGGGGGGGGGGGGGGGGGGGGGGGGGGGGGGGGGGGGGGGGGGGGGGGGGGGGGGGGGGGGGGGGGGGGGGGGGGGGGGGGGGGGGGGGGGGGGGGGGGGGGGGGGGGGGGGGGGGGGGGGGGGGGGGGGGGGGGGGGGGGGGGGGGGGGGGGGGGGGGGGGGGGGGGGGGGGGGGGGGGGGGGGGGGGGGGGGGGGGGGGGGGGGGGGGGGGGGGGGGGGGGGGGGGGGGGGGGGGGGGGGGGGGGGGGGGGGGGGGGGGGGGGGGGGGGGGGGGGGGGGGGGGGGGGGGGGGGGGGGGGGGGGGGGGGGGGGGGGGGGGGGGGGGGGGGGGGGGGGGGGGGGGGGGGGGGGGGGGGGGGGGGGGGGGGGGGGGGGGGGGGGGGGGGGGGGGGGGGGGGGGGGGGGGGGGGGGGGGGGGGGGGGGGGGGGGGGGGGGGGGGGGGGGGGGGGGGGGGGGGGGGGGGGGGGGGGGGGGGGGGGGGGGTGGGGGGGGGGGGGGGGGGGGGGGGGGGGGGGGGGGGGGGGGGGGGGGGGGGGGGGGGGGGGGGGGGGGGGGGGGGGGGGGGGGGGGGGGGGGGGGGGGGGGGGGGGGGGGGGGGGGGGGGGGGGGGGGGGGGGGGGGGGGGGGGGGGGGGGGGGGGGGGGGGGGGGGGGGGGGGGGGGGGGGGGGGGGGGGGGGGGGGGGGGGGGGGGGGGGGGGGGGGGGGGGGGGGGGGGGGGGGGGGGGGGGGGGGGGGGGGGGGGGGGGGGGGGGGGGGGGGGGGGGGGGGGGGGGGGGGGGGGGGGGGGGGGGGGGGGGGGGGGGGGGGGGGGGGGGGGGGGGGGGGGGGGGGGGGGGGGGGGGGGGGGGGGGGTGGGGGGGGGGGGGGGGGGGGGGGGGGGGGGGGGGGGGGGGGGGGGGGGGGGGGGGGGGGGGGGGGGGGGGGGGGGGGGGGGGGGGGGGGGGGGGGGGGGGGGGGGGGGGGGGGGGGGGGGGGGGGGGGGGGGGGGGGGGGGGGGGGGGGGGGGGGGGGGGGGGGGGGGGGGGGGGGGGGGGGGGGGGGGGGGGGGGGGGGGGGGGGGGGGGGGGGGGGGGGGGGGGGGGGGGGGGGGGGGGGGGGGGGGGGGGGGGGGGGGGGGGGGGGGGGGGGGGGGGGGGGGGGGGGGGGGTTTTCCCCTACTGCATCTCTTTTTAGGTGAAACACCGCCGTGAGGGTAGGATCCTTAAACCATAGCCCGGGGGCCCTAGTCAACCCTTGCTCTACCTTCCGCATCCCCCCAACTATTCAATTCCCTTCCTATGCTATTAAAGGGGAGTAGTTGCCTGTTTCAAGATCACTTTCCACCAAAAAAAACAACAGTATTCCATCCTTGGCCTCCCTCTTCTGTTCTTACCCCACCCATTTCTCTGTAACATTAATTTTACAAGACCCTCGTGTTTCAAAAGGTGACCTATTATTAATCTACCTCTTCAAAGTCATCCATATTGTATTGTTCTTCCCCCTCTACTCTGTTCACAACTTCTTGGTTAGTTACCCTATCCACGCAACTCACCTTCTATTCTTTTTTTTCCTTTCCCCCCAACTCCTATCGTCCACGTTTCGGCACCCATATAACAACGCTCACGCTCGAAACCAACATTTTAAGCAACGATTTTCTAATAATATTTTTTTATTCTTTTAATACCAGCAAGTAAATTCCTGTTCCTTGCTTATCCTGTGCTTTCCTACTCTAGTAGCAGGATTCCCTTAACTTCCCTTCAAAATATTCCTTCCCCCAATCTAACAGCCTTTGTTTCCCATACTACACTCCATTACCTTGGTTTTCCCCCTCTATTAATCCTCACGTTGAAATCTTTTTCTGCAGGATCACGTTCATGGCCATTTATTATGGTGTCCCTAACATTACAATATCATCAGTAAAGCGTAGGACTTTTTATTTCTTCTCCTTGCAGCAGGATTCCTTTTCCACATTCATTTTTTAACTTTCCTCGTCGCCTGTCCTTTTTTCTGTAACTCCAATTCCTAGCAATGATTTCCTAATACTCACCTTTATATTAACCGTAAGTAAGTTCCTGTTCCTCCTTGCTATCCTGTGCTATCCTACTCTGGTTCCTCAACTTCCTTCAAAATATTCCTCACCAATCTAACAGCCTTTGGCGTTCCACTACACATCACCTAGGTTTTTCCACCTCTATTAATCCTCACGCTGTACTCTTTTTCTGCAGGATCACGTTCATGGTCATTTATTATGATGGTTTTCCAAGTCTTCATCTTCTGACTACAATATCATCATAGGCAAAGCGTAGGACTTTTTATTCCTTCTCCTTGCAGTAGGTTTTTGGTCTGCTTAGAGAGAGAGAGAGAAAAAAAAATATTAATGAACATTTTATATAAGAAGGTAGTTGGAAAAATATACATAAATGTTTATCTCTCGTGTGATGTACAGACACACACACACACACACATGACGAGTTGTCAATTTTCATTCTGTTCAAGATTAAGATTTAGATTTATTGTTGTTTCCGTTAATCCTCCTCGATTGAGGAAATAGGAGGAGGATACGTCATAACATTAAAAAATGAACAAAATAAAGTACATAATAATTAAAGACAAATAAACTTAAAAAATAAATTAATAAAAGAAAATGTATATATAGACAAAAGTCAATATAAACACAACACAAGGGACACACACACACACACACACTGAGGAACACGCAATGGAGGAGTTTTGAACCACTACTTGGACCAGGAAGGAAACTGTCCTTGCTCCAGCAGCAGCAGCAGCGCCATACAGGAACACAAACAAACTAAAGAGCAGAAAAAACTGAATAGAAATTTTAAAGATATGTAGTGGTGATGCTGTGTTATTTTTTACAAGGTTGGCAGCAGCAGCTCATTCAACACTTGCAGGAACCTTGAATTTAAATACTAGAAGAGGGACGATGATTAAGAAAAAATCCTGTAGCACAGCAGAGTAAAACAACAACAGCAGCAGCAGCAGCAGCGCCGCCATTTTGAAAAAGAATAAGTGTTACTCTCTGCTTCACCACGAAGCTCTTTGTAGTTACTGTTTTTAACCTCTGGAGGAAGGAAGGAAGGCTAATAATATCTCTGGTGTAGAGAGAGAGAGAACAAGGGCAGAGATGCTTGTCCAACCTTAGAGCTGAACCTCTGATTTCTAGTCGCGTATTCATGAAACTCGCCATTTTTGTTTGAAACAAATTAGTGTTCCGTTTTACAAACTTTATTATTTCATAAATATATATATATATATATACAGGCTTGGTAAAGTAAGTATTTGCAAACTTTTGAAGAAAAGGTCTTGCAGCAAGTCCTTGGTCTAGAAAGTAGTATTCTTCTTCTAATTGCACGAACTTAAATATATTTCCTTACTCCTGGAGCAGTTATAAGATGGCGGCCCATGGGCTCATAATTGAATGATGAAAATAATACGCCAAGTAAACCATTTTGTCGTCAACCAACGTGTTCCATCATCATCATCATGAGTGTTCTGCAGATCCTCCTCCTCCCATGGTCATCAATCCCAAGGCCGAGGAGGAAAGGCTCAAGGATTATTGGCTGAGAAGTTGTCTGTCTATTAGTAGCACCTGACTTATCTAGGAGGTTCAGGGATAATTTATTCACTGTTAAACCAAATATCTAGCCCATTCAGAGTCCCGCTGCTGCTGCTGCTGTCTACTTTATTAAGATTTTTTGGAAATGTTCCGCCCTTCACCCCCTCCTCCTGTCAGATTCCTGTTGTCTAGTGACGTGTCCTATATGAGGGAGTGTGATGTGAGTGAGTGACGTCGTTCTTGAAATTAATGCGGGGCTTGTGACGAGCAGATTGGGGAATCAATCAGTGCCACCGAATCCAGGTTATAATTCATGGCGACATGCATAATTTGTCCATTAGCAGTGATTAGCCCACGGGGTTACACACACACACACACACTTGATGATGACGAGGACCACCACCACCAGCAGTTAACCAACGCTTCACACAGACACATTCCTTCGTGGCTAATTGTGGAACCACAAACACATCGAGGACCACAGACACGAAATGCTACAATCTACCTTCATCAGGAAGTTTCTTCAATTCTTTCCCTCAGGAAACGATACAAAAAAAATTGTACAAAATGTTACAAATAAAAAAGAAAATTTTGGCCCAGGTAAATGACATTTATTTACCCCCAAAAAAAACTGTAAATGACGACGTTTCTGTACATTTTTCTACCTTTATCAGGTTATTTCTTCTATTCTTTCCTCAGGGAACGATAGAAAAAAATTGTAGAACATGTTACAAAAAAAGACATTTATTTACAATAACAAAAAAATAATAATTTCCAAATGACGACGTTTCTGTACATTTTTCTAACTTTATCAGGTTATCAGGAAGTTTCTTCTATTCTTTCCCTCGGGGAACGATAGAAAAATAAAATTGTAGAACATATTACAATAAAAAGAAGAAGATATTTCAGCTAATTTTGGCCCAGGTAAATGACATTTATTTACAAAAAAACTGTAAATGACGACGTTTCTGTACATTTTTCTACCTTTATCAGGTTATCAGGATGTTTCTTCTATTCTTTCCCTCAGGGAACGATAGAAAAAAAAATTGTAGAACATGTTACAAATATAAAAGAAGAAGATATTTCAGAAAATTTTGGCCCAGGTAAATTGACATTTATTTACCCAAAAAAACTGTAAATGACGACGTTTCTGTACATTTTTCTACCTTTATCAGGTTATCAGGAAGTTTCTTCTATTCTTTCCCTCGGGGAACGATAGAAAAATAAAATTGTAGAACATATTACAAAAAAAAGAAAATATTTCAGTCACATTTTGGCCCAGATAAATGACATTTTTTACAATAACAAAAAAAAATTAATTTCCAAATGACGACGTTTCTGTACATTTTTCTACCTTTATCAGGTTATCAGGATGTTTCTTCTATTCTTTTTCTCATGGAACGATAGAAAAAAATTTGTAGAAAATGTTACAAATAAAAGAAAATATTTCAGCAAACTTTGGCCCAGGTAAATTGACATTTATTTACCCCAAAAAAACTGTAAATGACGACGTTTCTGTACATTTTTCTACCTTTATCAGGTTATCAGGAAGTTTCTTCTATTCTTTCCCTCAGGGAACGATGGAGAAAAAAAATTGTAGAACATATTACCAACATAAAAAAGAAGATATTTCAGCAAATTTTGGCCCAGCTAAATTGACATTTATTTACCCAAAAAAACTGTAAATGACGACGTTTCTGTACATTTTTCTACCTTTATCAGGTTATCAGGATGTTTCTTCTATTCTTTCCCTCAGGGAACGATAGAAAAAAAATTGTAGAACATATTACCAACATAAAAAAGAAGATATTTCAGCAAACTTTGGCCCAGGTAAATTGACATTTATTTACCCAAAAAAACTGTAAATGACGACGTTTCTGTACATTTTTCTACCTTTATAAGGTTATCAGGAAGTTTCTTCTATTCTTTCTCTCATGGAACGATAGAAAAAAAGTTGTAGAACATGTTACAAATAAAAAAGAAGATATTTCAGCAAATTTTTGCCCAGATAAATTGACATTTATTTACATCATAAAAATTAATTCTCAAATGACGACGTTTCTGAACATTTTTCTACCTTTATCAGGTTATTAGGTTGGTTTTTTCTAATCTTTCCCTCGGGGAACGATGGAGAAAAAAAATTGTAGAACATATTACCAACAAAAAAAAGAAGATATTTCAGCAAATTTTGGCCCAGCTAAATTGACATTTATTTACCCAAAAAAACTGTAAATGACGACGTTTCTGTACATTTTTCTACCTTTATCAGGTTATCAGGAAGTTTCTTCTATTCTTTCCCTCAGGGAACGATAGGAAAAAAATTGTAGAACATGTTACAAATAAAAAAGAAGATATTTCAGCAAATTTTGGCCCAGGTAAATGACATTTATTTACCCAAAAAAAACTGTAAATGACGACGTTTCTGTACATTTTTCTACCTTTATCAGGTTATCAGGATGTTTCTTCTATTCTTTCCCTCAGGGAACGATAGGAAAAAAAATTGTAGAACATGTTACCAACATAAAAAAGAAGATATTTCAGCAAATTTTGGCCCAGATAAATTGACATTTATTTACCCAAAAAAACTGTAAATGACGACGTTTCTGTACATTTTTCTACCTTTATCAGGTTATCAGGATGTTTCTTCTATTCTTTCCCTCAGGGAACGATAGGAAAAAAAATTGTAGAAAATGTTACAAATAAAAAAGAAGATATTTCAGCAAATTTTGACCCAGGTAAATGGACATTTATTTACCCAAAAAAACTGTAAATGACGACGTTTCTGTACATTTTTCTACCTTTATCAGGTTATCAGGATGTTTCTTCTATTCTTTCCCTCAGGGAACGATAGAAAAAAATTTGTAGAAAATGTTACAAATAAAAGAAGATATTTCAGCAAATTTTGGCCCAGGTAAATTGACATTTATTTACCCAAAAAAACTGTAAATGACGACGTTTCTGTACATTTTTCTACCTTCATCAGGATGTTTCTTCTATTCTTTCCCTCAGGGAACGATCCAAAAATAAAAGTTAACATGTTACAAAAAAGAAAATATTTCAGCAAATTTTGGCCCAGGTAAATTGACATTTATTTACCCAAAAAAACTGTAAATGAAGTTTCTGTACACTTTTCTACCTTTATCAGGTTATCAAGATGTCTCTTCTATTCTTTCCCTCAGGGAACGATAGAAAAAATTTTTTAGAACATATTACCAACAAAAAAGGAAGATATTTCAGCAAATTTTTGTGCAGATAAATTGACATTTATTTACAATAACAAAAAAATTAATTCTCAAATGACGACGTTTCTGAACATTTTTCTACTTTTATCAGGTTATCAAGATGGTTTTTTCTAATCTTTCCCTCGGGGAACGATAGAAAAAAAAATTGTAGAATATGTTACCAAAAAAAGAAGATATATATTTCAGCCAAAATAAAAATTTAGCCGTTAGCAGGAAACAGGAAGGGAAGGGAATTGTAAAGGGGGGGAAGGTTTTAGCCAACATGTACATAGTGAAGACATATTAACGCAGTGATGTTTGTTTCGTCACACACTCGTTCACTTGTAAATGAAAGGAGGAAAAGACGTTTAAATGCCTCGTTCACGAAATCTCGAGTGTTTCCTCGTATTGTCGGTCGCGGATGGTATGTTTTTCTTTTTTTGGGGGGTAGAAGTTGTGCGAGGAAATCTCATTTGCCCGCGGAGGCGTTTTCATGGTAATGGCCGCAGCTTCACAGCAACAAAAGGACCGCCGCCATTTCTGGATCGTTATCGCCCTTGTTTGGTGAAAACTGTAACAACAACTTGGCACGCGTGTGAGACCAACCTCCCTTATCTCCATTCTAAACTACTTCTCATCTCTTGTCTATTTCTCTGTTTGTTTCTATCATCTTTAAAAAAGCAACAACAACAGGGTAATATGACGCTTAAATTTTTTTTCTTACGAATTGACAAACTTCAGTTTTATAATTACATTATAATAAGAAATTTTTGGCCCAGCTAAATGACATTTATGTACAAAAAAAATTAATTCTAACATGACGACGTTTCTGTACATTTTTCTACCTTTATCAGGTTATCAGGATGTTTCTTCTATTCTTTCCCTCAGGGAAACCATAGAAAAAAAATTGAAGAACATATTACAAAAAAAAAGACATTTATTTACAATAACAAAAAAAATAATCCTTAATGACGACGTTTCTCTACATTTTTCTACCCTTTATCAGGTTATCAGGATGTTTCTTCTATTCTTTCCCTTAGGGAAACCATAGAAAAAAAATTGAAGAACATATTACATAAAAAAGACATTTATTTACAATAACAAAAATATTAATTCCCAACTGACGACGTTTCTGTACATTTTTCTACCTTTATCAGGTTATCAGGATGTTTCTTCTATCTATTCTTTCCCTCAGGGGAACGGTAGAAAAAAATTTGTAGAACATATAACCCCCCAAAAAAAAGAAGATATTTCATCAAATTTTGCCCCAGCTACATGACATTTATTTACAAAAATAAATAAATTCCCCTAATGACGACGTTTCTGTACATTTTTCTACCTTTATCAGGATGTTTCTTCTATTCTTTCCCTCAGGGAACGCAAGAAAAAAATTTGTAGAACATATTACCAACAAAAAAGAAGAAGATATTTCATCAAATTTTGCCCCAGCTACATGACATTTATTTACAAAAAAAATAAATTCCCCTAATGACGACGTTTCTGTACATTTTTCTACCTTTATCAGGATGTTTCTTCTATTCTTTCCCTCAGGGGAACGGTAGAAAAAAAATTGTAGAACATATAACGCAAAAATAAGAAGATATTTCATCAAATTTTGACCCAGCTAAATGACATTTATTTACAACAACAAAAAAAATAATCCTTAATGACGACGTTTCTGTACATTTTTCTACCTTTATCAGGTTATCAGGATGTTTCTTCTATTCTTTCCCTCAGGGGAACGGTAGAAAAAAATTTGTAGAACATATTACCAACATAAAAAGAAAATATTTCATCAAATTTTGCCCCAGCTACATGACATTTATTTACAAAAATAAATAAATTCCCCTAATGATGACGTTTCTGTACATTTTTCTACCTTTGTCAGGTTATCAGGATGTTTCTTCTATTCTTTCCCTCAGGGAACGTTGGAGAAAAAAAATATTGTAGAACATGTTACCAACAAAAAAAAGAAGATATTTCAGAAAATTTTGGCCCACCTAAATTGACATTTATTTACCGAAAAAAACTGTAAATGACGACGTTTCTGTACATTTTTCATATAATTCAGCAAATATAAAAAATTCAGCCGTGGCAGTCTTTTTGTCTCTATTTAAAATATATAACGTCCCTTGTAAAGTGATTATTCGTGTACCTCAACAATTCCAAAAAAAAATAACCTTCCTTTCACGTTAAAAAAAAACTTAATAATTGCAGACACGAACCAAAATTTTCAATGATGACGTTGGGGGAAAAAATATTTGATAATTATTTTCGAGAAAGACAGACAGACAGACAGACACTTCAATTTTATTATAACGCACATCTCTTCATTTAGCTTAATTTGTTTATATATATATATATATATATATATATATATTAATCACGTTTAATTTTTCACCGATGGTTTCTCATTATTTCCATTTTTTATCTTAGTAATATTTATGCTCCAGTTCTTTGGGCAGGTATCCTCCCGGTAAGCCGTCGAAAAGTTTTATTTTTATCCTAGAAATATTGCCATATTCAATTTATTTATTTATTTTTTCCCCCTTTTTCGACAGAGTCAATTTCGTTTGATCTCGTGAGAGTTTCCGCCGTAAACACGGTAAATTTGGAACAATGGGGGTTTTCTTGCAGAGCAGCCGGAAAATTAGGTTTTAGCATTATAAATATATACAAAAATAGTTACAAATGAAATATATATATATTTAGAACATACATTTAAAAAATTGAAAGAGAAACACAAAAATAGTTACAAATGTACTATATATAGTTCATTTGTATATATATATATAGATCATTTATTTAAAAAATTTAAAGAGAAACACAAAAATAGTTAGAAATGAACTATATATATAGTTCATTTGTATGTATATATATATTTATATATATATTTAGTACATTTATTTAAAAAATTGAAAAAGACACACAAAAATAGTTACAAAGGAACTATAAATATATTGTAACATGAACAGTTACACGCAACAATGCGGGCCAGCTTGCTTGCGAGTTGTAATTGTCGCAACAACTCGGGGGCCAACAATGGAGTCTGTCGTCATGGGGTAGTGGATGAAGGAGAAGGAAAGACCACGCCCTGCTCTAGTGAGAATTTTTCTCATGTTCTGAAATGGATTAAAGCTATTAAAATCCACTTTTTTTGGTATTTTTTATTAAAAAATACCTGGCGCCCAAAAAAAGCATTTAAATCCTCGAATACGGAGGAACGCCGGATCTTCTACAATATATATATATATATATAGAACATTTATTTTTAAAAAAATTGAAAAAGAAACACAAAAATAGTTCATTTTTTAAATATTTTTGTGTTTCTCTTTCAATTCTTTTATTAATAAATATTCTAAATTTTATTTTAAATTTATTTCCATTTCATTTGGAACACGTATATATATATATATATATATATATATATTATGAATTAAAAACACTCGTATATGGATATCATTTTTGTTTTCTTTGCCTGGAAAAGTTTTTTTTATCAGTTTCAATTTTACTTAATTATATATATATATATATATATATTCAATAAGTAATTTTTGGTAAACCTTAGTTGGTCCACATTAGAGATTACCTGGGAGTATTACTCAAGTAGACGAGGTTTATTTAGCCAAGATGACTGTCTATAGAGGGGAGGACCTGTAATCTAGATGGAGAGTCTTGGACGCGGGGATGCCTTTGATGTCCGTGGAATTAGCCAACTTGCGACGTCTTGTGAAACGTACAGCAGCAGCAGCAACCCTTGTGGTCACGTGCCTCATTACTGTTAGCCTTCCCTTGCCTTCATTGTGCTTCACGACATTCCTGTCCACTTAATTACTTTACCTCCTGCCCTCCATATCCTCATTCAGGACTAATTATTCCTGTTACAGACAACATCGCCTCGGAACCACGAAAATAATAATAATCACACGCGTTTCACATTTCTTAAACCGTTTTTTTGGGGAAATTCTTGATTTTCATTTAATTAAATAGTTGTTGTTGTTGTTGTTGTTGTCATCGTGATATTTAGTCCAGAGACTGTCTCTTGTGCAAAGCCTCCATGCTAACCTACCTACGCGCAAGCCTTTTCATTCCCGCATAATTACCGCAATCTTCCCCCTCATTACTGCTGACTTTTCTCCCTATATATTTTTCCTTTTATTAATTTATATTAAGATTATTTTTGTCTTTAATTACGTGCCTTAACCAGAATCCTCCCTCATCACTGCTGACTTTTGTCTATTTTTCTTTTATTAATATATTTTAAGATTATTCGTCTTTAATCGTGTGCCTCATCTTGTCACGCGCAAGCCTTTTCGTTTCCGCATAATTACCGCAATCTTTCCCCTCATCACTGCTGACTTTTGTCTATTTTCTTTTATTAATTTATTTTAAGATTATTATTTGCCTTTAATCATGCGCCTCACCTTGTTCTTTCGTAACCGTATGACGACGTGTCCTCCTCCTGTTATTTCCTTCAATCGATGACGACTAATGGAAACAACGACAACAATAAATCTAAAATCTGCTTCGCGTATTCCATCCTTGACCTCCCTCTGTCGTTCCTGCAACTTTTTTTTTGTTTTTTTGTGTGTGTGTGTGTGTCTCGTGTCATTCTGTTTGACGTTTCCCGTTATTCTTCACCTGTTTTATGTATTTTGAAATAAGAATTATTTATAGTTAAAAGTTATGTTGTTTTAGTTATCACAAATGTTTCATCAGCCTTTTTGAGGATTTCCTGAGGGTAAGAAGGTTAGTCACCCTGTCCACCCAAATCTCATTCTCCTTTGGCCCAACAGCGTGTGGTGTTCGTTGGTTACACCATCAAAATATTGTTGATAAAATCAAACGATCAATAATAATAATAATGTATTTAAATTTGAATAGAAATATAACTCAAATTAAGTTATAGTGGGAAAACATATAAATTTAATCATTGGCTCAGTCGGTAAAAGCAAAGATAATACTCTACGCAGCTTCTTAAATAATGGCGGCTGATCCCGGGTGAGGAACCATAGATATAGTTGACAATTAAATTCGCGAATCAGACGAGAGAATGGTTTGTGTGGGAAAAACCAGATGTTAACAAGGGCCTGATGACGTCGTTCTTCGTATGGCGGTTGTTCCTTTGCTGGGTCACGTCTTCTTCATATTAAGATTCACCATCAAATGTTGTCTTTTTTATCTCCTGTTCTCCCACCAAATGAATCTCCTTTCTCGAAACTAAATTTTATACATGTCGCCTTGTTCTGGCACTGCTTCGTCTCTCTCTCTCTCTCTCTCTCTCTCTCTCTCTCTCTCTCTCTCTCTCTCTCTCTCAAGCAGCCTCTCTGCACCAACTCCCTCGTCTCTCCCTAGCGTCTCTCTCCTGCAGCCTCTCTGCAACAACTCTCCAATATAATCTCCTCCAGGCCTATCAACAATTTTGCGGGACAGGGAAGGGCGCTGCGGGAGGGAGTTTTCTCTCAGCCCAGAGTGACTGCGGGGCTTACCTGATGATATCGGGGATGCCTCCTGCACTCTCTCTCTGGGTATTTTTTTTATCAAAGTTCTCACACATGCCGAGACACCTTCACCTATTTTAGGAGGTATATGTAGTACTGGGGTCAAAGACCTTGGGTGTGCATATGGCAAGAGTTGTCCTCCGCTGATCCCATTGGATCAGTCGGCCAATTGCCTCCTGAAATTTGCGGAGACACGGGGGAGAAGGGAATGCTGCGTCCCCACAGCAGCAAACTCGTCTCCCCCCGTCATTCACAGGGAAGGGCGTGAGGGAGAATAGTAGCCAATGCCCACTGACCTACCTGATGCAGGTTTTCTAGGGTTTTCCCCCCTGCATCTCTTTTTAGGTGAAACACCGCGAGGAGGGTAGGATCCTTAAACCATAGCCCGGGGAGCCCCTAGTTAACCCAAGCTCTACCTTCCGCATCCCCTCCCCCTTTTCAATTCCCTTCCTATGCTATTAAAGGGGAGAGTTGCCTGTTTCAGGATCATGTAGCCTGTTACCCCCCAAAAAAAATCAACAATGTTGCAGACGGTGACGTTTCCCGCCTACTCGGCCCCCACCACCAAAGCCATTCTCGTCTTCCGTCCTGCTGCTGTATACATAAATAACAAAATCTAAATTATTTTTGCTTTACCCGACTGTAAGGGTCAGGAATCACCACAAGCCTGTTCGCCACTCCTACCGTCCCCATATAACGCCACTATCCCTAATATCTGTGGAATTTGTAGTGTATATATTTTGAAAAGGTTTAGGGCAGAAGGTGTTTCTTGTTGAGTGAGTATTTAGTTTAAATTCCGCCCGTCACTTCCCCCTGGTTGACATTTTAGTAAACGTAGTGGAAACGCAGATTGGAGCGAGTTAATGACAGGAGGATTAAGGGGCGGGCGCCCCAAATTAACGTCGACGCTTTGTTTATATGCTTGCGCACAGCAATAATCCTCCAGTGGCACACACACATGCAATCAATGGTCTTTGTTAGGGGAAACAATGGTCTATAGATGTCGCCGGCCTTACGCTCCGCTGCTCCACGGAATCCCATCAAGATGCCGCGGTTTTGCGCTCCAAGACGCTCCTTCCTCTCCTCTCCCTCTCCTCTCCTCTCCTCTCCTCTGCTCTCCCTCCCCTCTCCTCAACTCTCCTCTCCTCTCCCTCCCCTCTCCCTCTCCTCTCCTCTCCCTCCCCTCCCCTCTCCTCAACTCTCCTCTCCTCACCTCTTTCTTCAAGTATTTATTTTCAACAACCCTTTTTTCCCCTCGGAAACGTAGTGTTTTTTCAATAAGTGGCGGGGCGACGTGTGTGACGAGATATTAACGAAATTCTTTTTCATTAAAAAAAAATCCGTGTAGGCTCATACCACACCTTCATTTTATTCCATTTCAACGTCGACCCCCCGCAACCCTCAGGTATCGACTTCCAAGACTTGGGAAAACCGTAAAAAAATGGCATGAAAGTGGTCCTGGGGGGAAAAAACGAGTTGAATATGAGGATTAATAGAGGAAGGGAAAACCAAGGTGATGGATGGAGTGTAGTATATAGGGAAACAGTGGAATAACAAAGGCTGGGAAGGGACGTTAAGGAATTGTGCTACTAGAGTAGAGTAGGATAGCGCAGGAAGAGGAAGTTTACTTACGGCTAATATAAGGGTGAATATTAAGGAAATGTTGGTATGGAGCAGCGTGGTGCGAAACGTGGACGGTAGGTAGGGTTAGTTGCACAAGGGAGAGGAAAAGAATAGAAGCCTTTGGATACGTGCTGCTGCTGCTGCTGCTAAAGGAGGAGGAGACTAAGGTGGGAGTCGATAAGTGGTATATAACCTTTTTTAAAAATCTCTGCAATTGTTTCTGATACTGTAGTATTTGTCGGAAAATCTATTTTTTTTTTAATTTCACATACGTTATATATATATATATATATATATATATAATTTTTGCTAGCGTTAAAAATGTAGATTTTTGTTTCAATGATAATTACAGATTTTTAATTTTATAATTAATAGATAAATGTAAAATGACCGATCAAACTCTTATATTTTAAGCAATATAAATAAAATAATATAATAATAATTACACATTTATATTTTACGTAAGATATATATACACACATACAGTTACATTTTACGTTAAATATATAGTTATAGTTTACGTTATGTATTTACATTTATATTTAACGTTGTGTATATATATATACTTATATTTTACGTTCTATATATAGACTTATATTTTCGTAAAATATAAGTATGTATGTATATATTTTTTTCGTAAAATATATGTATGTATACATATATTTTTCGTAAAATATACGTATGTATATATTTTTCATAAAATATATTGTAACATGAACAGTTACACGCAACAATGCAGCTTGCGAGTTGCAATTGTCGCAACTCGGGGGCCAACAATGGAGTCTGTCGTCATGGGGTAGTGGATGAAGGAGAAGGAAAGACCACGCCCTGCTGTAGGGATAATTTTTACTCATGTTCTGAAATGGATTAAAGCTATTAAAATCCACTTTTTTTGGTATTTTTATTAAAAAAAATACCTGGCGCCCAAAAAAAGCATTTAAATCCTCGAATACGGAGGAACGCCGGATCTTCTACAATATATATATGTATGTATTTTTCTTAAAATATATGTATGTATGCATATATTTTTCGTAAAGTATAAGTATGTTTTTCACGGAGAAATTAAGTGTCAGGTCACATTTATTGTACGTCAGTTAAAATTATTATTATTATTATGAAAAAAAAATAATTAAATTATAAAAATTTAAAAGTGAAACACAAAATATAGACTTTTAACAATGGCAAAAAATTTATTTTTTGGCACTTCGTAACCTTCATAAATTTTTTTTAAAAAAAAGGAAATTTCCGAGTCATGGAAAAATATAATGGTTATATAAAAGAAATGATCAATGAAAGATACAGTAAATTTCCTAAATTAAAGGTTGATGAAACAAAAAAAATACTAAGAGATTGAAGAAATTAATACGGAATTGATTTTTTTTTCTTCATATAACGAGATAATACTTAATCAGGGGTTGCATTATGTCGATAGTTACTACTACTACTACTGGGATTTAATAGGAATATAAAAATATATAATTTCAAAAAATATCCAAGGGTAGAAAAGAATTGAAGGGGAAGAGTGCGCGGGGGTGGGGAGGGGAGGGGAGGAGGGGGGAGGAAGAAATAAGGGAAAGGGGAGCGATTTCCCAGATAATTCTCAAAATAAAAAGAGTATCACGAGCAAAACTGTCAAATTATTGACTGAGGAAGAGAGAGGGGAGGGGGAAGAAGAATAAATAAATATACAATTGAGTACCGTAAACGTTTCAGTCTAATTGAATTTACTGCTCTAGCGATTTTAATTTCTTTTTGTGACTGAATCAGACTGTCCTCTCCTCTCTCTCTCTCTCTCTTTATCTCTCTCTCTCTCTCTCTCTATTCTCCTCCCCCTTTCTCTCGCACCCTGCGGAAGTAAAATTAATATCTTCCGCGAATGAAAAGCCGCACGGTCCATTTGCATCGTAATTGATAGAACTGCTATTGACATTCCGGTTAGGGAGATTTCTAGACGTTCTCAAACGACAGCAAATTTTAAAGTGAATCACGTGTCGTTAGCAGAAATTACCGTCTCCATTGTCGAGTTCCCCCTTGGGGGGCTCGCGAATAAAATGTTCCTGTCAAGTTACAAAGGAGAGGGAAGAAGGAGGAGGAGGAAAGAGGAAGGAGGAAGGAGGGAAAAAAATTTTTCTGCCAAACTTCACATTTTGGCATTAATTTTAACATTACAGACGCGTGAAGTACTTCCCTGTAGATTATTAAGAATAGGAAAACTTGTGAAGTATTAAGGATTAGTTAAAGCACACCTCCATAGCCATATATAGTCAAGAAAGCAGCTAAGCCCCGGCTCCTCTGTTGCCGGCGTCTTGTGAGATTCGCCGACACAGAGGGTGGCAATTGTTGAAAACGCGCGCAGGTTTGTTTGTTAGTCAGTCAGCAACAGACACTCGCGGATTGGTTGGGATTCACGAAACACCGCGCGTGAAAGGGTCTCGAACTCGCTGCCGAATAAAGTGGTGAGACGTCAACGACTTCGAAATGATGTTCGGGGAGTGATTTGATTTTAAATTAAGACGACGACAAGACGCGTAGTAAACAGACACTCGTGGATTGGTGGGATTCACGAAACCTTTGCTCTTAAGAGGATTATGACAAGTACTTGTAGTGATCCTAACATAAGAAGAAAATTAGTTTATTTTCGCATATTTCCACTCTATAATCACGACATATAGTATTATAATAATATTCTGGGGCAATGCATCAAGGGGGAAAGATAAAATATTTACACTTAAAAAAAAGGCTGTCAGAATATTATTGTCAGGTCTCACCGAAAACATCTTGTAGGGGACTTTTCAAGAAAACTGCCAGCATATTCAATCAATCACTCGTGTAACCTCTTCACACTAAACTCACATATGTTACATGACTTTGAAAACCACAAGTAAAAACAATTTACACAAGGAAGGAAGGAAGGAAGGAGGGAAGGAAGGAGGGAAGGAAGGAGGGACGGAAGGAAGGAGGGAAGGAAGGAGGGAAAGAAGGAGGGAAGGGAGAGAAGGAAGGACGGAAGGGAGGGAAGGAAGGAGGGAAGGAAAGAGGGAAGGAAGGAAGGAAGGAAGGAGGGAGGGAAGGAAGGAGGGAAGGAAGGAAGGAGGGAAGGAAGGAAGGAGGGAAGGAAGGAGGGAAGGAAGGAAGGAAGATGGGAAGGGAGGGAAGGAAGGAGGGAAGGGAGAGAAGGAAGGACGGAAGGGAGGGAAGGAAGGAGGGAAGGAAGGAAGGAAGGAGGGAAGGAAGGAGGGAAGGAAGGAAGGAAGATGGGAAGGGAGGGAGGTAAGGAAGGAGAGAAGGAAGGAAGGAAGATGGGAAGGGAGGGAAGGAAGATGGGAAGGAAGGAAGGGTGGAAGGAAGGGAGGAAGGAAGGAAAGAAGGAAGGGAGGAAGGAAGGGAAGTCTCTAACCCTAATACAAAAGGGTGTACATTAGCATATTTAATAAACTTCCCACCTCCATTAAACAATTAAAAATAAATCCAGACAAGTCCAAATATGAACTAAACTAAACTGACTGACTTCTTACTAAAGCCACTCCTTCTACTCTCTGTGTTGAATAATTTATGGAGCTGAATGTACCATAGGGGTAGATATTTATAATTATGAAAGAACATTATTAGAACACATATTAAACATAACCTCTACAGAAGTTTTCGGCATTTACTGGCATTACCAACTGTAAAAAAAAACAAAGACAAGAAACAAAGTCAACATATATACATTACAATAAATATATATATATATATATATAATTAATATGTAAGAGCACATATTAAATATAACCTCTACAGAAGACAAGCAGCAAAAATTAGAATAGAAGATGAAAAAAGAAAAGCCGAAATAAAGAAACAAGTAAGACAAGGATGCAGCGGACTGTCACCCATGCTATTTAATTATATATATATATATATATATATAGTAGAAGATCCGGCGTTCCTCCGTATTCGAGGATTTAAATGCTTTTTGGGCGCCAGGTATTTTTTAATAAAAATACCAAAAAAAGTGGATTTTAATAGCTTTAATCCATTTCAGAACATGAGAAAAATTATCACTAGAGCAGGGCGTGGTCTTTCCTTCTCCTTCATCCACTACCCCATGACGACAGACTCCATTGTTGGCCCCCGAGTTGCGACAATTGCAACTCGCAAGCTGGCCCGCATTGTTGCGTGTAACTGTTCATGTTACAATATATATATATATATATATATATAGAACAGGCGATGAATAATGTTAAAACGGAATATGGAAAAGAGAATCATACTGCAAGCGGAGAAGAAATAAAAACCTTACGCTTTACCGACGATATATTGCACAATTAGGGGGAGTCACAACAAGACTTGGAAACCATAATAAATAGCGTGAACGAAGTAACGGAGAAAGATAACATGATAATATAATATTAGGGAAAACCAATGTGATGGAGTGTAAGGCTGTTAGATTGGGGAAAAGGGGATATTTTGAAGGAAGTTAAGGAATTCCGCTACTTGGGAAGAGTAATAACTAGGGATGGTAGACATAGAGAGTAGGATTTCGCGAAATAGAGGAATTTACTTGGGGGTGATATGTGTGTGAAATGTTGGCGTTGTTATATAGGGTGGACGATAGGAGGAGTTGTGGGGGAAAGGAAAGGAATAGAAGCCTTTGAAATGTGCTGCTGAAAATCCATTAATTTCGTTTTCACGCTAGTATTTTATTTGAAGAAGAACCCCTATTGACAATGGATATTTGGGGGAATAGCCCGCGTGCCCCCGGGGGCTGCTGACTCCGTCACGCACCAATTATTACAGTTCCGCTGCCTGACACAGGAAGCAGGATTCCCTCGGGCTCTTATCCTTCACAAATATTAGTTCAATCAAAGTTGATCGTGGTCCGTTTAGGTCTACGTACATTCCTATTGTTAAATTATTTTTCGACGAAAATCTAAACCGTTTTAGAAGATTTTAATAATTTTGTTATCACCTTGCACCCTGACTCACCCATAGGGGGTGAAGGAGAGACCTTCCTGTATGCTAACTCACTTGAGAACTAAGTCCTAATTGCTTAAATTACAATAAACATCCTCTAGAATACCATCATAACATGTTCTATTAAAATTATTCTTCTTTTGCGTTCAGACGTACGTAGCTTTGGGGCAAAAGACCGACGAGAAAAACATCAATCAAGATATTGACCATTCGGTGAAACAATATCAGTCAAGATATCGACATTCGGGAAATTGACAGTCGTGAAATTGGCAGTCTTGAAATTGACAGTCGAGATATTGAAATTCGAGAAATTGACAGTCAAGATATTGATACTCGAGAAACTGACATTCGAGAAGTTGACACTCGTGATATTGACACTCGGGAAATTACAGTCGAGATATTGACATGCGGGAAATTGACAGTAGAGATATTGACAGTTGAGATATTGACAGTCGAGATATTGTCATTAGAGAAATTGACAATAGAGAAATTGACAGTCTTGATAGTGACATTTGAGAAATTGACAGTCGAGATATTCACATTCGAGAAATTGACAGTCGAGATATTGACAGTCGGGAAATTGACAGTCGGGATATTGACAGTCGAGATATTGACAGTCGAAATATTGACAGTCGAGATATTGACAGTCGAGATATTGACAGTCGAGATATTGACAGTCGAGATATTGACAGTCGAAATATTGACAGTCGAAATATTGACAGTCGAGATATTGACAGTCGAGATATTGACAGTCGAAATATTGACAGTCGAGATATTGACAGTCGAAATATTGACAGTCGAGATATTGACAGTCGAGATATTGACAGTCGAGATATTGACAGTCGAGATATTGACAGTCGAGATATTGACAGTCGAAATAATGACATGCGAGATGTTGACAGTCGAAATATTGACATTCGAGATGTTGACAGTCGAGATATTGACAGTCGAGATATTGACAGTCGAGATATTGACATTCGAGATGTTGACAGTCGAGATATTGACAGTCGAGATATTGACAGTCGAGATGTTGACAGTCGAGATGTTGACAGTCGAGATGTTGACAAATATGTTTTTTTTAAAACTTAGATCATCTGATTTGTTAAAACAATATTTTTTTAATCTGTTCATTTTTAATAATTTTTATGTTAAAAAAATTTAAATTTTTTATTGATTTAATTTAAAGAATACGCGGTGTACCAGACTAGTTTTTTATTTATTTAAATAACCTCCTTCCTGAATAAACAATTCTTGGGGTTTCCACCCCCTGGGTTAAATGGACTTTAAGTGAACTTGAGAACGATGGCAGAGTACGCCGTCGAAACGTCGTGGCTTAAACTCCTCCATTTAACAACCCCGGGGGTGTGGAAACCCCCCAAGAATTGTTTATTCAGAAAAAAAATACATACACACCGAGGGAAAAAACCCTTCGATCTTTAAAGCCTCCTTCCTTTTATTTTCAATTTATCAGTTCTAAGTTTTTTTTTGGGGGGGGAATGTGAAATTAAAACCCCCTCCCCTTTCTCGGAGCCACAGTCCAGCAGCAACTTAGTTCCCCTCCCAAAAAAAGAAAACTACTTTTCTTCATTATAATGGCTTGGTTTCGTTGATATTTAATTTTGACACCCATTTAATTGGCCCTCTGTTTTAAATTTAATGTATTTCTATGACGAGTCGCCACCTGCGTTGCTATGGCTACAACTTTCAATTATTACGCACGCGTAAATGTTACATTCGGGTCGATATTAATTAAGTAGGTGCAAGGATACTCCACTTAGCAAATTGTCCTTAAGGTAGGAAGGAAGGATCATAATTCCCCCCGGGAGTCTCGGCCGGCCTCCTCCATCTTTTGATTCCGCACACGGACTGCAATATCCAGCAGGCTGCACCCTTCGCGGTAATATAACACCCCAGGATAATGCGGGGATTATGTCTGGCAAGGAGGGTGGAGGAGGATCAGTGTCCTTCCCTCTCCTTCCCCCTCCCCTGGCACGCTATTATCGACCTAACCTGGATGGAGAGAATTTAGAATTGATGGTTATGGGTGCCTTATAGAGGAGCCGCGTGATAACTACTTACACGTGTGGGGGTGGAGGGGGTGGAGGGTTAATTTCCAGAATCCTCAGAACACTTCAATGGATTAGTACGCGATTACAGACGACTGCGCTGCTATAAATTTTAGGGGAAAAATCTTCCGACGACTCGTGGATGTTGTATGGTCGGCGTTCGTGCCTGATCGTCGACTTCTGGAACTCCAGAGGTCGAAAAAAAATGACTCCGTGTAGACAAGCAGCAGCAGCAGCAGCGCACTAATCCTTCAGGATCACCCTCATGTAGCCTGTTACCCCCCGAAAAAAAACAATTTTGAACAGATTTTTGCAAGGTGATGGTGAGAGGATATTGAAGGAGAGTGGTGGAGAGAGAGAGATTGCTGCTGGTGATACAAGGAGAGTGGTGGAGAGAGGAGACCATGCTTTGATCAGTCGAGGAAGCAGGGAAGAAAGGTCTTAACAACAAGGGAAGGAAGAAAGAGGAAAAAGCCGGAGTTTCCTCAATTCCTGCAGCACGACTTTTTCTGCCGCTTCAAGTTCCACGACACGGAAATTACAGCGAGAGACGCATCCTATGAAAACAACTCAGGTTCATCAACACCCAAACCCATTAATACCCTGACATCTCTAATACAATCCCATTTTAATTAATTATTTTTCTACATAATATATATATATATATACATACACGCACTACCCATATTAAAATTATTGTGTTTACAATTAATAAATTTTATATTTTATATTTAAAACCCTGAGATCTCTAATACAATACAATCTAATACAATCCCATTTCAATTAATTATTTTTCTACATAATATATATATATATATATATATATACACGCACTACCCATATTAAAATTAATGTGTTTACAATTAATAAATTTTATATTTAAAACCAATTATTAAATTCATTAATTAATATTCCCCTCCCCCCATCATTTACAAAATAATGATATATATATTTTTTTTTCATGCTGACGTTTTTTGGGGCCCGTCTTTTTATTTATTGAAAATAAATTCAATAGGGTTGAGAAAAAATTTTATTTTTAAAATTTTTCAACTAGACGTTAATAAGAGACGAATACGATTTTAGAGGAGGAGGAGAAGAAGAAGAAGAAGAAGCCGCTCCCTTTCCCGTGCTGTCCTACCCCTAATTGTAGTAATCGTAGTAAAGTAGTTTTTTTTATATAGAAGAGATTTGACGTGTGTGGAGCTGGAGACAGGAAGGCGAACTGTTATTGATTTCCCCGATAACGACGTCCACTGGGCAACGAGCCAAGTACCTTTGGAAACGAAGCCTCCTTAACGAGGGAGGGAGGAAGGGGAAGGGGGAGGAGAAGGGGAGGAGGGGATGTGGCAAGGAGCAGGCAGGCAGGCAGAGTTGCGTTGCCTTTGGGAATGAATCCAGGTCATCATCACAAGCAATTCAACCAGCATTGAAAATATCTACGTCACGTTGGTTTCCTCTTCCTGCTCCTTTTTGGGGGACGGGGGTTAACAGTCAACTTCTCCTGTAACGTGACACACACACACACACACGTTACCGCGCATTTCTTTTCTTTTCAAATATAGTAATAATTCTCGCGTAAGCAACGTCTCTGGTATTATGTTAGCATCTCTCTGGTTTGTTAGTACTCTCTGGTATTGTGTTAACAATATCTCCCTCTGGTGGTAAACAGAAATAATAATAATTATTATTTTTTTATAAGCGGATGGGCGCTGCGGGAGTTTTCTCTCACAGGCCCTTGCTTCAGCCCAGAGTGACTGCGGGGCTTACCTGATCATGTCGGGGATGCCTCCTGCACTCTCTCTCTCTCTCTGGGTATTTTTTTTAATCAAAGTTCTCATATGCCGACACATCTTCACCTATTTTAGGAGGTATATGTACCTTGGGCGCATATGGCAAGAGTTGTTGTTGTCCGCTGATCCCATTGGATCAGTCGAGGGCCAACTGCCTGCCTCCTGAAACTGGTGGAGACACGGAGAAGGGAATGCTGCGACCCCCAAAACAGCAAACTCGTCTCCCCCCGTCATTCACAGGGGAAGGGCGTGAGGGAGAATAGTAGCCACCCAATGCCCCCCGCCCCCGACCTACCTGATGCAGGTTTTCTAGGGTTTTTTCCCCTGCATCATCTCTGTAGGTGAAACACCCTGCGAGGGAGGGTTTGGATCCTTAAACCATAGCCCGGGGGCGCCATAGTCAACCCCTTGCTAGGCTACCTTGCTCTACCTTCCTCCGCATCCCCCCTTTTTTCAATTCCCCTTCCTATGCTATTAAAGGGGGGAGTTGCCTGTTTCAGGATCATGTAGCCTGTTCACCTCCAAAAAAAAAATCCAAACAATTTGATATATTTTTAAGGAGATCTACAAGCAAAGAGCTGAAGGTTTTCCCTGTGTATCTGCTGCTTCATTAGTTCTTTGGGCTTCCAAACTTGAAACCGATGGCAGTGACCGCCTTCGAAACGTCGAAGCCAAATGCCTACTTTCACAGCGGTTGGAAGCAACAGATCTACAAACGTTTATAATAATAATAATAATGCTATTCCGTAGATCCTGTAAGGATCAAGGATGTGTGTGTAATGAGTCTACAGAACTAGAATATCGTCGGTAAAGAGATGGGGTTTTTATTTCTTCCCCCTATGAAGCCTATAATAATAATAAGTGTAGTAGTTTCGGGGGTGTGTGAAGTTGAAGCGGATCGCTCTGACGTAACAGCAGGTCGCCCTTTAATGAAGGGCCGGCTATGGAGAAGTTGTCTGACCTCCATTCAGACAGGGACGAATTATAATTGCAGTAATAAATGGAATTAACTTCTCCTCCCCTCTCCCTTCCCTCCCCTACCTCTGCAAACAAATTGATAACAATCGTATCGAACGGAGAAACGACAGGGTTTTTAAAATATTAAACCTCTTTTTTCCCAATTTGAATAAAAGGATTAATGAGAACGATTAATGGAACAGTCGCTTAACAAGGGAGCGGGAGAAACACTGGACGAGTGAGGAATTCTCTCTCTCTCTCTCTCCTTAAGGTAAGGAAGGTTCACTCTCATGTGAATAACCATACAGCATGACGTAATACCTCACCTACCTGCTGAGGGACTTTTCTAGCAGGCCCTTGCTTCACCCCCATAGTGACTGATCATGTCGGGGATGCCTCCTGCACTCTCTCTCTCTCTCCCTCTCTTTCTCTCTCTCTCCCTCTCTCTCTCTCTCTCTCCCTCTCTCTCTGTGGGTATTTTTTTTATCAAAGTCCTCACATGCCGAGACACCTTCACCTATTTTAGGAGGTATATGTAGTACTGGGGTCAAAGACCTTGGGCATATGGCAAGAGTTGTTGTCCGCTGATCCCATTGGATCAGTCGCGGGGCCAACTGCCTCCTGAAACTGGTGGAGACACGGAGAAGGGAATGCTGCGACCCCACCACAGCAGCAGACTCGTCTCCCCCCGTCATTCACAGGGAAGGGCGTGAGGGAGAATAGTAGCCACCCAATGCCGCCCCCGACCTACCTGATGCAGGTTTTCTAGGGTTTTTCCCTGCATCACCTCTTTAGGTGTAACACCGCGAGGAGGGTGGGTAGGATCCTTAAACCATAGCCCGGGGGCCCACTAGTCAACCCCTAGGCTACCTTGCTCTACCTTCCGCCGCATCCCCCCAACTATTCAAGTCCCTTCCTATGCTATTAAAGGGGAGTAGTTGCCTGTTTCAGGATCTCTCACCCTCATGTAGCCTGTTACCCAAAAAAAACCTACCTGATGCACGTTTCCTAGGGTTTTTCCCAGCATCTCTTTAGGTGAAACACCGCGAGGAGGGTAGGATCCTTAAACTACAGCCCTAGTCAACCCTTGCTAGGCTACCTTCCCCACCTCCACCCCGCTCCTTTTCAATTCCCCTTCCTATCCCATTAAAGGGGTAGTTACCTGTTTCATGATCACTCTCGTGTAGCCTGTTAACCCCCCAAAAAGAAAGGGGAAAAAAGGTATATATTCCATGGGATCCTTCGATCAAGCCATGATTCGCGGATAAAGGGATGAGGTGAATAGTTTTAAACATTAGTTTATTGTGGAAAAGGGAATAACACTGGGGAGGAAGAGAAATAAAACCCCTAAAGATGATATTGTAGTATTGAGGGGGGAAACATGAACGTCGGGTCCTGCAGGAAGAGTTCAATATGATGAGTAATAGAGGGGAAAAAAACAGAAGTGATGGAATTTTTGGTGTAGGAAATAACAGAGGAGTAACAAAGGCTGTTAAAATTGCAAAGGGATATATTTTGAAAAGGAAATTGAAGAACTTTACTACTCGGTCAGCGTAATAACTGGGATAGGATTGCACAGGGGAAGAAAGGAATTTACTAACGGGTAATGTAAGGGTGAATATTAGGAAATCAGTGGCTGAAAAAGTTGGTATGTGGCGTGTCAAGCGTGGACCACAGGAGTTGCCTTTGAAATGTGGTGAGATGGGCGAATAGAAGGACCAAGAGAAGGGATAGAGAATCCCTCCAGATCCTCGTCACCGCCGCAATATCACGTTGAAGACGCAAACTGGGGAAGAAGATATTTGTAGAGAGATTACCGTATTTAGGCCGTGGGCGGCGCTGACTTATCTCTCTCTCCCATGCTGACGTTGACACACGTTAAACAAAACAAACACGTGAGGCGATAACGTGCTCGGTAAAAAAAAAATATATTACACGTTTAATGCGAACAACTGCAGGCGAGTTATTACAGGCAGAGGTAAAATTACATGAAAAAGGGGGGTGGAAGAGAGTGGCTCTAACTTGGAGGCATCAAAAATTACGGCCAGCGACAACGGTTTGTGACATTTAAAGGAACACTGTAAGGGGTCAAACACATCTCCTCGGACTTTGGCGGTGCGCGGTCAAAATAAAAGGAGACAATAAAACCCAGACATCACGTCTTAGTCAATAGAACAGTTTTGTTTCTATCTTAGTCAATAGAACAGTTATTTTCCTATCTTAGCCAATAGAACAGTTTAATTTCTGTCTTAGTCAATAGAACAGTTTATTTTCTGTCTTAGTCAATAGAACAGTTTATTTTCTGCCTTAATCAATAGAACAGTTTTTTTCTACCTAAGCCAATAGAACAGTTTTTTCCTTAGCCAATAGAATAATTTTTTTGTCTTAGTCAATAGAATAGTTTTTTCTGTCTTAGTCAACAGAATAGTTTTTTCTGTCTTAGTCAATAGAACAGTTTTTTTCTATCTAAGCCAATAGAACAGTTTTTTTCTTAGCCAATAGAACAATTTTTCTGTCTTAGTCAATAGAACAGTTATTTTTTGCATCTGAGCCAATAGAATAATTTTTTTGTCTTAGTCAATAGAATAGTTTTTTCTGTCTTAGTCAATAGAACAGTTTATTTTCTGTCTTAGCCAATAGAACAGTTATTTCTTCCATCTGAGCCAATAGAACAGTTTTTTTTTCTATCTTAGCCAATTGAACAGTTTTTTTATCTGTATTAGCCAATAGAACAGTTTTTTTCTATCTTAGCCAATTGAACAGTTTTTTATCTGTATTAGCCAATAGAACAGTTTTTTTCTATCTTAGCCAATAGAACAGTTTTTTTTCTATTTTAGCCAATAGAACAGTTTTTTTCTGTTTTTGCCAATAGAACAGTTATTTTTTCCATCTTAGCCAATAGAATATTTATTTTATTAGAACAGTTATTTTTTTCTATCTTAGCCAATAGAAGTTATTTTCGCAAGGACGTCGTGATTGGTGGAATACAGTAGTGGGAAACATGTGCCGCCGACTGCGTTGATGCAGATGTAATTTACAATCCGCATGATAAAGGAATTTTGAGGGTACCAGCTGCAGGTCACACAAGCAGCGCCTCTTTGATGTGCCTCCGCATTACATTTTCCGACCACGTCAAATCACCGAACATATTGCATCATTCCTCTCTGTCTGCAAACCCTACACAAAACAAGTCGCCTTGATTAGATTTCTCTGCGCTGAATACGGAGGCTCGAGTAACCGAGACGGACGCAACAACAAAGTTACTTTCTTCCCTTTCATGTCCGTTCCTTTACAGCAGACTCGACCACTGCGAAATGGTCCATAATGAAAGGTCCGGAATCAGCGCTTTGTCCTGACGATGTCCTCCACCATTCACATCTACAAACAATTCACTCGGCACCACTGGATTAACACAGAAACTGTTTATTGAGAAAGGCGATTAATAAAAAATTAATATTTAATAAATTACGTCCTAAGACTGGTCTGATGCAAGCCTCCATTCTAACCTATCTTGAGCAAGCCTTTTCATATCTACATATCTAATCTGCTTAGAGCATTCCATCCTTGGCCTCCATCTCATGTTCTTACCCCACACACACACACTTCCCTCTAATGCTAATTTTCCAAGACCCTCATATCTTAAAACGTGACCCATTAATCTATCGCTTAAAAGTCCTCCACACTGTTCTCCCTTCCCCTGTTCTCTTATGAAGTGCCTCGTTTGTGATTCTACCCCACAATAGCCTTATTTTTAGTCCTAAATACAATCTTTGTTAATCTACATTTCATCTTTCGGACCTTGTCCAATGTTCAAATATTTCTACAAACAATATAATAAAATGAATGTATTTCAGCCTCATTTTTAGACCTCAATACAATCTTTGTTAATCTATATTTTATCTTTCTACAAACAATTTAATAAAATTAATGTATTTCAGCCTCAATTTTAGTCCTTAATCCAATCTTTGTTAATCTATATTTTACCTTTCTGACCTTGTCCAATTTTCAAATCCTTCTACAATCAATATAATACAATGAATGTATTTTGTCCTGACGATGTCCTCCACCATTCACATCTACAAACAATTCAGTTGGCACCACTGGATTAACACAGAAAGTGTTTATTGAGAAAGGCGATTACTAAAAAAAATTGATAATTAATAAATTACGTCCTAAGACTGGTCTGATGCAAGCCTCCATTCTAACCTATATTGCGCAAGCCTTTTCATATCTACATCCTCCCTAATATGCTAAGAGTATTCCATCCTTGGCCTCCCACTCATGTTCTTACCCCACACACACACACTTCCCTCTAATGCTAATTTTACAAGACCCTCGTATCTTAAAACATGACCCATTAATCTATCGCTTAAAAGTCCTCCACACTGTTCTCTCTTCTCCTATTCTCTTATGAAGTGCCTCGTTTGTGATTCTACCCCACAATAGCCTTATTTTTAGTCCTCAATACAACCTTTGTTAATCTATATTTTACCTTTCTGACCTTGTCCAATTCTCTAATATTTCTACAAACAATATAATAAAATGAATGTATTTTATCCTCATTTTTAGTCCTCAATGCAATCTTTGTTAATCTACATTTTATCTTTCACACCTCGTCCAATGTTCAAATATTTCTACAAACAATATAATAAGATGAATGTATTTCAGCCTCATTTTTAGTCCTCAATACAATCTTTGTTAATCTATATTTTATCTTTGGGACCTTGTCCAATGTTCAAATATTTCTACAAACAATATAATAAAATGAATGTATTTTAGCCTCACTTTTAGTCCTCAATGCAATTTTTTTAATCTATATTTTACCTTTCGGACCTTGTCCAATTTTCAAATATTTCTACAAACAATATAACAAAATGAATGAATTTTAGCCTCATTTTTAGTCCTCAATGCAATCTTTGTTAATCTACATTTTTACCTTGCTGACCTTGTCCAATTTTCAAATCTTTCTACAAACAATATAATAAGATGAATGTATTTTAGCCTCATTTTTAGTCCTCAATGCAATCTTTGTTAATCTACATTTTATCTTTCTAACCTTGTCCAATTTTCAAATATTTCTACAAACAATATAATAAAATGAATGTATTTTAGCCTCATTTTTAGTCCTCAATGCAATCTTTGTTATTCTATATTTTACCTTTCGGACCTTGTCCAATGTTCAAATATTTCTACAAACAATATAATAAGATGAATGTATTTTACTTTCAGTGTACACTATTTTTACCAAAAAGTTTTTCCACTGAATATGTCCCGACATGCATGACTTGAAACTACACCACAACTATTCAATTTCACACATACATTTAAGTTAGTGGATCAAGGGAGCAACATGAATTTTCTTCCCTTCATAAAATTTTTCAGATCGTAAATGAGACGTTGGGAGCAGGGACACGCATTTTAAATAACTAATCATCCTCAAGAAAACGAGAAATCTGTTTACAAACCAACAAACAAGGGATCAATTACAGGCACCTGATACGAGGCAATGTAAATTAATTAATAAAAAAACAGGGGTAAGGGGGGCAATGTAGTAAAATTTCAAAAACTTATAAAACTGTAAACGTTATTCAACAATTTCAATAAGTATTTTATTAACCTTAGCTTTTACCCGTTTGTCTATATATATATATCTTCCATTGCATATTCAGAATATATCATGTTTAACGACTACACATTATACTATTTATTTTTAATAAGATACAAATAATGGCTTCCAGTCAGAAATGCAATAATTTAACTTGAATACGTTTCGTCGCTGAACCTAAGGGACGCCCTCGGTTGTTCAGTTAAAATATTCCCAAATTTCATGTTGCTGCTGCTGCTGCTGCGGCTGAAAAAATATGACCATCCTAGTATTTTATTTATAATATCAAGTCAAATTAATTGAAGTACTTTACCAATTTGTTCAATTTAGCTTAAAAAAATAATTGCATAACGTATTACAGCTTGATCTTGCTTTCATTTTCTTTACTGATCTAATCAATTTATGGATCCCCGTATTTACTCCATTACCTATTTTTCTCTCTTTTTAATCTCCTACAATATATTATAAAATAATACGTGAAGACACTTCATATATGCTTTACTGATATCCATAAGTCATTAAACAACCCTTTACATTTTAGATTTAAGTGATCAATAAAGAATCCCTGTTATTATGACTGTCCCATTTACTTGGTGGATTTAGAAAAGCATTTGATAGTGTGTGAACTGTAACACAGTGTTAAGGACAGGAATTAACTGTTGAGAAAGGAGACTTGTACAGAAGACGGGAATCGGGAATTAGAATAGAAGGTGAGGAAAAGAAAGCCTTAAAATCGAGAAAGGAGTAGGGCAAGGATGCAGCAGTCTGTCGCCCATACTATTTAGCATACATATAGAACAGGTGATGAAGGAAGTTAGGTATTTTCTCACTTTGACCTGCCAATACATCTATTCATAATCACAAATAGGAGGCACTTATTTTTGAATAATTCTGATATTCATCCCTACAATACAAGGAACAAAAAATGTAAAACATTGTCAATTGCAGAGAAAGAAAGAAATGTGTGCATTATCCATCTTCAACGGATAACCAAGGTAAATTTAAGTCTGAATTATCCTCCTCCTTCTATTCAGTAAAAGGAATTTATAGAAGAATCAGAGAAGAGTAATTAGTTTTTATATATAATGTTGGCAACGCCTTTCCATTTGGTTTACAAACATATTTGTTACAAGTATATTTATCTATATTTTAAATAATAAAATAATGTAATAAATGTGACTCGTTCCACATCCTTGAAGCTTCTTTACAAGGATCTAAAGGAATATCATTATTATTCTATTCTATTCTATTCTATTCTATTCTATTCTATTCTATTCTATTCTATTCTATTCTATTCTATTCTATTCTATTCTATTCTATTCTATTCTATTCTATTCTATTCTATTCTATTCTATTCTATTCTATTCTATTCTATTCTATTCTATTCTATTCTATTCTATTCTATTCTATTCTATTCTATTCTATTCTATTCTATTCTATTCTATTCTATTCTATTCTATTCTATTCTATTCTATTCTATTCTATTCTATTCTATTCTATTCTATTCTATTCTATTCTATTCTATTCTATTCTATTCTATTCTATTCTATTCTATTCTATTCTATTCTATTCTATTCTATTCTATTCTATTCTATTCTATTCTATTCTATTCTATTCTATTCTATTCTATTCTATTCTATTCTATTCTATTCTATTCTATTATTCTATTCTATTCTATTCTATTCTATTCTATTCTATTCTATTCTATTCTATTCTATTCTATTCTATTCTATTCTATTCTATTCTATTCTATTCTATTCTATTCTATTCTATTCTATTCTATTCTATTCTATTCTATTCTATTCTATTCTGCAGTGTATTTATTTGATACAATTATCTTGAGATGACAAAAGTCAAGTATTGTGATGAATTATTAGTAAATGATATTTTACACATAATTAGAGTAGATGAATTATTAAAAATTTAAAGTTAAAAAACATACAGGCACATGTTAAGGTTAATGGAGGTCGGTTGGCATTCAGACCTTCATTTATGGAACAGAAACACTGTATTTGCAGTAATTTCATTACACTAAATCATAAAGTTTTATTTTATAATATGAAAATTGCAAGATCCATTGATTGTCAGATAAGCTATAAAAAGCCTAATGTTTCTTTACAAATTGATTAGTTAGTTTTATTATTATTATTATCATAATAATTCATATATATTTGTTAGTTTTATTATTTTTAAAATGGATTTGTTATGTTGGAAAATTTGAACAAGTCCAAAAACAGAATTGTGAAAGAACCATGTTATCTATAAAAATGAATTACTTTAATTTAATTGTATTTATTTAATTCTAACAAATAATTGTGAAATAACACAAGTTGACTGTACAAAATTTTTAGGTATATCCATGGACAGTAAATTAAACTGGAAGGATCATCATATTAATATCCTCCTTTGCTCTTAGAGGATTATGTCAAGTTGTAGTGATACCAACATAAGAAGAAAACTAGTTTATTTTGCATATTTCCACTCTATAATGACGTCATATGGTGGTGTAATGCATCAGGGGGAAAGATAAAATATTTACACTTCAAAAAAAGGCCGTTAGAATATCATGTCAGGTCTCACCGTAGGGGACTTTTCAAGAAAACTGGAATACTGACACTCATACATGACTTTGATACCACAAGTAAAAACAATTTACACAGGGAAGGGAAGGGAGGAAGGGAAGTCTCTAACCATAATACAAAAGGGTGTACATTAGCATATTTAATAAACTTCCCACCTCCATTAAACAATTAAAAATAAATCCAAACAAGTTCAAATATAAACTGACTAAGTTCTTACTAAAGCCACTCCTTCTACTCTGTTGAAGAATTTATGGAGCTGAATGTACCACAGGGGTAGATATTTATAATTATGAAAGAACATTATTAGAACACTAATTTTTTAGTATAGGATGTAAAAATATTTATCAATTATATATATATATATATATATAGAGGTATAGAACTTGAAAAAATCCTATTATAAGTTAAAAATAAATGAATAGTTACAGTATATTTTAATATTAATAAAGGAAACCTCCTATGTGTGTATAAAATCTCTGACTCGTTACACATCATCCTTGAAGCTTGTGCTTGCTTCTCTATAGGAGGATCTATGGAATATGATTTTATACTTATACTTGAGATACAAGAATAAGACAAGTCTCAAGTATTGTGATAAATTAATAGCAAATGATAATACACATAATACAGAGCACGTGAATTCTTAAAAGTTTAATGTTAAAAAAGCATACGGGCGCATGTTAAAGTTAATGTGTGGAATAGAAACACTGTATTTGCAGTAATTTCATTACACTAAATGATATAGTTTTATTTTATAATATGAAAATTGCAAGATCCATTGATTATCAGATAAGCTGTAAACAGCCTAATGTTTCTTTACAAATAGATTAGTTAGTTTTATCATCATAATAATTCATATATATTTGTTAGTTTTATTATTTTTTAAAAGTGGATCTGTTATCATAAAGTGGAATTCGAGTGAGTAGAAACAGTGATTTTGCAGTAAATTTACCACTTTACTCTTAAACCTTAATTTCTGGGGGTAGTTTAAACTAGTAGAGTAAACTACCAATGTATCCCAGTCCAGTTTGGCATATTTTAATTCTTTGATTGGTTATATGTATATTGTCGGATGAACGTGAGTTATACGAGTGTGTGTGTGCTGCTTCCTTTCATCTACTGGGTAACTCCTTATGTTATTATTAATAGTTAAAAAAACAAGGTTGTGTTCCTAATAACTTTATTTTCCAGACTTTATAATTTAGATTTAGATTTTCCCTGGCATTTACATGGAGTTCTCTTTTTCTCTGGGTATCGTGGCTTGGGAGAATAATAAATAACCCCACTCGTCCCAGGAATTCACAATACCTCAGGCGGAAGTTCTGACTCTCTCTCTCGGTGCTGGCTGGAGGCAGCCTCTGGTGTGGTCGTCCTACAGTATGACCGTGATTCTGGGTGATCGCTGGCCTAGCAAAGGTCTCGTGCCGTGAGCCACTGCTGCTGCCAAACTCTCCTTCCTCTCCTGGATCCAGAATGCCAAAATCTCCTCCTGCCCGCCATTTCGACACCTCCAGATCCGTAGTTTACCAATCGCAGGGTAGCTCCCTATCCCTGGTATTTCCCTGGCGCCGCTGACTTTGGGCCTTTGTGCTCTGGTAATCCAACGGGTGCCTTGGCAGATGGGAGCATCTTTTATCGGCTGTGCGCTTCCCGCTCCAGAGTTGAGCCTCGGAAAACCCACAATTTAGGCATTTCCCCCATTGAAGACAGTTGTAATTTTGAAACATTACAGTGTGTGTGTGTCTTTATTTAGGTTAATGAATTTAATATTTTTGTTGACAAAACAGGTTGTCTGGAAGTATGTTAAAAATATTAAAATAATGGCCCGGTTGGAGTTGATCGGGGAACCCCTCTTATGATTTCTATTATTCTCTTTTGCATGATGAAAATTGTGAAGTGGTTGAAGAAGCCCCAAAAGTGGAATTTGAAAGGCTAAGATTGAATTGCCCAAGGTCGTAATATTCTGCTCTATATAATGCATTAAAGTCACAAACTCTGCTCGCTACTCTAAATCCATAGCATAGTTTATCAAGTACGTGTTCTTTACGCTCGTCCCACTTTAAATTCTGGTCAATCCACATCACCTAAAATTTTAGTATCTGTAGATGGTTGAATTATCTTATCACCAAGCATAAGTAGACCAATTTATTTGGGTTAAAGGACCACATGGACTGTTTTCCGCAGTAGTCTGTTATGATAAAGCCAGTTGGTTAAAAGTTGATCAGTTGAAGGAAAGAATTAGTGTGTGTGTGTGTAAAAAATAATCATTTACATGTCTAATTTTTTCTTCTTTCATAATTTAAGCTAAATAAATAGAAAAAAATTAATTTCATATGGGAAAATAGCCCATGATTCAAAGCGATCAGGTTATTCTTTCCCTTTCCTTTCCTTCCCTTCCTTTTTTATTCCATATCCATTTACTTTACGGATCACCTACATTAGCAACCTTATTTTAGAATTTATAGACGTAATAAATTTCCAGCAGCCATTACAATTCCAACGGACAAAAATGTCGTACATATTTCCCATTTCCAGGTAACTGATTTATTAAATAACAGGACCGTTTGCGTAATCTACGAAAAAGGAAGAATATCGGAAGGTTTTGGTGCAAACATGATTATGACAACGCTGAAGAAGACTGGACGGCTGATAGATGCAGAACAATTAGTTTAATATAATATTGACTAAAATAGTAAAATAGGAGGATTGGAACGTCAAATAGAATGCAAAGTTACAAGAGGATCAATTTGGTTTTAGGAAGAATGTAGAGGACAAGAGGAGCAATATTGGCTTTGCAACTAATTTTAGAAGACAGGATAAGGAAAAAAACCGGCCTATGTTCATGGCTTTTGCAGATTTTTTGGAAAAAGCGTTGGATAATGTGAACTGGAAAACACTGTTAAGGATTCTGAAGAACACAGGTATAAAATATCAGGAAAAGGAGGACAGGCAGCAGTAATTAGAAGAGAAGATGAAGAAAAGAAAAGAAAAGAAAAGAAAAGAAAAGAAAAGAAAAGAAAAGAAAAGAAAAGAAAAGAAAAGAAAAGAAAAGAAAAGAAAAGAAAAGAAAAGAAAAGAAAAGAAAAGAAAAGAAAAGAAAAGAAAAGAAAAGAAAAGAAAAGAAAAGAAAAGAAAAGAAAAGAAAAGAAAAGAAAAGAAAAGAAAAGAAAAGAAAAGAAAAGAAAAGAAAAGAAAAGAAAAGAAAAGAAAAGAAAAGAAAAGAAAAGAAAAGAAAAGAAAAGAAAAGAAAAGAAAAGAAAAGAAAAGAAAAGAAAAGAAAAGAAAAGAAAAGAAAAGAAAAGAAAAGAAAAGAAAAGAAAAGAAAAGAAAAGAAAAGAAAAGAAAAGAAAAGAAAAGAAAGTCATAATCCAGAAAGGAGTAAGCCCAGGATGCAGCAGTCTGTCGCCCATGGCTGTTTAACTTATACATATAGAACAGATGATGGAGAAAGATGAAATGGAATATGGAAGAGGAATCGTACTGCAAGGAGAAGAAGAAATAAAAACCCTACGGCGCTTTGCCCATGATATTGTAGTATTACGGGAGTCAGAAGAAGTCTTGGGAGACCATAATAAATGCCATGAACAGAGTCTTGGAGAAAAAGAGTTCAATATGAAGATTAATAGAGGGGGAAAACCAAAGTAATGGAGTGTAGTATGTGGGGGAAACAGTGGAATAACAAAGGCTGTTAGATTGGGAAGGGGATATTTTGACGGAAGGTAAGGAATTATGCTTCTTGGGAAAGTGTAATAACTAGGGATGGTAGACATAGGCAAGAAAGGCTTTTGCAAAAAAAAAAAATTATAATAATAATAATAAAGGAATTTACTTATGGGTAATGCAAGAGTAAATATTAGGAAATCATTGCTAAAAATGTTGGTATGGAGCATGGCATTATATATGGGGTTGCAAAACGTGGACAATAGGAATTGCAGAAAGGAGAAGAATAGAAGCCTTTGAAATGTGGTGCTGCTGTAGGAGAATGAGATCAGATGAGGTGGATAGGGTAACTAACCAGGAGGAAGTTCTAAACAAGAATAGGGGAAGAGAGAACAACATGAAGGACGTTGGGATGGATTAATAAGGCCACGTTTTAAGACACGAGGGTCTTGGTAAAATTAGCACTAGAGGGAAGTGTGTGTGGGGGTGGGGGATGAAAACAGGAGAGAGAGGCCGAGGATGGAGCATGCTAAGCAGATTAGGGGATGATGTGAGATGTGCCAGTTATGAGGAAACGAAAAGGCTTGCGCGAGGTAGGTTAGCATGGGGGGGAGGGTGAATACCACTACAACAAATAATTAACTTGTCTTGTGTTCATTGTTTAGTAACAGCTTCACGCAGTTGAAAATTAAAAAAAATATATAACAGACCAACATTGATCCTATTTTACATACACAAACATGTAGTGGTTTAATCAATAATAATTACTTGTATTTATTTGATTCGTTGATATTGTTTTATCTTCAAAAATGTTGGTAGCATTTCTCCTGTCTCGTCATCAGCTGTAGTAGTAGGGCTTGCCAACTTGTTACTCCAAAAAATTCCCCGATTTATCATTACGTTCTTTTTTCCCCTGCCTAAACTAAACTGCTTATTTTTGGATTAATAATTTCTTGGTATTTGACTTTTTAATGTTGGTAGCATGTCTTGTCTACAGCTGTAGCAGGGCTTGCCAACTTCTTAATCCAAAAAAAAAATGCCCGATTAGTCGTTACGTTCTTTTTCCCCCGCCTAAACTGAACTGTTTATTTTTGGATTAATAATTGCTTGTGCTTGATTTGTTAATATTATTTAATATTCAAAAATGTTGGTAGCATTTCTCCTGTCTCGTCATCAGCTGTAGCAGGGCTTGCCAACTTGTTACTCCAAAAAAGAAATGGTCGATTCGTCGTTACGTTCTTTTCCCGCCTAAAGTGAACTGTTTATTTTTAGATTAATAATAATAATGATATTCCGTAGATCCCTGTAAAGAAGGATGTGTGTGTAATGAGTCAAGGGCTGTACAGTTATTACATTATTTTATTATATAAAAGATAGATAAATATACTTATAACAAGTAGATAGAAAGGCGATACCAACATTATAAACTAATTACTCGTCTCCATATATTCCAATTTTTTTTACAAATAAATGAAATACAAGTGTGTGTGTGTGTGTGCGTTTATAAACCTGTTTACTTTACACAAAGGTATGCAGGAAATACCGGGAATGCAACAGGTGGGTGGCAGAAGAATGTATGTAAATTAACACACACAGACAGAGAGAGAGAAAGGGACAGAGACAGAGAGAGAGAAAGAGAGAGAGAGAATCTGCAGGGGCAATTTAGCCGAGTTTCAAATTTTCAAATGATATTTCTATTCCCCTCATTAAACGCACCAATCAGCTGTTGAGGTTTAGAAAGTAACACAGAGACACCCGAAAACATCGTTTCATATACAAAAATGCAGTAACTCCATCGAAAGTATTTTTTCTGTTGTTGAATAAATCGGATGAAGTTGTTACAGTTTTACTGTTCTTTATTTTAAAAAAAATAAATTATAAATATTAAAAACTTGACTGAACATAAAAAAAATAATTTTAAACATTAAAAACTTGACTGAACATAAAAAAAATAATTTTAAACATTAAAAACTTGACTGAACATAAAAAAAATAATTTTAAACATTAAAAACTTGACTGAACATAAAAAAATAATTTTAAACATTAAAAACTTGACTGAACATAAAAAAAATAATTTTAAACATTAAAACTTGACTGAACATAAAAAAAATAATTTTAAACATTAAAAACTTGACTGAACATAAAAAAAATAATTTTAAACATTAAAAACTTGACTGAACATAAAAAAAATAATTTTAAACATTAAAAACTTGACTGAACATAAAAAAAAATAATTTTAAACATTAAAAACTTGACTGAACATAAAAAAAATAATTTTAAACATTAAAAACTTGACTGAACATAAAAAAAAATAATTTTAAACATTAAAAACTTGACTGAACATAAAAAAAATAATTTTAAACATTAAAAACTTGACTGAACATAAAAAAAATAATTTTAAACATTAAAAACTTGACTGAACATAAAAAAAAATAATTTTAAACATTAAAAACTTGACTGAACATAAAAAAAATAATTTTAAACATTAAAAACTTGACTGAACATAAAAAAAATAATTTTAAACATTAAAAACTTGACTGAACATAAAAAAATAATTATAAATATTAAAAACTTGACTGAACATAAAAAAATAATTATAAATATTAAAAACTTGACTGAACATAAAAAAAATAATTTTAAACATTAAAAACTTGACTGAACATAAAAAAAATAATTTTAAACATTAAAAACTTGACTGAACATAAAAAAAATAATTTTAAACATTAAAAACTTGACTGAACATAAAAAAAAATAATTTTAAACATTAAAAACTTGACTGAACATAAAAAAAATAATTTTAAACATTAAAAACTTGACTGAACATAAAAAAAAATAATTTTAAACATTAAAAACTTGACTGAACATAAAAAAAATAATTTTAAACATTAAAAACTTGACTGAACATAAAAAAAATAATTTTAAACATTAAAAACTTGACTGAACATAAAAAAAATAATTTTAAACATTAAAAACTTGACTGAACATAAAAAAAATAATTTTAAACATTAAAAACTTGACTGAACATAAAAAAAATAATTTTAAACATTAAAAACTTGACTGAACATAAAAAAAATAATTTTAAACATTAAAAACTTGACTGAACATAAAAAAAAATAATTTTAAACATTAAAAACTTGACTGAACATAAAAAAAAATAATTTTAAACATTAAAAACTTGACTGAACATAAAAAAAATAATTTTAAACATTAAAAACTTGACTGAACATAAAAAAAATAATTTTAAACATTAAAAACTTGACTGAACATAAAAAAAAATAATTTTAAACATTAAAAACTTGACTGAACATAAAAAAAATAATTTTAAACATTAAAAACTTGACTGAACATAAAAAAATAATTTTAAACATTAAAAACTTGACTGAACACTTGGCTTCAGACTTGTACCTGGAAAAAAAAATATTAATATGTGGAAAACATGGTAATGTTTTGAATTTATTGTATGAGTCACAGACATTTGTTTAAATAATGAACTTGTTGAACTGAATGGTTCAGACACATCATTAACATTATCATGGTATGTTATTAATTTTTTTAAAAAAAACCGCCACAGTTTTAATATAAACTTCTTAATATTTCAATGAAACTTGTTAAATTGTAACAACTTGACAGGGTTGGTATTTATTTTTTTTCTCCCCCCCTAATTTCCTTTCCTCGTTTCTTTGCACAGAGAGAAAGAAAGGTGTGAATTATCCATCCATCTTCAACAGATAACCAAGGTAAATTTAAGTCTGAATTATCCCCCATTTTTTTTGCTAAGCCAGCCAACTCCTCCTCCTTCTATCCAGTAAAAGGAATTTATAGAAGAATCGGGAGACGAGTAATTAGTTTATATATATAATGTTGGCAACGCCTTTCTATTTGGGTCACAAAAAAAAATTTTTTCCCAAGTATATTTGTTTATTTTTTTTATATATATAGATTTAGATTTATTGTTGTTTTTCCATTAGTCGTCCTCGGATTGAGGAAATAATAGGAGGACACGTCGTCATACATTAAAAATGAAAAAATGAACAAAATAAAGTACATAATAATTAAAGACAAATATTCTTAAAAGATATTAATAAAAGAAAATGTATATAGATGAAAGTCAATGTAAACACAAAACACAGGGGACACACATGATGACGTCACACACACACACTGGGAAAAACAATAATAATAAACACATAATAAAATAATAATGTAATAACTGTACACAGCCCCTGACAAACACATCCTTGAAAGCTTAGGCTTCTTTACAGGATCTAAAGGAATATTATTATTATTATTGAAATGAAATGCTAAAAAGAGAGACAGTGGCTCTGTCAGATTAATGATGTGCTACGTTTGTTTTTTAAAAATAAATAAATAAATAAATATATAAAATATACTGAATGAGCTCTGTTTGCTTTTAGAAAAAAAAAGGTATTTAAATGGGGGGAGAAAAATTGAAAAATTGCACACTGTTTAAGAGAACTCTGTAGAACACAATTTATTACAAAAGGAAAGAAAGAATCTAATTCAAGGGTTAGGCATTCCTTGTCGAATTGGGAATAAATTTGGTCTGAAATTTGTTAATGATTGTGGAGGGTTTCTTTTTTTAAAAAAATATTTTTTTATGAATTGTAATTACTCGTGTGGCCTGTAAAAATCCTAAAGAGGGGGAAAAAATAGTCCCTGTGTAAATTCCACGTCAGCTTCGTAACTATCCAGCAAAAAAATATATATCAAAACTTTCAAATAAAGCGCCGCGACTTAACACGGACTTAAGTAAGAATATGGAGGACGTTGGCCATGGTATGGGAACCAAACAGCAGAGGGAGGCCAAGGATGGAGTACGCTAAGGATGTGCGGTTATGAGAAGGCTTGCGCAGGGCAGGTTAGCATGGAGGGTTAGCATCACAACAACAACAACAACAACAACAACATAGTGAAATGTCGCTATAGACATGAGGGGAAATTATTAAAAATTTTGCTATAACTTCTTTCTGAAATGAAATTTTTTGTGAAACTTAAGTTGGCATAATTAATTTCCAGAGACGTTAAACCTACAGGTTTTGTAATAATAATCGTTGCACTCGTAATTTGACGGGTTAATTATTAATTTCAAATTAATCTTAGTCAACCCAATTTTAATTGTATTTGTAAACGAAATGCAATGAACGCTATTAATATTTTTCCCAGATTAAATTTATGACCGCGAGGGAGGGAGGAATTGTGATTAGACTCGTTGCCCACACATCATGTAATTATCCACATGAAACACACACACACACACACGTCGTGTAGCCTGTAAAAATACTAAAGGGAAAAAATAGTCCCTGTGTAAATTCCACGTCAACTTCGTAAATATCCAGAAAAAAAATATATATCAAAACTTTCAAATAAAGCGCCGCCGCGTCTTAACACGGACTAAAAAAATAAAATAGTCCGTAACGGGGCGGAGTAATACACGAAGCAAGCAAATGGCGCCCTAGTAGTATTCAAACGTCGAGTTGACTGATTTAGGATCATCATCATTGTAGCCTCTTAACCCCGCCAAAAAATATAATAACAACAACAACAACTTTCTAATGATAATCAATGCTACGGATCGTCTTTTACGGTTAAAGAAGAATCATCATCATCCTGAGGCCCGCAGCCGCCATTAACCTGCACTTTAGAGATGTGAAGACACGTACCTGATTCACGGGAAGCCTGCAACAACCGTTGTTTACTACGACAAAACATCTTCGCCTCCTGAATATCCACAAGGAAACAGCAGCAGCAGCAACAGCAACATCCTCCTCCTCCTCCTCCTTGTCTCACGCAGCGACTGTTCAAATGTCGCGGCGGCGGCTAAACAAAGACATGGCTGCCTTGTATCAATGCGCCGCGGCTCCTCCGCGTTAATGATTTTAACCGTCGATTGATATCTACTCAATTATCTTCACACGAAATTTAGTATTTTATTTGTTTAAGAATAAAAAACCGTAGTGGGTAAAACTTGACCAGCCTTCTGTGTTAAATACGTGACACGCGTCGCGAGGACTATTTTTAACTTCGGATTCAAAGGTTGGCGAGTGAAGGGGTGGCGAGGGGAGGGGAGGGGGAAATCAGTGCGCCTTCTCCTGCAACAATGAAAATTAAATATTTATTTTTTTTAAAAAAAATAACTCTTTCATAATTAGGCGTTGATATAAATTCGTGTCGCGACTCGCAATATTTATTTTAAAACAATGGCAATTATTTTTTTTGGTGATCTTGGGTTTAAATTAATATTTATAGGTTGCATATTTTGATATAAAAGTAGTAGGACCTGAAAGAGCACAGGGGATTAAAGGCGGCCATTCACTAGGCTCAAAGGGGGGAAAAGATGGAAGAAAAGAAATCAAAAATGCCTCCCTGGCTTATCATGACGCTGGACATAATTTTCCTGCGAAATGGAGCTGTAGGGTGACCACCGTGGCGAGTGACTTAGGGGGAGGGGATCCCTATCCTACTACTGCTGCTGCTACTGGAGATGGTTCCACTTCCAAATATGTGCTTATGGCCGAGCAGTGAGGAACAAGTACAACATTTTTGTTGTTGTTTCCCACCATTAGTAATCCTCCTCGATTGAGGAAATAGGAGGATACGTCATACATTGAAAATTAAAAATGAACAAAATAAAGTACATAATTAAAGACAAATAAATTAATAAAAGAAAATGTTTCCACTATCCTTATATGCTGCTGTAACTCGGCGATTTCGGAACATGCTCGATATATTTTTTAATAATATTCCCTTTTGAATCGAGTCTTTTGCCTTATATATATATATATATATATATGGGGTAAATAAATAATCCACTTAAATTTGACTTTTGCTGCTTCAAGGCTAGGCAGTGATGTCAGTGACGTGTGAACATACGTCAGTCAGTGCTGCACTGCCTCACTTTTCTTGGAGCGTGTGAACAGTGTGCGCCAGTCATGACTGGCCCACAGTTACGGTTGTCAAGTGTCGATTGTGAACAACCTCTAAATGTAATGTTATTGTTTTTTTAAATGATTATTATTATTATCATCATACTAAATTATTTTATAATTTTTTTAATATATTTTAACAACAAAACAAGAATACAAATCTAGTTAAAATGAGAGGGAAGTGAAGAGAAGAGGGGAGGCCAAGGATGGAATGCAAATGAGAGGGAAGTGAAGAGAAGAGGGGAGGCCAAGGATGGAATACAACACGTAGGCTGTGGTGGTGACGTCACAAGCCTGGGGCACCAGCATGAGGAACCTCCTGACGAACAAGTAGATTCTCCTGAGGATGTGAAACGGACGGCAAATCCATTTCCAGTCTCCCGGTGAAAACAACGGAACGGTCACTTCACATTACTCCAGTGGTGCCACTACATCGCCTGGAGTCGGTCCAAATTCTTCACCTTCCCGGCTGAGTGATTTAGAAGGTTTTAACCATTTTTTTTTATATTAAAAAATTTTTTTTGTCACCTTGAACTTATATTTAATGTATTGTTGAGGCAGCATCACGTGGTTCCTGAGGCCATCTGTCTGCCAGCTCCAGCTCCAGCACCACTTTTCTTGTTTCAAAGTCTTCTTCTCTGTCCGACCAACTCTTAGCTTCGCTTCTTTCCTTGGGTTCGGAACCTGACCATGCGTTACTTTCAACATCTGCTGCTGCTGCATGATTCTCAAGACAACAGAAATACACATTTTAATGATATAGACACCATTACAACCTGGTTCATGGTTCCATTTCCCGTCAAGTCTCCTCATGGCTGGCTGTTGAGGCGTCGTGTTTGGTTTCCCCCATCACGGGTTCGAAGTTTTCTCTCTCCATTGAAGCTCCTGCAGCGACGCCATCTATCCGCCTCAGTCGATATCCATGAAAGAGAAAACTTTCTTCACGTTTTCCCCCTCTACCATTCTTCAGGTATATATCAATGGAGCCAGTGGCCGAGTGGTCAGGGTCAAGGTTCCAGCTCAACCTTCGTCAGATCTTTGGAGCTCATAGTAGGAATTGTGGATATCCACAATACGACAAGAGGAGGAGATGTCAATTTTACCATAGTTGTTCCCATATCAGCAAGGCCCTGGACTGCGTGGCGCCATCACGGTGAGGACTTGAACTAGCAGCGGTGACGGGTTGGGAAATCGCCTCGGTATAAACAACCCTGAGGAACAACAACGCCATCTGTCTCCAAGTTCCGCAGTGGCTGAGAAGTTAATTTAAATTCACGAGTGTGTAGATTAAAAAAGGTTGTTCCAAGCACCAGGAGCTGGTGGCTGAGGTCGTTGAGGCTATAGTGAAATAGGAGAACAAGGCCGACAGACACGTGATGTCTACGTCATCCAGCCGTCGAATTCAAAGTCCAGCCAGACCGCGAAAAGACTGTAGTGAAATAGGAGAACAAGGCCGACAGACACGTGATGTGACGTCATCCAGCCGTCGAATTCAAAGTCCAGCCAGACCGCGAAAAGACTGTAGTGAAATAGGAGAACAAGGCCGACAGACACGTGATGTGACGTCATCCAGCCGTCGAATTCAAAGTCCAGCCAGACCGCGAAAAGACTGTAGTGAAATAGGAGAACAAGGCCGACAGACACGTGATGTGACGTCATCCAGCCGCCGAATTCAAAGTCCACCCAGACCGCGAAAAGACTGTAGTGAAATAGGAGAACAAGGCCGACAGACACGTGATGTGACGTCATCCAGCCGTCGAATTCAAAGTCCAGCCAGACCGCGAAAAGACTGTAGTGAAATAGGAGAACAAGGCCGACAGACACGTGATGTGACGTCATCCAGCCGCCGAATTCAAAGTCCAGCCAGACCGCGAAAAGACTGTAGTGAAATAGGAGAACAAGGCCGACAGACACGTGATGTGACGTCATCCAGCCGTCGAATTCAAAGTCCAGCCAGACCGCGAAAAGACTGTAGTGAAATAGGAGAACAAGGCCGACAGACACGTGATGTGACGTCATCCAGCCGTCGAATTCAAAGTCCACCCAGACCGCGAAAAGACTGTAGTGAAATAGGAGAACAAGGCCGACAGACACGTGATGTGACGTCATCCAGCCGTCGAATGCAAAGTCCAGCCAGACCGCGAAAAGACTGTAGTGAAATAGGAGAACAAGGCCGACAGACACCTGATGTGACGTCATTCAGCCGCCGAATTCAAAGTCCACCCAGACCGCGAAAAGACTGTAGTGAAATAGGAGAACAAGGCCGACAGACACGTGATGTGACGTCATCCAGCCGTCGAATTCAAAGTCCAGCCAGACCGCGAAAAGACTGTAGTGAAATAGGAGAACAAGGCCGACAGACACGTGATGTGACGTCATCCAGCCGTCGAATTCAAAGTCCACCCAGACCGCGAAAAGACTGTAGTGAAATAGGAGAACAAGGCCGACAGACACGTGATGTGACGTCATCCAGCCGTCGAATTCAAAGTCCAGCCAGACCGCGAAAAGACTGTAGTGAAATAGGAGAACAAGGCCGACAGACACGTGATGTGACGTCATCCAGCCGTCGAATTCAAAGTCCAGCCAGACCGCGAAAAGACTGTAGTGAAATAGGAGAACAAGGCCGACAGACACGTGATGTGACGTCATCCAGCCGTCGAATTCAAAGTCCAGCCAGACCGCGAAAAGACTGTAGTGAAATAGGAGAACAAGGCCGACAGACACGTGATGTGACGTCATCCAGCCGTCGAATTCAAAGTCCAGCCAGACCGCGAAAAGACTGTAGTGAAATAGGAGAACAAGGCCGACAGACACGTGATGTGACGTCATCCAGCCGTCGAATTCAAAGTCCAGCCAGACCGCGAAAAGACTGTAGTGAAATAGGAGAACAAGGCCGACAGACACGTGATGTGACGTCATCCAGCCGTCGAATTCAAAGTCCAGCCAGACCGCGAAAAGACTGTAGTGAAATAGGAGAACAAGGCCGACAGACACGTGATGTGACGTCATCCAGCCGTCGAATTCAAAGTCCACCCAGACCGCGAAAAGACTGTAGTGAAATAGGAGAACAAGGCCGACAGACACGTGATGTGACGTCATCCAGCCGTCGAATTCAAAGTCCAGCCAGACCGCGAAAAGACTGTAGTGAAATAGGAGAACAAGGCCGACAGACACGTGATGTCTACGTCATCCAGCCGTCGAATTCAAAGTCCAGCCAGACCGCGAAAAGACTGTAGTGAAATAGGAGAACAAGGCCGACAGACACGTGATGTGACGTCATCCAGCCGTCGAATTCAAAGTCCAGCCAGACCGCGAAAAGACTGTAGTGAAATAGGAGAACAAGGCCGACAGACACGTGATGTGACGTCATCCAGCCGTCGAATTCAAAGTCCAGCCAGACCGCGAAAAGACTGTAGTGAAATAGGAGAACAAGGCCGACAGACACGTGATGTGACGTCATCCAGCCGTCGAATTCAAAGTCCAGCCAGACCGCGAAAAGACTGTAGTGAAATAGGAGAACAAGGCCGACAGACACGTGATGTGACGTCATCCAGCCGTCGAATTCAAAGTCCAGCCAGACCGCGAAAAGACTGTAGTGAAATAGGAGAACAAGGCCGACAGACACGTGATGTGACGTCATCCAGCCGTCGAATTCAAAGTCCAGCCAGACCGCGAAAAGACTGTAGTGAAATAGGAGAACAAGGCCGACAGACACGTGATGTCTACGTCATCCAGCCGTCGAATTCAAAGTCCAGCCAGACCGCGAAAAGACTGTAGTGAAATAGGAGAACAAGGCCGACAGACACGTGATGTGACGTCATCCAGCCGCCGAATTCAAAGTCCAGCCAGACCGCGAAAAGACTGTAGTGAAATAGGAGAACAAGGCCGACAGACACGTGATGTGACGTCATCCAGCCGTCGAATTCAAAGTCCAGCCAGACCGCGAAAAGACTGTAGTGAAATAGGAGAACAAGGCCGACAGACACGTGATGTGACGTCATCCAGCCGTCGAATTCAAAGTCCAGCCAGACCGCGAAAAGACTGTAGTGAAATAGGAGAACAAGGCCGACAGACACGTGATGTGACGTCATCCAGCCGTCGAATTCAAAGTCCAGCCAGACCGCGAAAAGACTGTAGTGAAATAGGAGAACAAGGCCGACAGACACGTGATGTGACGTCATTCAGCCGCCGAATTCAAAGTCCAGCCAGACCGCGAAAAGACTGTAGTGAAATAGGAGAACAAGGCCGACAGACACGTGATGTGACGTCATCCAGCCGTCGAATTCAAAGTCCAGCCAGACCGCGAAAAGACTGTAGTGAAATAGGAGAACAAGGCCGACAGACACGTGATGTGACGTCATCCAGCCGCCGAATTCAAAGTCCAGCCAGACCGCGAAAAGACTGTAGTGAAATAGGAGAACAAGGCCGACAGACACGTGATGTGACGTCATCCAGCCGCCGAATTCAAAGTCCAGCCAGACCGCGAAAAGACTGTAGTGAAATAGGAGAACAAGGCCGACAGACACGTGATGTGACGTCATCCAGCCGTCGAATTCAAAGTCCAGCCAGACCGCGAAAAGACTGTAGTGAAATAGGAGAACAAGGCCGACAGACACGTGATGTGACGTCATCCAGCCGTCGAATTCAAAGTCCACCAGGACCATCAAGACACTTCAACAAGAACAGACGTCCAAATCGAAAGTCGACTCGGACCACGAAAAGACTATAGGGAAATAGGAAAACAAAACTGGAAGACACGAGATGTGACGTCATCCAGGCGCCGAATTCAAAATTCCACCAGGACCATCAAGACAACAACAGACGAAAAATGGAATAAGACACGTGATGTCCACGTCATCCTAACCGCCAACTTCAAAAATCCACCAGGATCCACGAAGACAACAACAGACGAAAAAAAAAATAGATGATGACTGACAGGCAGACACACGTGATGTTGACGTCATCCTAACCACCAGAACAACAACAGACAGACACGTGATGTGACGTCATAGCAACCACCAAATTCAAACCCCACCACGGACCATCAAGAAACTAGAGGAAAAAAATCGAAGAAAATTTACATCGCGATGACGTCATGATGACGTGGAGGTCACGTGGCGATGCGTGCGTGGGTATATGTATATATATATATAAACCATCCTACCACGGACCTCCCTTCCCAGGTGTCTTAAAAAGCAAAACGGTTCTGCGCGGCCTCTGATGCCACGCTCCCCCCCCTCTCTCTCTCTCCCTCTCCTTCAATCCTCGACGTGGTGATTGGCTGGTGATCAGGTGGAGTCGATCCAATCCGTTCTTCAGGTCATCTAATGGAGCTTCGAGACAAGCAGCAGCAGCAGCACCGAGTGGTCAGGTGAACACTAGGCTCTGGGTTCAACGTGCAGCTTATAAGGGATATTAAGAGGCGAAACTCGTGGCTCAGTGGCTAGAGCGCAGGCAAGTGTCTGCATATTTTTAACGGCTTCTCGCCTCCCAGCTAAACTCGTACATCCGTCCCAAAGTGATTGTTTGTTCCTCACGAGTCCTCCGTCCAAGCGCGGGAAATTTTCCGTGACACACGCAGCAGCAGCAGCAGGAGGGAGGAACAGTGTCCTTCGGAAAGGGTTGAACGTTCCTTCGGCAAAACAAGCTTAATATTATAAATTCACCTGGGCCCCCCCGGGGGAGGGGGGAAATTGCCACTTCTACCTGCTTGTCGCCCAATTAGGAGGATGTTCTTGTTGAATTTTATAGATCCTTTATTTATATAAAAAGGTCACTTGAACAAAATTAAATTAGGTAGGGGGGAGGAATTGGGTGGTCCTACTGCGCTGCTACAAATGTGTATCTAAACACAGTCACAACTGGGGGAACACACACACACACAACACTGGACGCAGAGTAGATCCCTGTGGTAGTCCAACACATGCTTTAGCTCAAATAAAATTGTAACAATTGTGTCAGAATTTATTTATCAGGTTTTTTAGGGGAGGGGGAGGGGGGGAATGGTTTTTCACTTTACTGATAAAGTGCAAGTATAATATTCTCAAGTCCTCCCTCCTGTGCACAGGTTTTGACAGTAAAAATGACTATATGAATTTGATCTGTATATCTATATCTATATATATATATATTCAAAATTTCCTTTTCTTTCAATTGTTGCATCTACCTCTTTATATTAATACATCTTTTTTTATTAAAATCTGCTGTAGGAACCACCTGGTTACTTTGTCCACTTCCATAAGCTCAATTTTATTTTTTTCTTCTTCTTAGTATTAACACCATAACAACACAGTCTAGTTTCTAATTCAATCGCTAGGTTCGTTTTTTTTTGTTATCTCGTCCTTATAGATTATAACCTTCTATGTGCTTCTTTTTTGTCTGAAGTTTACTTTCATTTTGCCTTAATTATTTAGTATACATTTGAGCAATACTGATGTATTCCCTACCTTTGTAGAACATTTTAGATGCAAGGTGGATGGAAAAAAAATATCATATATCATTAAGAAATGAAAGGAAAGGAAAAGGAAGGATAAAGCCCGAAAGATTTTAAATTACATTTCAGGATAATTAATAATCCTACTGTAGTATCAGATAATACGGTATTTAATTAAATATTGCACTGAAACAAGTTTTGGTGTTTTGCTCCACTAAAATAATGTCCTATATTTAATCAGACAACATATATATACATCACGAAAACAAGTTCTAATTCTATAACATAAGTTATAACATTATAAATAAAATAATTAGATTAATCTGTTTTAACTGTAAGTAAACATATCACACAACGTTTATTTATTTGAAATTCACTATTTTAATGCAATTATATTAATTTTTATTTGTCGAAAGAACTGAAGACGTTCCGAGAGTTGGGTACGAAACGTCTTGTTTTGAATTAAAATTCCATTACTTCTGTATCATCGGCTTAAAAATAATTTTTAATCATAATAATTAATACCCTTGAACGAATTTATTTTCCTAAAAAGTGTATTTTCCCTCCCTCGACGTCAATTCTTGGCCCACTGTCGAATTTTTGTAAATCGCATCAAGATCCTTAATCCTATTATTCCAGGGATCTGAACTTGTGGAGTAAATGCACACCACCCCTGGGGGATTTAGGCTAATGGGATATCGTGTTTAATGGGCCGAATATGCAGCGTGCCACGTGACCAATTTACTTGGGTTTCGTCTAATCATCTGCAAAGGTACCTTAAATTTGGGTGCGGGGGGAGCAACAGGTTGGTAGAGTCTTGCTTTAAAACAAGTAGAAACATTAAATCATTAAAAGAACTACCCATGTTGTGAAAACCTGTGTGATGCATTTATTAGATTTGTTTTTTTTTTAACGTTTGTTCTTTTGGGTGCAGGGACAGTGCTACCAACGTAGCGTCGGCAAAGTAACTACCGAATTTAATATGAACCTGAACAGGCAACTACATATTTTTTTATACCCACCCCAAAAAAATGTAAACTTTTTAGTAAATCTTTTTATATTCTGTTTATAGTCTTTATCTGTCGATTTAAGCTTAGCATTTGGAATTCCATTTTGGGGATTTTCCCACTACAAAATGTACAATATACAAAACAGAATAATAAAAGGAGTTCCCCTTCTCCATCTCTTTTTATTTTTATTTTTGGGGTAACAGGCTACATGAGGGTGAGAGATCCTGAAGCAGGCAACTCCCCCCCTTTAATAGCATAGGAAAGGACTTGAAAAGGGGGGGATGTGGAAGGTAGAGCCAAGCAAGGGTTGACTAGGGCCTCCCCCGGGGCTATAGTGTAAGGATCCTACCCTCCTCACGGTGTTTCACCTGAGGGTGATGCAGCAGGGAAAAACCCTAGAAAACCTGCATCAGGTCAGGTAGGTCGGGGGCTATAGTGGGTGGCTACCTACTACTCCTGACGGGATTGCTGTGCGGGGAACAACGCAACAAACCCGCATCCTCCATGCGTGCCTTGATCAGTATTGAGAGGCAGCTGGCCGACTGGTCCAATGGGAGGATCAGCGAACAACAACTCTTACCCTGGTATGCCGAAGGTCTTCGACCCCCGTACATACACCTCTCAAACTGCCCTCAAGGTCGTGTCTCAGCCTGCCCTTCTCCATCTCCAACCAGGCCATTATTTAAATAATTCCAGACATCCTGTTTTGTAAACAAAAATTTTTAACTTCTTTGACCTAAATAAAGACACACACACATACACATATAACACACGTTCATCCGACAATACATACATATAACCAATGAAAGGATTAAAATATATGCCAAAGTGGACTGGGATACAAGGGTAGTTTACAACAAACTACCCCCTGGGAAAATAAAAACATAACCCCTAAGGTTTAAGAGTAAAGGGAAAAAATTTACTGCAAAATCACTGTTCCTATTCACTTGATAATAATAATAATATTCCTTAGATCCTTGTAAAGAAGCTTTCAAGGATGTGTGTGTAATGAGTCAGGCTGTGTACATTTATTACATTATTTTATTATGTAAAAGATAAGTAAATATACTTGTAACAAATATGTTTTGTAACCCAAATAGAAAGGCGTTGCCAACATTATATATATAAACTAATTACTCGTCTCCCGATTCTTCTATAAATTCCTTTTACCGAATAGATGGAGGAGGATAATTCAGACTTAAATTTACCTTGGTTATCTGCTGAATCTACTATTTTATATATAATATATTATATATATATATATATATATATATATATATATATATATATATAAGGTACAAATTGTATGTCTTCTTGTATAGAACTTAAGAAAATCTTATTATAAGTAAAAATTAATGAATAGTTACAGTATATTTTAATATTAATAAAAATGTGTATAAAATCTCTGACTCGTTCCACATCATCCTTGACAAGCTTGTGCTTCTCTATAGTAGGATCTATGGAATATGATTATATATTCGTACTTATAATTAATGAATAGTTACAGTATATTTTTTAATATTAATAAAGCAACCTCCTGGGTATAAAATCTCTGACTCGTTCCACATCATCCTTGACAAGCTTGTGCTTCTCTATAGTAGGATCTCTGGAATATGACTTTATACTTATACTTATTAATTTTTCTAGTTAACATGGTTCTTTCACTAATCTGTTTTTGGAGTTTGGTGGTGTCTTGGATACCCCCCCCCCCTCCCTCCTCTTTTCTTTTTGGATGTTCTTGCCAGATGACTTTATTGACTAGGCAAATTTACAGATTATCATCATAAACACTGGAAAAAAAAAATAAAACGGTCTACAGGAACTTTTCTCATAGTTAATAGTGACAAAACTATTTATAGACAGGCAAAGGCTCCAAATTAAAACAAATTTCCCAGGAGTGTGGATGCAAAGCCATTTTAAAATTGTAAGTGCATATGAAACATCATCAGTTTGTCATCCATTGGAGAACTTGTCCTGCGAAACTGGTAAACGGCCCTATGCATTGTTGCAGTGGTATTCACTCCTACAGCTACATCCTCCCTAATCTTCTTAGAGTTGGCGTCCCTCTTCTGCTCACTTCACTTCGCTCTAATACTAATTTTACAAGATCCCTCGAGACACGGCCTTCAAAGTCCTCCAAAATTGTTCTCTTCCCCTGTCCTGATTCGAGCTCCGTGGTTAGTGATTCCGTCCATCCACCCACCCGTCTTACATCACCACATTTTGAAAGAGGCTTCTATTCTTTTTCTACCTGCAACTCCTATCGTCCACGTTTCACACCTCATATCAACATTTTTAATAAAGATTTTCTAATATACGGCTACATTAGCCATAAGTAAATTCCTCTTTTTTTTTTTTTTTGCGAAAGCCTGTCTTGCCTCTTATCATCCTACTGCATTTATTATGCTACCCCCAAGTAAATGGATTCCTTAACTTCCTTCAAAATATCCCTTCCCAAAATAAGAGCCTTTGTTATTTCACTGTTTTCCCATACTACACTCCATCACGCCTTGGTTTTTCCCTCTATTAATCCTCATATTAAACTTTTTCTCCCCAGGACCTCGTCCATGCCATTTATTATTATTTCCAAGTCTCCTTCTGACTCCCCCCTAATACTACAATATCGTCGGAAAAGCGTAGTTTTTTTTATATTTCTTCTCCTTGCAGTGTGATTCCTTGTCCATATTCCGTTTTAACTTGCTTCATCTAAGTCGAGTAGTATGGATAGTTTGTTCCAGTTTACAGTACCAAAGGCCTTTTTTTTTTCTAAATCTACAAATGCCATGAAACGTAGGCCTGGGTTTCCTGTCTTCTAAAATTAGGCGCAGAGTCAGTATTGCCCCTCTTCCAAAATAAAACCAAACTGATCTTTCTCCTTGCTCGCACTCCATTTGACCATACATCCTCCTCTATACTGTTTTCATTAAGATTTTGCACGCCCTACTAACATATGGACCGTGTTTTGATCTTTTTTTTTAGGGGATACTCCTCTACTGGCCAAATATTTGTGCAGTTGTTTTATTATTACATAATAATAATTATTCCCCTTGTAATTTCTATATACTTTTCAGTAATGTGTTACGTAGTGATGCAGTAGTTGCTATTTATGCAGAAAATATTTGTTTTTATTTGCACAATGTAAAAATACTGATAATTTAAACAAATTGCTCTCATTTATTGCATATTTAATAATGTTGGTATAAATTACAAAATTGCACTTTTTCATTCATTATTCATGTATTACATAATAATCATTCCTCTTGTAATTTCAATATACTTTTCAGTAATGTTATGGAGTATTGCAGTAGTTGCTATTTATTATTCATTTATTACATAATAATTATTCCCTTGTAATTTCAATATACTTTTCAGTAATGTGTTATGTAGTGATGCAGTAGTTGCTATTTATGCAGAAAATGTTTGTTTTTATTTGTACGATGTAAAAATACTGATCATTTAAGCAAATTTTTGGAAATTGCTCTCATTTATTGCATATTTAATGATCCTATAAATTATAAAAATTGCACTTTTTCATTCATTATTCATTTATTACATAATAATAATTATTCCCCTTGTAATTTCTATATACTTTACAGTAATGTGTTATGTAGTGATGCAGTAGTTACTATTTATGCAGAAAATGTTTGTTTTTATTTGTACAATGTAAAAATACTGATCATTTAAGCAAATTTTTCGAAATTGCTCTCATTTATTGCATATTTAATGTTGGTATAAATTACAAAAATTGCACTTTTTCATTCATTATTCATTTATTACATAATAATAATTATTCCCCTTGTAATTTCTATATACTTTTCAGTAATGTGTTATGTAGTAATGCAGTAGTTGCTATTTATGCAGAAAATGTTTGTTTTTATTTGTACGATGTAAAAATACTGATCATTTAAGCAAATTTTTGGAAATTGCTCTCATTTATTGCATTTTTAATGTTGGTATAAATTACAAAAATTGCACTTTTTCATTCATTACATAATAATTATTCCCCTTGTAATTTCTATATACTTTTCAGTAATGTGTTATGTAGTGATGCAGTAGTTGCTATTTATGCAGAAAATGTTTGTTTTTATTTGTACGATGTAAAAATACTGATAATTTAAGCAAATTTTTGGAAATTGCTCTCATTTATTGCATATTTAATAATGTTGGTATAAATTACAAAAATTGCACTTTTTCATTTATTATTCATTTATTACATAATAATTATTCCCCTTGTAATTTCTATATACTTTTCAGTAATGTAAGGTTAGCTTCTTTACAGGATCTACGGAATATGATTATTATTATTATTATCATTATTATTATTATTAGTAGTAGTAGTAGTATTAGTAATGGAGTAGTTGCTATTTATGCAGAAAATGTTTGTTTTTATTTGTACGATGTAAAAATACTGATCATTTAAGCAAATTTTGGAAATTGCTCTCATTTATTGCATTTTTAATGTTGGTATAAATTACAAAAATTGCACTTTTTCATTCATTATTCATTTATTACATAATAATAATTATTCCTCTTGTAATTTCAATATACTTTTAGTATTGTGTTACGTAGTGATGCAGTAGTTGCTAATTATGCAGAAAATGTTTGTGTTTTATTTGTATGATGTAAAAATACTGATAATTTAAGCAAATTTTTTGGCAATTGCTCTCATTTATTGCATATTTAATAATGTTGGTATAAATTACAAAAATTGCATTTTTTCATTTAAATTTATATTTTTTTTTACAGGTCTGATTTTTCACAAAGACACGCAAATGATTAGAAGGAAAATTTTTGAACAAGGGCAAATGTTGAATTGAGATGAAAGGAACCGTGAACGCACTAACATGCTTCGCTTTAATTGCATCCACGACTGGAGGCTCTGGAAGCTACTTGCTTGAAGATGATGTAACAACAGACTGTGTTAAATATTTCACTGACAATTTCCTTCACGATTCAAAACTTTTGTTCATCCATTCCCCGGATGACAGAGGCGAAGGGCCATATTTGGGAAGGAACCTGACGGCGCACACATTTGCAAATAATCAGGTTGAGCTCATAAAAGGCATGAACCGGCACAGCTCTATTTGGGTCGTGAACGCCGCGAAACTTTCGGACGGATTTCACGCCGAAAGCAGCTGCTCATGTGAAACGGCCGTCGTGTTGGCAGACGATGTCGAATCGTTCTCCGAAACGTTAAACAGGAGTTTCCGTTTCCCCTGTTCGAATACGTCGGTTTTGATGTTTGCCGCCGTTGCAAGTGAAATCGAGAACGTGGTTGAGGCTCTGTGGAGGAAATCTATAACCAACTGCGTCCTGCTGGATCCTTACAGCCTTGATGTTTACACGTGGTTCCCTTTTAGGAACCCGAAACACGCTCGCTGCACCGATAAGCCGGACCCTCAAAGTATCGGGAAGTGGAACAGCCGCAACAAGACGCTGACGGGTTTGTTTTCAGGGAACAAAATGGAGAAGATGAACAGCTGCTCGGTGAAGGTAAACATTTTCGAGTGGCCGCCTTTCGTCTTGGCCCCGGGTGGTTTCGACGCAAGTCCAGGCAAGCTGAGTGAGGTAGATGAAAGTAGTTTGGACGGCGTCGACATCAGGATATTCAACATCTTCAAGGAGAGAATGGGTTTCCGCGTCGAGTACACGATCGAGTCCTTGGACACCATGTTCCAAACTCTGGTCCCCAGCCTCGGGGACCGCCTGGCGGATGTCGCCTTTTCGGGGATACCGTTCATGTGGGCGGAGGAGCAAGATGGCGTCGGGATGACCTCTGTGTACGCCACCCAAGATTCCACCTGGTACGTTCCCAAAGATCAGCCGTGTAAAGTAGGCGGCGACATCGCCAGAGTCTTGAGCGTCCCATTCTGGATCTTGACACTCGCAAGCTACCTTTGCACGACCTTGGTCCTGAAGGCGTCCAGTAAAGGCGCCGAAAAATTCCACAGCCTGCTGCTTCTGGCCGCGGTCCTGGGGATGCCTTCTCACTACAAACCCAAGAGGGCAATACCCAGGGTTACTTTCATAATATTCACGTATTGCTGCCTCGAGATGTACGTTTCGTATCAGACGTCGCTGATGAGTCACCTCGCTTCCCCGCGTCTCGAACCGTCGTCCGTCAACACTTTCGACGACCTGCTGTCATCCAAGCTGCGCGTCGCCATCAACAACGTCACGTTGGCGTTCCTCGAAACCGTGTTGAGCGCGAAAACATACAAAGTTTTACAGGAAAAGAGTGAAGTCATGGAAAATTTTGAGGAAGTTTTGGCAAAAATGGTCAAGACGAAAGACCGCGCGATTCTCTGCACCGAAACGTGCGTCCGAAGATATTTCCCTCGGAATGTTAGCGTTTCGGAAAACGTCAGGCGGATCGAGGAAACGTTTTGGAGGGTCGACATGGTCATGGTGACGGGGAAAGGCAGCCCCGTGCTGAAACTCCTCAACAGGCATCTGGAGCTCTGCTTCGAGTCGGGAATCACGGCGAAGATTTGGGCAGATGTGAGCAGAAGTATCGAGGTCAATGATGACCTGGGAGTTGACCAAAGTGCGTCGCCGCTGAACGCTGACCAGCTGAAGGACGTTTTCATCGTCTTTTCCATCGGACTGTGTTGTTCTTGTTTGCTGTTCATATCAGAAGTGTTATTCAGTAATATTTACCTTCAGATCTGCCCGTTTAATTGCACACGAGTTTAAGAAATGATGATTTTCATATTATAAAAAAAATATTAATTGTTCATTGTAATTAAATGCAACACGATCCAATTCCTTATCAAATAGAAATAGTGAAAAGTACACTGACAATCAACTAATTAAAGTCATTTTGTAATGTAAACCTTTATTACTGAACTAAATTCTATAGACTAATGGCTGGGAAAACTAATCAGTCATTATTATTATTATTATTATTATTATTATCATCATTTTCATCATCATTATCATCATCATTATCATCATCATTATCATCATCAGTATCATCATCATCAGTATCATCATCATTATCATCATCATTATCATCATCATCATCATCATTATCATCATCATTATCATCATTATCATCATCATTATCATCATTATCATCATCATTATCATCATTATCATCATCATTATCATCATCATTATCATCATCATCATTATCATCATCATTATCATCATTATCATCATCATCATCATCATTATCATCATCATCAGTATCATCATCATTATCATCATCATTATCATTATCATTATCATTATCATCATCATTATCATCATCATCATCATCATCATCATCATCATCATCATTATCATCATTATCAACCATTATCATCATCATTATCAACCATTATCATCATTATCATCATCATTATCATCATTATCATCATCATCATCATTATCATCATCATCATTATCATCATCATTATCATCATCATTATCATCATCATCATTATCATCATCATCATTATCATCATCATTATCATCATCATTATCATCATCATCATTATCATCATCATCATCATTATCATCATCATCATTATTATCATTATCATCATCATTATCATCATCATTATCACCATTATCATCATTATCAACCATTATCATCATTATCATCATCATCATCATTATCATCATCATTATCATCATTATCATCATCATTATCATTATCATCATTATCATTATTGTTACTATTATTAATCTTGGCGATGTTACTCTGAGGGAATTTGGGCCTAGTAGCAGAAATCAAGGTGCGGCGTATGGCTGCTTATTTGGGGGGGGGGGGCGGGAGGGCGGGGTTGGGCCTGCGGGCTGTGTCACCTTTTTAAGCGACTGACTGCAGACAGGGTCGCATTACTTTGCCATATTTATGAGTATTCCTTTCTCCACTTTTAGTCAATATACGAATTATAACCAATCACCGATAGAAACTCAAACATTTATTTGTCAAAGTTCAAATTGTAAAATGTCCAAATAATTTTTCTTTTCAGTTAACAACGTCTGTCCTTCCACCTTCAGTCATCTAAAAAAAACAAGAAAATTACTATACTTTGCATATTTCCACGTGCAACGATTATGATTACAAAACCTGTAGGTTTAACGTCTCTGGAAATTAATTATGCCAACTTTAAGTTTCACGAAAAAAATTTTAATTTCAGAAAGAAGTTATAGCAAAAATTTTAATAATTTCCCCTCATGTCTATAGCGACATTTCACTATGTTGTTGTTGTTGTTGTTGTTGTGATGCTAACCCTCCATGCTAACCTGCCCTGTGCGCAAGCCTTCTCATAACCGCACATCCTCCCTAAGCGTATTCCATCCTTGGCGCCTCCCTCTGCTGTTTTGGTTCCCATACCATGGCCAACGTCCTCCATATTCTTAATGAATTATGATATCCGAATTACCTTAAAACCCTGCAACAATTTAAGCTATGTTTAAAAAAAGTATATTAAAAATAAAATTATTAATTTTCGTATCTGTTTAGATTGATTGTTATTACAGTTATATTGGCCAAACCATGCGCACAGTTGATATCCGCATTAATGGGACTTGGAAAAAAAGAAAACAAAATTCAATGTGAAAAATTATTCAGTTTTGTGGAAGAATTTTATATTGAAACAACCATGAGATTTATTAGAATAATATTACAATTTCAGATGTAAAATATAATATTTAATTTCAGACTGATGAGTGAGGCGCAATTCGCCTATTATTATTATTATTATTAAAAAAGACAAGTAATTTAAATAAATTTAAATCGCTACTTTTATAAAATTTATGTTTCACTGACGGATAAATAAATATTTCCATTTTTATTCTGAACACAACAAAAGTCTCATGAGTTGTTGTTACGAATTGTTAAATGAATAAATAATTTGGCATCTTCAAATGTTAATGAAAAGTCCAGATAATTTGTCATAAAAACGTAGCCTAATAATATTTATTTAAATAAACGTTTCGTCCATATTTGTGGAATTCATACTTGTAGCTTGTTTTACTATTAATGTTTTACAACTCTCGGGAAAATTGCAACCTGATTAAGTGTTTAGGGATATATATTAAAAAAAATTTTTTTTTTTGATAAACGTTAAATTGTATGTGTCTTGTAATGTTAAGTGAGGACCACCTCGTGCTCCAACGGCTCCCAAATACATAAATCCTGCCAAATTTAAAAAAATGTTAGGTTCGATGCCAAATTTGCTGAAAAAGAAAAACACCTTGTTAAAAGGAAACCCACAATGTTGTCCACTTTACTTTTGCCAAATTTAAAATATAGAAAGGGGCCGAAACCCTCGTTACTTTTCAGGGACCGTAGTGAGGTAAAAAAGGCTACTTCAAGACTGTGCAACATCTTCAGTTAAAAAAAAATAATGACGTAAGAGACCAAAAAAATTATGTAAAGAATCATTATATAGTAATTGTGGAATGTAAATTAATAATTGGGTGTAAATAATCTACGCTCGAGGTTTACCTTAGAAACGAATTTTATCAGGGTTGAAGCTCAAAAGTAAGTTGCACATAAGCACATATTTGGAAGTGGAACCATCTCCAGTAGCAGCAGCAGTAGTAGGATAGGGAAACACCCCTAAGTCACTCGCCACGGTGGTCACCCTACAGCGCCATTTCACACAAAAATTACGTCCAGCGTCATGATAAGCCAGGGAGGCAATAGTACAACGGCAAGTTTGGACAAAAAATAATTATCAATTATTAGTTCACTAATAATTGATAATTATTTTTTGTCCAAACTTGCCGTTGTATTATTGCATATTTGATTTATTTTCTCCATCTTTTCCCTCTGAGCCTAGTGAATGGCCGCCTTAGTTAATTCATCCCCTGTGCAACTACTTTTATATCAAAATATGCAACCTAAAAATATTAATTTAAACCCAAGATCACCAAAAAAAATAATTGCCATTGTTTTAAAATAAATATTGCGAGTCGCGACACGAATTTATATCAACGCCTAATTATGAAAGAGTTATTTTTTTAAAAAAATTAATAAATATTTAATTTTCATTGTTGCAGGAGAAGGCGCACTGATTTCCCCCTCCCCTCCCCTCGCCACCCCTTCACTCGCCAACCCTTTGAATCCGAAGTTAAAAATAGTCCTCGCGACGCGTGTCACGTATTTAACACAGAAGGCTGGTCAAGCTTTACCCACTACGGTTTTTTATTCTAAAATAAATAAAATACTAAATTTCGTGTGAAGAAGAGAATTGAGTAGATATCAATCGACGACGGTTAAAATCATTAACGCGGCGCATTGATACAAGGCAGCCATGGGTCTTTGTTTAGCCGCCGCCGCGACATTTGAACAGTCGCTGCGTGAGACAAGGAGGAGGATGTTGCTGTTGCTGCTGCTGTTGTTTCCTTGTGGATATTCAGGAGGAGGCGAAGATGTTTTGTCGTGGTAAACAACGGTTGTTGCAGGATTTCCCGTGAATCAGGTACGTGTTTCAAAGCTCTTCACGTCTCTCTAGTGCAGGTTAATGGCGGCTGCGGTGCCTCAGGATGATGATGATTCTTCTTTAACCGTAAAAGACGATCCGTAGCATTGATTCGCATTATAAACTTGTTGTTGTTATTATTTTTATTTTTTTGGGGGTGGGTTAACAGGCTAAAATAATGATGATGATCCTGAAACAGGCAACTCGACGTTTGAATACTACTAGGGCGCCATTATCTTGCTTCGTGTATTACTCCGCCCCGTTACGGACTATTTTATTATTTTTAGTCCGTGTTAAGACGCGGCGATTTATTTAGAAAGTTTTGATATATATATATTTTTTTGCTGGATATTTACGAAGCTGACGTGGAATTTACACAGGGACTTTTCTTTTTTAAAGTTATGGACTATTTTCTCCTATTAGTATTTTTACAGGCTACACGACGTGTGTGTGTGTGTTTCATCTGGAATATAATTATATGATGTGTGTGGGCAACGAGTCTAATCACAATTCCTCCCTCGTGGTTTTCTCCCCGGAGAAAAAAAAATAGTGAATATTTGTAAAATCGTGTGTCTAATTTTTAGTGTTTGATATTGGAGTGAAATGTTTGGGGGTATTTGGTTTTGTTGCGTTTGTGAACCTTGCGCAGTCAGCAGTGCTCTGTGTGTGTCAAGCCCCCAATGCAGTTGTTGTTTTCGCCTTATTGTTTCTTTTTATATGAAATCTTTATTACCTTCAACATTGAGCTACTCTAGACGTAACTCCTTATTTCAAGTTTCCACTTAAACTGTCTTTTTTCTTTTTTCTTTTCCCCTGCCACAACCGTTTTCTGCGTTTAATTAACTGTAATAACTCTTGTCTCCTTTAATGTAGACCTATAAGTTGACACGTAATTCCTGTCGATGTTAATATTTGATCAGATTTGGTAAAGTTTGAGACAGTAGTTCAACTCATTTTCATGTTTAGTTGGTACCATTGAAAGCTTTAATTATTTATATATATATATATATATATATATATATATATGTCGTTCACGGGACATAAAATAAATTAAAGTATTTTTAAAAAAATTCTCAACGACAACAACAACAACAACAATGTGGCACGACAAGTGTGGCAACACTGTAAGACACACACACACGTGTGAATTGGTTTGATATGAGGAATTAAGAAATTATCGTTTTATATATATATACATATACATATATATATATATATATATATATATCATTGAATTTGTTTGTTTAGTATTATATATATATATATATATATATATATACTGAAGAAAACGATAATTTATATATATAATACTGAAGAAAACGATAATTTCTTAATTCCTCATATCAAACCAATTCACAAGTGTGTGTGTGTGTGTATGTGTGTGTTCATCATCATGTGTAGTCTTACAGTGTTGCCACACTTGTCGTGCCACGTTGTTGTTGTTGTTATCGTTGTGAATTTTTTTTAAAAAATATTTTAATTTATTTTAGTGTCGCGCGTCAACGACCAAAGCCATTAATTAGCGACCAACATAAAATATGTACACTAGGGGCAAAGGTATGTTGAATAGAACGTGGGGAATTGTTACATAAGGTGGTGAAAAGTTAAATAGTGAATTTTTTTTTTCGGAAATATTTAGATTTGCTGTTGTTGTTGTTTCCCACCATTAGTAGTCCTCCTCGATTGAGGAAATAGGATGATACGTCATACATTGAAAATTAAAAATGAACAAAATAAAGTACATAATTAAAGACAAATAAATTAATAAAAGAAAATGTTTCCACTATCCTTATATGCTGCAATACCGATTTCGGAACATGCTCGATATTATTAAAAATAATATTCCCTTTTGAATCGAGTCTTTTGCCTTATATATGGGGTAAATAAATAATCCACTTAAATTTGTCTTTTGCTGCTTCAAGGCTAGGCAGTGATGTCAGTGACGTGTGAACATACGTCAGTCAGTGCTGCACTGCACTGCCTCACTTTTCTTGGAGCGTGTGAACAGTGTGTCAGTCAGTCATGACTGACCTAGACTAAGCTGCCCACAGTTACGGTTGGCAATTATCGATTGTGAACATCCTCTAATGTAATGTTTTTTTTGGAATTATTATTATTATTATTATCATCATACTAAATTATTTTATAATTTTCGAAATTTATTTATTTAACAACAAAACAAGAATACAAATCTAGTTAAAATGAGAGGGAAGTGAAGAGAAGAAGGGGAGGCCCAGGATGGAATACGCTGGTATCTTATCCAACATGTAGGCTGCTGTGGTGACGTCACAAGCCTGGGGGGCACCTCCTGCATGAGGAACCTCCTGAGGAACAAGTAGATTCTCCTGAGGATGTGAAACGGACGGCAAATCCATTTCCAGTCTCCCGGTGAAAACAACGGAACGGTCACTTCACATTACTCCAGTGGTGCCACTACATCGCCTGGAGTTGGTCCAAATTCTTCACCTTCCCGGCTGAGTGATTTAGAAGGTTTTAACCATTTTTTTTTATATTAAAAATTTTTTTTTGTCACCTTGAACTTATATTTAATGTATTGTTGAGGCAGTATCACGTGGTTCCATCTGTCTGCCAGCTCCAGCTCCAGCACCACTTTTCTTGTTTCAAAGTCTTCTTCTCTGTCCGACCAACTCTTAGCTTCGCTTCTTTCCTTGGGTTCGGAACCTGACCATGCGTTACTTTCAACATCTACTGCTGCTGCATGATTCTCAAGACAACAGAAATACACATTTTAATGATATAGACACCATTACAACCTGGTTCATGGTTCCATCTCCTCATGGCTGGCTGTTGAGGCGTCGTGTTTGGTTTCCACCATCACGGGTCACAGCTTCTGACCAAGTTATCATTTTTCTCTCTCCATTGAAGCTCCTGCAGCGACGCCATCTATCAGCCTCAGTCGATATCCATGACAACAGCAGCAGACACCCTTTTATTTTTAAAAAGAAAATCTGCTTGTCTCACCAATGCTTGAAACTCCAGCATCCGGTGTCCGTCATCTAGGGGTGGCTCCAGCAATGCTGAGGAGGGGAGGGGGAGGGGGGAGTTTCAACAATAACGCGTTTAATCTCCCAGGACCGAAGGTCAGCGGCAATGTTAAGACCTGGACGTGGAGGAGTAGTGGTGACAAATTTTTTTCACCGAAAATATCGACTCACGATGCCCGATCTTTCGGCACACTCTGGGGGGGAAACGATTGTGACCTCAAACTTGACTTATTTTCAAGCATATTCACCCACTGCTTCAACCCTTATACTGTTTGAGTTTTACATTTCCCAAGCTTTGTTTACCAGAAATATGGCGTTTAAAAATAATTTGATGACTCAATAACTGGCCAATTACATGTTATTTAAATTTTGAGAACGTTGTTTCATGCGTTATATTTTTTCCAGGGCACAAAACTTAAAATTGCATTCGATGACAACTTCACTTTGGAGGATAATAAACATTATATTCCATTTTTACTTGAAATTGGAAGTATTTTAATTGGTTACTCTTGGAGTTCAAATTTCCTGGGACCTATTTTTATTCATTCTTACATTCCATGCATTTGTTATACACAGCTGTCAATATTTTCCCATAAATCTGTATATATTTGGCAGGTGAGGTTATGTGTGTTTTTTTGTTGTCAGAAAATTTGGGGGTTTAACCGCTGGTAATTAATAAGCACTATTCATTATTCCAGATAATATCTGGTTACTTCTTTAATACATGCTTATGTGAAATATAGTTTTTAAAAATAATTTGATGACTCAATAACTAGCCGATTACATGTTATTTAAATTTTGAGAACGTTTTTTTCGTGCGTTATATTCACATAATTGGGGCACAAAACTTAAAATTGCATTCGATGACAACTTCACTTTGGAGGATAATAAACATTATATTCCATTTTTACTTGAAATTGGAAGTATTTTAATTGGTTACTCTTGGAGTTCAAATTTCCTGGGACCTATTTTTATTCATTCTTACATTCCATGCATTTGTTATTTACAGCTGTCAATATTTTCCCATAAATTTGTATATATTGGGCAGGTGAGGTTATGTGTGTGTTGGTTGTCAGAAAATTTGGGGGTTTAACCGCTGGAGTACCTGGTAATTAATAAGCACTATTCATTATTCCAGATAATATCTGGTTACTTCTTTAAAAACATGCTCATGTGAGGATATTGATTGGACGCTGTAGTAGTAATAACAACAATAAAAGAAGACGTGTTTAGGAACAATATTTGTGTTTAATTTCTTTTAAAAAATCTTATTCTAACATTTTGTATCTCATAAAATAACAGTTTCCATATGAAAACATTAGCAACTTTAATAATAAGTCTTTCTGACTGGTAACATATGTACAGTATTCACAAATTATCAGAGAGAGAACATTAATTAAAAAAATTTGTTGACACAGGAGATGATACAGAAACTACAAATATCACTCGACATTCAACAGATAATGGATTAATTTTTGTTGAGGACCGGTCAAATCAACTGTTTATGTTGGGTACGGACCTGCTTGGTGAAAACTTCGACGTTACGCGGAGATACAAAAACCAAAAAAAAAAAAAAAAAATCTGTTGAATATTTCAACGGCATTTTAAATTTACATTTTATGATGATATGTACAGTTCTAAATTGTTGTGTTTTTTTTCCCCAAAATTCAGAGGAACAAAATTATTTGTTGATTGCCTCATCATATATTATTATTTTCAAGCATTTTATGAATTTCATACATAATTAATAATAAAAAAAACCATTACCAAACATAGGAACAAAAAATGAAAAATCTGGTGAATATTTTTAAGTTTATGAAATCTAGTCTAAGGAGGCGGAAATTTTTCAAATGAAGTTCAGTAGTAATAAAGCAAATTTTTAGAAGAAAGACAAGAATGGAAAAAAATGTCGACCCAGGACCTCCCGATATCCAGCCGGGGGATGGTGTTCTACAAAACTGAGCTAACCCGAGTCGACGTCCAAGCACCGGTATCCAAAAACTTGTCCATCCCCGTAAACCGCCCAAAGCTAGGCTCATCTACCGATTACTAATCACGCTCTTCGCACCCCCAATTCTGTTTCCATTCTCGCCTTTCTTCATGAAATTTGATCATACAATTCAGAAACAATTTGTGGACCGTTAAATTTAATTTCTTCTACACAGACCAGATGGGAAATTATAATCTTCATTAAAAAAAGGGGGAAAAAGTCAGGTGTTTTGAGACAAAAGCTGCCATAAAGTTTTGTCTGGTTGTAGGAAATGTTAGATTGAAACAATAAGATAAGATACACAGTTATATGATCATTAAAAAAAAAACAAATTAATAATTTTAATTTATTCATTTAAGAAAATTATATATATAAAAATGAATTGTATAGGAAAGAGGGACAGAGACCAACGGTTGACTTACCTCAAATTGGCACAGTAGTCGCCACCAGGCTGCGAACTGGTAAGAAGTCAAATTTTTGGGAGGGTTAACCCCCTTCCCCCCCTTTCGTCAAGAGCATAGCGTGGCTGATAATTATGGCGGTTCACGCTCTCGAAAAATTTGACATTTTTACCAAACGTCGCGGCCTGGCGAAGCCCATTTTAAAGTAAGTGTCGCTCTTTCCTCTGTCTCTGATTGCATTAATTATTTTGAGACATTTTTATTTCAATATTACTAAAAAAAAAACAACACTGTAAAATTTAGCCAGTTCTAAAAGTTTCAACTTATTTTCACCTGGGAAATATTTATTTTGAGATAACTATTCTGTATAAATTTAGAGACCAAGTTATTTATTTATTTATTTATTTTTTAAATAATCTTGAGTCTAGCAGAACATTATTCATATCAACTCCAATATAAACTAAAAGGCATATTTGAAGGAAGCAGGTAATTTTCCCTTCTCAATTTTTAAACCCATTTCAATAAAACTATTAGCATTTTTAACTTTAGGTACTGATATGCAAGTATGCTTCTGTAAAAACTACTCAACATTATTATGTACATAACTATATATATATATATATGTATAATTTTTATATATATATTCTCTTATATACAAATTCAATTATTAAATGTAGATAAATTTTTAATATAGTATAAATATATGGTTCTAATACTTATAATGTAGATTCTATTCATTACATTGGTCTTTTATGAACTTTATGATAATACTACTTAAGACATTTTTGTATGCATTAATTGTATGTCAATTTGTAATACTTGTACCAAAACGATAAAAAAAAAACAACCAAAAAAATGCGACTTTGAAAAATTATAATGAAACAACGGATGCAAACGAAGCAATAAATGTCACCGCTCCTGTTTGTTACAAAACCAATTTAAGAGCATTATTTTTTTTTTCGGGGGGGTTGTGATTGCAATGAATCATTTTACACATGTGTGTATGTGTGTGTGTGTGTGTAATGAGGAAATTATTTCTGCACATTTTTTCATCACGGAACAGAACTACAAAATGAATCAAGTTGGAATTTATACCAATATGTTTTATTTGCGTAATATCACTAAATCAGGTATGAGTATTTTCTAGCAGTGACATTGATTGTTTAAAATATATATTTTAATTTTTGGTAAACCGTAGGTGTCGAAAAAAGAACCGTAACGTGGAAATGAATTTCTAACGCAACTCGTTTACTGGAGAGAAGTTTGTTTCAGCAATGAAAAAGAAGACAGTCCATTAGTGATGTCACAACAATTTTTCCTCTCCTCCGCGACGACGTATGACAATTCACTCAATTATAGCACCTTTCAAATTTTTCAGACGACAATCGATTTCATCATTCAATGTGTGTGTGTGTGTGTATATATATAATAATAATTGAGATATGATGCAATATTTTTTTTTTTTGTGATAACAACATCTTTGAAATGTTAGAAAAATAAATGTTGAACCTTATTTTATGTAGTATGAAGTAAGAAACTTGAAAAATAGTAACTACTTGTAATTGGTGTTTTTTTATGTATGAATTAGCCAACTTAAAATATAGCTTAATTTCTATACACGTCTACTTAAGTCTATGTACCGAATCCTCTTTTTTTTTTTATACCATCCTACAGCACTGTGTGTACAAATGGATATTACCCATATGTATGTATGTATGTATATATACAAAACTAGAAACTGAGTTTTTTCAAATTGTAATCTCTTTTTCGCGACACGGCAAACATTTTGCCCCGGGGCCTCGACACACGCATCGTAAAGATGCGCAGTTTGCTCCTGGCGTGAAATATAACTTCTATAGAATATTTTCTTAGTCGTAATATATATATATATATATTTATATATTCTACATATAATTTTTGAAGATATTTTGGCAAATTATATTAATATTCTATTTATTTTGAAGATTTTAAAATAGAGTATATATGTATATGTATTTTATTTTGTAACTTGTAAACTATTTTTAATTTGTTCAAATTTACAGTACTTGATAATTTTAAGTAGCTGATTTTTTTCATGTTTAAGTTTAATTTTTTTGTTTTATGTACGTATGGTACACTATCATATGAGTTGAACAAACATGGCATCACTTATGGAAGGCTTCTTGTTTGAGATAGAGAAAAAAATGTTTCCTTCACCTTTACACACTCTCACTTTGTTTGTTTGTTTGTTTGTTGTTGACGACGACAGAGCGGCGGATCACTAATAAAACCCTTGAACGGTTCAATGTCGAGTTCAAACACTAAGAACGTCTCCATGAAAATAATAACCATTTTCATAGCTAAGGCCGTAGAGGACATCACAATTAATTTTTTTGGGCACCAATCTCATCTCATCATCATCTCGTTTCGTCGAGATTGTTTTCTTCAAGTGGGCCAATCTTCTTCTTCTTTTTTCACAGAATATGTTACATACTATAATTTAACATAAGAGAATAGACTATTGGTTATTACATGTACAAAAAAACAAATTCGTTTCAAATCAATGCTTAATCACTTGCTGTTTTCTCAAATTCCATCATTTTAAGTGGTCCTTTTTTTTTTGTTTTTACAACCTGCTTAAATATAACTTACAAATTTTGGACACACAGCTCTTGTGCTTATTCAAATTATTTTTCAAAATAATTTCTTAATGTGCCAAATCTTTGTTACAATATGTTATATCAAAGAACAGAATAAACGAGTTCAATCAAGAGCTCAACATTAAAGGCTATGAAATTGAATTAGTGTGTTAAGATAAGTTGTTTTTTTTTTCTCTCTCCCCAACTTTTGCATTTAATAACACACATCACATCAATTTCATGCTTCTCAGTACAAAACTAACTACGTCTAAACTGGAACATATTTTTTCAGTTGTGATTGTGATTTGAATCCACTGTTTGTTTGTTTGTTTCTTTTTCCTTCCTTCCAGACATTTGAAAAAAAAAACAAGACATCGATAAATATAAAAATAATGCATTTAATATTTTTGCAACTTAATATTATCAACGTGGTTATTTAGTTGCTCACATCTATCTTAAGTACTAAATCAATCTGTTGAAGATGTAAAATAGGACAGCTCGTCGTTCCTCGCAATATTTAATCTTTTTTTTTAACAAGTTGTTTTTTTCTTTCCCCCCCACACAACTACCGTATCATAATTTTCATAGTTTACCCGCCTGACAAAAACACGTAAAAACTTTAGTCCAACGTAACGAAACAAAGCAACTTAAATCACTTATTAAAATATCACTCTCACAATCAAAGGCATGAGATAATAATTTCAGAATTGTTTTCGTGCCCCCTTCTTTCCGACATTAGCATTCACTGGACGGCGGCTGCAGGTAGCTGAACAGGCAGAGAGAGAGAGAGAGAGAGAGATGAAGCACAGCACCCGATTATTAATGGTAATGTCTTGGGGTGATCACGTAATAAAATTCTAGGCAGAAACCAAGGCCTCCGGTCGTTTCCTTGCCGCGAGCAAGCCGTCGTTCTCCGTTTTAAATATTGGCCCTAAGCAGAATACTTCCCATAGTTATTGAACCGTGAAAAAATATATTTATATGAGCAAGTGTCTCTTCCTTGTGCATAAATGACATTCAACCGACGCATGCATAGAAAATAGTGAAACAAAGGGGATGCAATACGAGTCTAACGTCGACAGTTTCCTCGCTTCGGTAGTTCTTGGGCTTCCAACCGGGGGTGAAAGTAGGCTTTGGCCCCGCGGTGTTTTGAACGCGGTCACTGACAAGTGTTTACTCTTGAACGCTTAACGATGACGGTGACCGCCTCCTTCGAAACGTCGTGGCCGAAGCCTACTTTCGAAGCAGCAGACACGTCAGGGAAACCTTCGCCCTTTGAGGACAGTTTCCTTCGCAAATTATTTTTTATAATATTTAATGCCACCGTGAACTTATTCTAAATGTAAACGAATTATATCAATTTGGATTATAACCGCTCTCGGTTCATGGTACGAGAAAACTATTCATGTTTATTTATTTTTACAGTTTCACAAAATACGGTTGGAAATTTTTTTTTTTTACTACTTTTAGTCACTTTTAGGAACTAGACACATATTAAATATCATTTCATTTAAAATTCTCACTGTATGCATTAGAATATTTTCTTGGTCATTTTGACATATATTTGTTAAATGATTTTTAATACAAAATTCCTTCTATAATATATTTTCCTTTTTTTTAAAAAAAAAAAAATTAAACTTTTGAAGGAAACCGAGACATCACGTTCACAGAAGGCGGCAATAAAGAAACGCGTGCAAAGGTATGTTAAATTAACATTCAAGCCATTTTTTTGTTTCGTAATAATAATAACAACAACAACGGCAACTGGAAAATATACTAAATTCTGACAGAAAGTACTTCAGAATTCATTTTTCACCAATTGGTGACAAATCTAATTTTTAGTAAAATGCGTGCGATTGCCGAGAGCAAATAATGTGTGAAATTGAAGAAGCAGTTGTCATAATAGGAAGTTAGAGTAAACGAGGACATAAATCAGCGCAACGTACTCTAACCATCGTGGAACTTTTATTAACTTTTGAAACCTAAATTATGAATGGTGTGGTACATATCGATGTGCCAAAACTATAAATTTAACTCTGCTTGTTTCCTCCCCCCCAAAAAAAACAACACATTATGGATCATTCTGAAAAAAAGAAAACTTTCTTTATCTAATAAACCGTTGAGTACGAGTGAGGTGTAGCTGGAACTTTATATCAGAAGAAGAAGAAGTAAGGTGATCAAGCAACTTAACATGCTAAATCTTTTTAAAAAAGTTTATAACTCATGCTTTCCATTTACTTCACTTATGCGATAAATATAACTGGCATTTATTGTTGTTAATGAATAGAATGTGCAAATATTTTGTTATTCATTTCCTCAACAGTTTAATAACTATAGCAACTGCTCAGGGGCAATATTTTTTTCGTTATATTTTGTTTTCCTAAAATTAGTATTGAAAGTTGATTTCACTTGAAGAGTATCACAACGCCGGAACGTCCCCAGCAGGCTCCTCAGCTAGTTGAACTCGGGGCACTCGGAGTCGCCGGCACCAGGTGCGGCGTACGGCTGCTTATGGGGGGCATCACGGGGCTGGGCGGCCAGGGGTTTGGCACGCTCCTAGAGTGCGGCAGCGGGGACGGCCCCAAGAGGAGGGGCGTAGCGGGCGGGGGGACGAGCGCAGACTCGGGGTGGAGGAAGTTCCGCCTCTGCTCCTGCCTCTCAGAGTGCTGCGTCAGGCACCTGGTCAGGACCTCGGGCAGGAGCTCCAGCTGCTCTTGGATCGCGGCCAGTTTGTCTTCCACGTTGGACAGTCTCTCTTCCAGCGCGTCTTGCCTCCCGCTCATGTCTGACACTATTTCGTACACCGTGTTCTGAGTCTGGAAGAGAAATTCAAATACTTTATGAATTGCTATTTCACTACTTAAAACATGCTACAGCATGTTACGTTACTATTGTATACTCGATGGTGAACCTAAACTTCACTTTGCAATGTTATCATAATAATTAATTCTAAGGATCATTAATTTTTTAATCATTAACATTAATTGCTTAATGTAGTAATTGCTTACAGCCAATATATATATATATATATATATAGGATTATTTGGGAGAAAGGCAGGAAATTCGCTCTTTAAATCATATGTACGGCATGGAATCATGCACAAGGAAATACATATGTCAAGCGTAGAGCCCCTAGAGCCGGGGCGTGCGTATATCCACTCTGCCACCACATCGAGTACGACCACTGTTGTTTCGTGCACCCAGGTTCGACTCCTGGCCACATCGAATTTTTTCAGTCTTTCTTCCTTCTTCCATTCCCTTCTACGCTTGACATATGTATTTCCTTGTGCATGATTCCATGCCGTACATATGATTTAAAGAGCGAATTTCCTGCCTTTCTCCCAAATATTTCAATATTTCTATCTTTCTTTCTATCCAGTTATCAAATGTGTGCCTTCGTCACTTATCCCATATATATTATATATATATATATATATATAGACTGTAAGCAATTACTACATTAAGCAATATATATATACACTTTGCTTCGCTGGATGCCACAAATTTTATACAATAAAATTGTACTTGAGTGATAATATATATATATATATAATCACTCAAGTACAATTTTATTGTATAAAATTTGTGGCGTCCAGCGAAGCAAAGTGTTAGCGGTACCCAGCGAAACAAATTTTAATAGAGAACGTAGATTTTCCTGACGAAGATGCTGGATGAAGAGTTCTCGGGATTATTCCAGTCGGTTGGGTGATGCCGTTTGTAGTCCACAACGCCATCTTATTCATGGCGATGTCAGCCATAGAAACGTTGTGGACTACAAACGACATCACCCAACCGACTGGAATAATCCCGAGAACTCTTCATCCAAAACAAATTTAACTGGAAATTTATTAAAATTTTGGAGATGCAGCGAAACAGACTTGTTGTACGTTCCATACAGTGCACTCAGCTAAATCCCTTATTTTTCAACCCCACATCACTGCTATTTCAAGTATAGGGTTTTACCAACATGGGCAGGCCAATGTTGAATTGAAATAAACTGAGCGGTGCGTTAGGTATTAAGGAATATTTTTCTTTTATATTCGAAAGGTCCGTGCACGACTTTTCAATTGCAATACATTAAAAAAAAAAAATAGCATACAAAAAAGGTTTGACGATTCATTTCAACAGCTCTACGTCACAGGACACCACCACCACCGTATAAAATCCTACCGTATAAAAAAAAAACTTGAAACAGTGTTCCTGTTCTCTATTTTTAAATAAGTTGTTTAAAATATTTTTTTACGACTTCAGGATTTTAAATAACATTAATTTAGCACTCACTTTTGCCATATCTGTTATTGTATTTGCGTTATCCATCAGTTTCCGTTGATCCATTTTAACTTTTCTCAGTCTGAAATCAAACAAACAAACAAAAAAAAAAGAAGAAATATTCCTCATTCTGGTATTAATTGAAATATCAACAACAGAGGATTTTTTTAAAAATTAAATTACCTGCAACTTTTGACACACAAAAAAAGGATATTAAGGTAAAATATTATACAAAAAAAAAAAAAATAGGAGAATAGAAAACACCAAGTAATGATGGAAACTAATTTTCTTTGAGAGAATGTTATGAATATACTATAGCAACAAGAGAATAATGAAGGGGATCATTTGGATGTGTTACGTACAGAAAATATTAATAGTTTTGTTAAAAACTTTTAATGGGGTGTTCAGAACTACAGAAATGAGATGCTTTTAGTAATTATTGATTTTTAAAAATCAATTTAGTTAAATGAATTTAGAGTCGTACATTTCAGTGTTATTTTGCTCAGCCAATTTATAAATGCGAACTTAAAAGTTACAGACTGAAAGTCAATATATTTATTCAATGTATATATTTAATGATGGGCAACGTTATTAAACTGACTTATTTAATAATAATAATATAATAATAATAATTGGAGATATAAGTAATTAACGATTACTGAACTTTCAGTTTGTAAATGTATTTAATTTGTACATGTTAACATAAAATAAAAATTAAGAAAACACTTAAACTTACGCATATATGGCTAAGAGGAACTTCCGTTGGTGAGTTCGAACGCGGCCTGGATTCACCCTTTTTACAAGCCTCGTGTGCTTATAGATCAGCCAGGTTTCTCTTAAAACATTAGCAGCTGCGTTTTTTAACTGTAATGATGACAAATTAATAAAATTAAATCATACAAGTTTAATTAAAGAACCTAACCTATATATATATTCAACCTGTTATTTGGTCATTGTTCAATATATATATATGTATATATATATATATATATATATATATTATATATATATATATATATATATTTTTTTTTTTCAACCTGTTATTTGGTCATTGTTCCTTTACTTCCAAATGGCCTGAAATGATATATATATTTATATAAAACGGAAATTCAAAGAAACAGAAATGAATATATATATATGTATTAATTTCTGTTTATATATATATATATATATAATATATATATATATATATATATATATATATATATATATATATATATATAATGAAATTTGGTAACAGAAAACGAAAATTCAAAGAAACATATATTAAATTAATAAATTAATATATATATAATATATATATATTAATTTATTAATTTAATATATATATATATATATTATAATTTATTAATTTAATATATATATATATATATAAATTAATGGGGAAAGGACAGAGAGATAGAAAGAAGGTGACTTACCTGAGGTTCACAGATGGTAGACAGACACCTTGTGAGTGAGGTTTAGAGTACTTGAATTTTCGGAGGCACCTTCCCCCTTCATCAGAAAGTTAGGAAGACATTTCCAGTGATCGGCTAGCCAAACCTCACAAGGTGTCTATCATCTATGAACCTCAGGTAAGTCACCTTCTTTCTATCTCTCGGTCCTTTACCCATTAATTGTTTTAATTAACATGACAATGTCATTTCCTGACTCATATATATATATATATTTCCTATTTTCTGTTACCAAATTTTTTCATTTATTTTAAAGATACGAATCTCATGTGATTTATTCTTAGAACATTAATGTTACACAGTAACTTTATACAATATACACTGTACAATCAAGCTACTGATTGTTTTCCGTGGCCATATTATTAATAATATCAGGATTATATAGCTTAGCCTTGAAAATGCTCGGCACCTCTGAGCGAGCGAAACGTCGAGGCAAGAACGACAAACAACGTGGCCCAACAGCCCAAAAATCGCCATATAATCCTGATACTATACAATCAATTTAACTACAATTCCAATTGAAATTAAAGTTTCAATAAACTAAGAAGTTTGCATTAATATTTTAATGTGAGATTAATTATAACGTGTAACTTTTAGCATTACAGAATTCAAAACACATGTCATGTTTAATCGCTACCGACACTGTGTAAATCAATTTTTCCGTTAATTATCGCCATGCACTTCATTTGACGTGTATGTTTTTATATTTTGGCCCAACCTGCCAAATAACGCGCATGCGGAACTGATCAGTTGCATATTGTTCAACGGCGATTGCGCCAATGTGTTTTAGGTAGAGGTAGAGGTGGTGGTGGTCCATACAAACCCTTTTCGTTAGTTGCGTGTCCATCATGAAATTGTGGACGTGTTTTTCTGCTCTTGTAAGTTCTAGTTTACGGGAGACAACTGCAACAAGGAGCGCAGTACATCCTGCACCCTGAAACAGTTAAACGTCTAGTCATCAACTTCCTTAAAAATTAGAAAAATTGTAACTTAAACGTGGGCAAGAAATTTATAGCAAGTGCCTAGGACCATTACGGCCCATGTTTTTTTTTTCTTCTCTCTAATGTATTTTAATCTTTAACTATGAAAACCTCAATGTATTGAATTTCTACAGCAACTAGAGCAATACAAGGTTCTGCAAAGTTACTGAAGGAAAGCATTTACAGGAATAGCCATGTTTAAAATAAAAGCTCATTTTAAAATAATACTTGAAGATATTCACACTATTATATCCTTTTCAAATTCATTTTAAAATTTAATAACATTTTTAAAAACAAGTTCCTTTTATCTGCATGTGAACATTTATTCTTTATCTTAACAGAACTATTTTACTCGCACATTTTGTGTTTGCAATCATTACGTGTCTGAAATAAAACACCAGCTAACCTCATTCGTAACATTTGTATAAATAAATAAATAAACAATGCTTTGTCCTTAACTCATATAAATGCCTGAGTTCAATTTTATTTTTTTCTTCTCTTTTTTCTTTGTGGCCTGGGCCTACCGAGTCGACTGTGGACTGTCATCTTGCATGACACATTCCAAATTTGGAGTAACACACACGTGGGTCAGCGTATCGATATTCTCCTCCAACAGTCTTAACCCCGCGGGTCTTCACGACCAGCATCCGAGCCCATGCCGGGATTCGAACCCGGGGTTGTGAGTGAGGCAGCAGCAGCAGCGACTAGAGGCAGGCTAGCCACTACACCACACAGGAGGTCGGCTACTTCAATTTATAGTCCATAAAATTGCAAATATACTATGTAACATAACGTACAATGGCCGCTGCTGCAGGCGGAGCCGAGACATTCGCCCTCGAGGATACGGACGGAGCTTTCCTCCTCGCGCAAGATTTAAAGGAATAAGTAATTAGGTGCTATCTTGACTACGTAACTTACCATGATACCTGTCGTGACAGCAATGCCTCTGCCACAATACGTGTTAGGCACGATATCCCCAAAGCCGACGCTGAGGAAGGTGATTGCGATGAGCCACATGGCATTTAGGAGGTTGGCATGCTCCTCGTCGTGGAACCTGTTTGGGTAACATAAAATGCAACTGGTTCTGTGCGCCCGCTTGTTAGCTTTTGGGGACGACGCCGTTGATACCTCGATGATGCGGGCATTTTCGATATTGTGAGCTGCTGCCGTCGTTACGTCAAGCGTTTTTATTGCGTTAAATGTTTTCCTTTCAAACCTTTAAGAACTGATATGTCAATATAAAAATAGTAACATACATATTTTTTTTAAATAATAACTCCTCTTCACTTTATTTAATTGTTCCCTATATTAAGAGTAACGTAGGTCACTATGTCACATTTAATTCTGTATTTAATTATAAACTACAATACTTGGATATTTTAAATCAGATTTGTGATATGTCACGCGTTCTCAAACATTTGCTTACCTATCGTTATGCATTAGGGTACAGAAAATTCATACATGTCTTTTGATAAACAAGTTGGAATTCTCTTGAATAAGCTTTAAATACCCCCTTTTTTTTTGAAGTGAGAAAAGTAATTTTTGATTACATCACAGTTTTCTGACCTTAAATATTTACAATTAATGAAAAAAAAAAGACGGCCAAAAGAGTCAGCATTAAATATATGTAAAACTTTATTTACTTATTTTTTTTTTTTGGCTGTCGTCGTCGTTTAAAAATTCTACATCAAGCGTTTCTATCGCGTTAAATGTTTTCCTTTCAAACCTTTAAGAGCTGATATGAAAATAGTAACATACATATTTTTTTATAATAAATTCTCTTCACTTTATTTTATTGTTGCGTATATTAAGAGCAATATAGGCCATATTTAATTCTGTATTTCATTATAAACTACAACATTTGGATACTTTAAATCAGGTTTGTGATATGAAACTCGTTCTCAAACATTATGCATTAGCGTACAGAATATTCACACACGTCTTTTGATTAACCAAGTTGGAATTCTCTTTCCCCAGAGGGTAATTGAAAAGGTTTTAAATACCAACCCCCCTTTTTTTTTGGAAGGTGAGAAAAGTAATTTTTAATTACATCATAGTTATCTGACCTTAAATATTTACAATTAATGAAAAAAAGACGGCCAAAAGAGTCGGCATTAAATATATGTATTAACTTTATTTACTTGTCTTTTTTTTTGTGCCCCTAACTGCCGCTGGAGATGGCCCAAATTCTCCACACATGTAAATTCAATAATCTTTTCTACCGAGTGGGTCAAGGAGAAATGCGACGCATCGCTAAATTTTCAAGCCTGAAGAAATCAAGATGAAACTTTGTCGCTTTTGTCAATAAATAGCTGTCTCTTTTTTGGCCGTCTTCTTATTTATTGTAATTTTTGATTACTGTTCCTGTGAAAGTTAAAAAAAAAACCTACTGTGATGGAAAAATGTTATGCATTTCTTATATTATTTTACTGTAGTGAGGAACTAGAATTTATTCATAAACACAACGTGAAAAATCTTTTACATAAAGTACTTCATTCACTGTGCTCAGAATTTAAGTCGTTCATATATGTGTTGTTATTTTTTTTAAAAAACCTAGATAAAATTTTTTTTTTTTTACAAAATTCAATTCTATCTATGTATCCAAAAATATCATGCTCAAAAAAAAAAAACATAACTACTACCAGTGCAGACAGAAAGAATCACTCGAGTGTTTCATAAATATATATAAATTTAGATTAAATAGACATTCATATCTTTAGTTGGAAAGGTTCATAACAATGTGTATGTACATTTCTAATATTAAAACCTAACAAAACAAAAATTTTATAGTATAAAACAAGTATTTAAATTGATTTTACACTGAGGACGACCTAGTTTTTGCATTTATGTAGTTCAGTGCCCCCTCTTTGAAAGACTGATATTTTTCTTTCATTTTGAATAAAACATATTAACTGCAATTAAGCTTGCAACAGAATTACTAATATCCAAAAACCTGCGACTTCGTCACGTTACAAACGTTTCATTAATTTGTAATTTATCCTAATAATCTCTTCTATCCATCCCAACTAAATCATCGTATATATATCCAAAACTGACTATCTTCGACGTAGCCTAAATGGTTAAGGCGCTCTGCGGCTACAGCAGAGGCTCTGTGACGATCCGGGTTCAAGTCCCGGCGGCACCGAATATTTTCAGTCTCTCTTCCTTCTTCCTTTCTTCTCTACGCTTGACATATGTCTTTCCCTGAGCACAATTCTGTGCCAAACATATGATTCAAAAAGCATATTTCCTATCTTTTTCCCTCATTTACTATCCTTACTTACTATCCTAATATCCAAAAACCTATATATTAAAATATAAACTGGGTTGTGTGACACAAGCTCGCCACAAAAAGCCAACCCCCCCCCACCCCCCCTCCCCATGCATAACCTGTTTCGTGAAGAGTCTTGTACATTTTATTTCGTTTAAATCAATTCAATTCATTTAATCATCGGCAAGAGATTAATAACTAAGTAAAAGAAACAGGTCCATTACAAGAGGGATAGAGAGCAGCGATTAACGTAAATCGATAGACTGGGATGGCGTAACATGTAAAATTTTCAAGAATGACAGCACAGCCAATTATTTAGATTTGCTGTGCTGAAAAATGGTCCAGGAAATTTGGCAAGTTACTCCTTCCCCGACTGGCAATACCTACTATTGATTAAGCCAACTGCAGCTCTCCTTCCTTCCTTCCCTGTTTTCCTATCCTAATGAATTAATTATTTCGACTTTTTTTTCAGGCTATTTTTCCTATCTTCAGCCCAGAGGTTGGCTACGATTCCATTAGGACATGTTCTGTCTTCAAGAATGGGAGGCAGGTTCCCAAAAATTGATGCCTATTACAGATTTAAGGTAAATCAACTGCCGCTTTCTTTCTTTCGTTGTCATGGACTGCAGGGTTAAAGGCTAGGCAAGCCCGTTCCTGTTTGGGCAGTGGATCCGGAATACGTTAGTTCTTCCAGGTGTTCCTGCATTATCTACTTCTCTTTCAGTCTTCCTATATCCCTCTGCCCTAGTGGTTTGTATTTTAGGGCAGCATTCGGTGGTCTTTCTTCATTCATTCTTTTAACATGATCCAGCCACTTTTTTTTTTTAACTTCCTCCGTTATATTTTTTTTTCATCTTAAGCATCTTCCTTATATCTTTGTTATTTTTGTCGATCCAGTCCAGTGTAACCGAGGAGATTGCCTCGGTAACCTCATTTCAGCTGCTTCAAGTCTTTGATTATCCAGGTTTCTGATCCATATAATAGCATTGGCTTTATGTTGTGTATTATTAATTTGGTTACCTGCATCATGTTCTTTCCCAAAAAATGTCTTTAATAAAATTGTGATAAAATTTATTATATTATGATTATGATATTATATTATGATTTGTAGATCTTGCCTAAATATTTTGAATTTTGAAACTTGTTCTATTATTTCTCCTTCGATTACAATTGTTACTCGTCTTGGTTCCTTTCCTTGGAAGGCCATTGTTTTTGTTTTCTTTGTAGATATTTTCATGTCATCTCTTTCACATCCAATTAAATTATATAAGTATATTATATAAAATATTTAAAAGTGACTTCAGCAGTTACGTTATTTGGGATAGGAACTCTTAAATTGCAGATTGCGTGACACACACACAGTTTACATCCTTAAGAGGAGACAAAATAAAAGCTAGTACTTCAGGACACTCGGTTATTAAATTACATTTCCCTTATCCTCGTTCAAGTAACATCAGCTTTGTTCTTAGTAACTACTTTAAGTGTTTTTACATTAAACTGCATGTGAAATATATCACTGTAAACTAATTTTAAATATGTACAGACATAGATTATTTTTCTGTAATGCTGTGCTTTGTGACATAATGCACATATATTAAGGTGGGTTTTGTCTGTTGTAAGAAATGGTGAACATTTTCTAGGTGGCTTTCCTTTCTGTTATACATGAGGCGATCATTTACTTCACAAATGGAAAAGTTATTTGTTGAAGAAGTGCAATTGATGCTCAGAAATTTGACCTTGAGCTATCATTTCCCCTCCTCGCTCACATACAGACATTTTTTTTTAAAAAAAATAAATAATAATATTTTCTTACATGAGGCAATCATTTACTTCACAAACGGAAAAGTTATTTTTTTTTTTTGAAGAAGCGCAATTGATGCTCCGAAATTTGACCTTGAGCTATCATTTCCCCTCCTCGCTCAAATACAGACGGTCTGATGGCCGGTAACTAGAAACGAAGAGGTTCCTCGGACGAAACTTACCGGGAGGTAAAGGCAATAAACGTCAGGAAATGTACCAAAGTCCACAAATTCAGAAGCAATAAAAATATGGGTGTAGAGGGCTGAAGATTGACTTACCATCATTCCGCACGTGAGCGTGATACCGCGACCACAGTATGTATTGGGAACTATGTCCCCGTAACCTACGCACAGGAAAGTTATTGCGATCAGCCACATGGAGTTTAGCAAGTTGGCATGCTCTTCGTCGTGGTACCTAAACGAGAGGGGCAGAAACACAGAAACCATGCGTCCTTTTTCTCTTTATTCATCTATCTATTCAGAGCATTGAAGACGTATGAATATATACGCGGGGACAGTTGGCCCTCGAGTCTGAGGTTGGTCCGTCAAAAAAGTGGAGTGAAAAATTCAACTGCCTATAAAAGGCTTACAATTGAAAATGAAGCTTCAAAAATAATTTTTCAACTTTGCTGCTTGAAATCTTTCACGTAAAAACTGATAAGATGTATGAGAGATTTGTTGAGAGCCACCATTATGTCTTATATATATATATACAAATCATAATGAATTAATTACATTTAAAAATAAACAAATTTTGAGATATGGTCAAAATTCTAAAATTAATTTACTTTTTTTTTCTTTCTTTTTTTACTTCCACTTCTTTTATATGCTTTGCAACTTTTTGGTGCCTCCTATTGGAACCTTCAGAAACCTTTTGAGGCCCAAGTGTACCCTATTATGGTGAGTCAATTATAAAATTTAATTATATACATTTTTGGGCACAATTTAGCATGCCATGCAAAGCAAACACAGACATTTTCAATTAAATATAATTTAAATACTATTGGAAAAAAATAAAAAAATAATAATAATATGGTTTAGTCACTAAGAAAACAACATCAAGCATCAAGCAAGTGAAAGGACGTAATTTCTACTGGTAGAGAAACTTAAAAATACCGAGTGAATAAGCAGGGGGAGTACGTAATTTTTTTTTTATATATATATATTCGGTGAAAATAATATTTTTTTTGGAGAGAGAGAATAATCATGATTTAAAACTGAAATGAGAATGAAGGCTTATTAAAGAACATAAAAACCGATTTTACGGTGATGTAAATCGTTCTTCAGTTATTCTTTTAATACTTTATCTTGTATTAAAATTTTAAAATTAAGATTTCGTAAATTTTTACGACGTGACGCAGAGGTGTTTTAATTTTGCAAATTATAGTTCCATTAGGTATAATTTATTAATTTTAACTATCTTCATTTCAATCTATACATAAAAATATTGCTTCTACTTTATTTTCTTCAATCCTATTTATTTTTCAATTAATGATGTTCAGAAATAGGTTAAATCCCTTCAACTGTGGTGCACAAGGGATGCGTTGCACGTGTACAAAACAAATATAGTGTTTGTTATTTTCCCCCCCCTAGAATTTTCAAAATGTCCATCTTGGCAATCAAATGTATGTAAGTCTGAATGATTATTTTTAAAAAGAAGTATATTTTGTAGGATAAATCATAACCATTCTGAAGCTTGTTTATATTAATGAGAAAATAGCAGATTAATGTTCTTGAAATGAAAGGAATTTTTAATAACTGCAGCTTTATGAAAGTAGCTTTTATATAATAGAACTACTACTCAAGTTCAAAGCCGATTCATGCAATATTTCAATAGCTTCTTCGAAGGTTGAAGACGGCCAACGTCGGACAATATTCTGCTCAAACGTTTAAATTGATAGCGTTGTCATTAATATTTTTTTTTTGACCTGCCTCATGCCGCCGACTGCTGGTACCGGACGAGGCCCACGGAATTGTGAAAGAAACGTCGGGTAGGTCATTAATTTAATTGTTCACGTTGAATATTATCAGACATTGGCATCGTTATGATTCATTCGCGGTCTGCAAAACACAGTAGAAGACGTCCCGAAGATGGTGACAAAGTGTCTTATTTTAAATTAAAATTTCCACCTTTTGTCCATTCATTGTATTTTATTTTAAAACGCAGTCAAGTAACAGTTCATTACAAAACACTTTTCTCTTTATTCAGTTTGAGAGAAAATGCTATTTTTTTTTATTATAGTATTCTATAATTGAAAAATTGACAAATATAAGAACATGTGTAGTTATATGACCTTTTTTTTATTTTTGTTAGTTGATGGAACTTGGTGGAAAGTAAATAAAATTCCAAAATCTAATATGTGTGTGTGTGTGTGCTATCATACTTGTAGGTTCAAGAATTAATTTTAAAAACTCCTCATTCATGAGCTGGTAGATGATAATAGGATACTATTTACAGTAAAATACTCTCTAAATATCCTCTAAAAATAAAATCCTTCTGACTACCAGTTCCTAATTTCTTCCTTCAAACATAAATATACAAAAAATAATAAATTTTTATATTGAATTGAACTTAGATACAAAATCACCATATCCTCTAAAAAAAAATCCTGTAATTAACGTCCTTCTGGCTACCAGTTCCTAATTTCTTCCTTCAAACATAAATATACAAAAAAATTTATTTATTTTTATATTGAATTGAACTTAGATACAAAATCATTTTATAGATAATTAGATTATATGTTTTATGTACAGGTGCAGGGTGACTTTATTTATTTATGTTTTTAATCTTGTCTTGAGTACAGCTGTAGTTTAATTACGGAACAGTTTAAAACGTGTAGAAGAACTTTTATGAAGTCTAAATGAAGTAAGACGGCTGATAAAAATATTGCATAAAAATTTTGTGTTTCCCGTTTCTTAAAACAGTATAGTCATTATGGTGTTGTTGTTGTTATTATTATTATAATCCAGCCTATCCTTGATTTTCATCACTATATATATTTAAAACTGGTTCTTTATAATTTATTATTTAACAATAGTAAACTGAAGACCGTAGCCGATCTTCTGACAACCGAAAGTTTACCCCGTACTTGAAAGTAAATGCTTCACTTTTCATTTATAAAAAAAATCTCAGAATTAACCAATGACATTCCCGATTTACGTGATCGCAGTTTAATTCACAGCTTAACGACACAAATGCGTTTGCTTGAAAGTAGGAAACACAGACAGGTCAGAAGTATTAAATGAACCGTAGTTGCTGAACGCAAGTTAGAATCTGTTCTATATTTCTATTTGGATAACTTTTATCCTTACATCCTACTGAAATGATATGATATGATCCATATGTAGCCCCATTTATTTAAAACTGTAACACATTCAAATTTAAAACGTTTTCTGGAAATACATATGTTAAGCAAAGTCTTTCTTTCTTCTTCAATTCCCTTCTTCACAAAGTCTTTCCTTCTTCGCTTGAGCATAATACTATACTGTACATATGATTCAAAGTGCACATTTCCTGCCTCACTCCCCCGCAAATGTTTCTATCCTCCTTTCTATCCAATTATCCTATGTAAATAACTGTCGATAATGTGAAATGATCTATACACACACATATATATATAGGTATGTTTCAAAGCGTATTTCCTATCTTTCTCCCTCATTTACTATCCTTACTTACTATCCTAATATCCAAAATCCCATGACTTCGTCACATTACTAACATTTCATTAATTTGTTATATATATAAGGAAAAACTCTTCCAGATTGTAAATAAATTTACTTGGCCATTGTCTTCCATCCCCAAAAAACAGAGTACAATTTTTATTTTTGGAATTTTCAATTTCTGCAATCAAAGTCAAGGTTTTCTGATTGATTAGAAAAAGAAAAGAAGTCATTAATAAGACAAATAAGTTGGTCTGTAATGAAAAGTTAACTATATATATATATGAACTATAGGGTATTTACATATAAATCCTTTCCAGTCATATATTTAAGAAACATGTAATATGTGGAAGCGCTGACGTGAGACTTGGTGTGAACACACACGGAACTTTTGTGCCTTGAGGCATGTTAATATAATTATATATGTACATACAAACAACCAACAGAAATAATACATATTAGAGTATCATGCATATATATATATATAGCTTAAACAGTATAAGTGTACACAGAAAGGGGGGTTGATAAAAAAAATGATTATGTATGTATGTATGTAAGTCTCTCTCTTCTCTATCCATGTTAATTATTTGATATATTTGTATAATCGGATGTAAAGATATAAATATTTGGGGGAAAGGCAGGAAATACACTTTCGAAATCATATATGTATCATGTTCAAAGAAATACATATGTTAAGCAAAGTCTTTCTTTCTTTCTTCTTCCATTCCTTTCTTCACAGAGTCTTTCCTTCTTCGCTTGAGCATAATACTATACTGTACATGTGATTCAAAGAGCACATTTCCTGCCTCACTCCCCCCTCCCCCAAATGTTTCTATCCTCCTTTCTATCCAATTATCCTATGTATATAACTGTGGATAATGTGATATGATATATAAATTAATATTTGAAATGTGGCACGGTCACACACCTCGGATATTTGGATAATAAGTAAGTTGAGGGGGAGAAAATGGCAAATTTACTTCAAATAAAAAGCTGGGAAAGAATTATGCTCAAATAAGGGCATATATTTTAGCGCAGAGAGGAATGGAAGAAGAAAGAAAGAAGAGACTGAAAATATTCGGCACCGCCGGGACTCGAACCCGGATCCACTGTGGCCGTAGAGTGCCTTTTACCAATTTAAGGGTCAGCGTGTGTGCATGTGTATATATTAATTAACATATTTAGTTAGGAAAGAGGGGATGGAAAGCATGTGAATTACCTTAAAACAATAGTAGGGTTTTTATCAGTTTTTAAGCAGTAACACATTTAAGTTTTTGGGGCTTCAGTTCGGAACAGTCGGCCAGCTGCTCACACGATTCATATATGTAGAACGGTGCCGAGGCCCTCGAAAATTAGACCAGCAAGCCTGACGCACAGAATGATTTTGACTGTTGACCGAGCTATAATGATGGCCAACATTGGACAATTTTCTACAAGGCAAGTCAACTGCTCTTCACCCCTCTTCTTTCCATCCAAATGAGTTATACATATAATAAAGTATGTTAGTTATGTGACAGTGTAAATATATATATTATTCTAGTAGCGAACAGTGAAAAACAAACAACAAGAAGCCTCTGAGCATAAAGAGGGCAAAGGCATAGTAAACAACTGAATTTTGGACACTTCCATATGACCTACACGTAGTTAAAATCACATTTACAATAAAATCACTCCAATATTTTTGAAGGAAAAAAAAAATCATTTATATGAAGGTGAGAATAAGCCCTGGCTCAAGACATCGGAAACCGTCTTTCGAATTGCGAAACACTGGATCTTGAAATCGCTGATGAAACGGCATCGTTTCTGACATCTACGCTGGGTTTGTTGATGACCTGATTGGCCCCTTGTTGTCGTTGAACGACGCTTCTGGGAAATGTACCGTGGAGGGTTTCGAGTAAAGAGTCGGTGTGTGCAGTTACGTCGCTTCCTGATGCAACAGGAAAGTGCTACTTGCGACTGAATGATATTCGTCCCACAGCTCGACAGCTTCCATCTCCTTTTTGTGGTTCTGGAAAATTCTCTGTTGTATACAGCGCGCACTTCAGCCAACACAGGATAATTTTCACTGTTGACCGAGTTATAATGACGGCCAACATTGGACAATTTTCTACTTAAACATTTAAATTAATAGCACTATCATTATTTTTGCCAGCACAGAATTATTTTGACTGTTGACCGAGCTATAATGATGGCCAACATTGGACAATTTTCTACCTAAACATTTAAATTAATAGCACTATCATTAACTTTGCCAGCACAGAATGATTTTGACTGTTGACCAAGCTATAATGACGGCCAACATTGGACAATTTTCTACTTAAACATTTAAATTAATAGCACTATCATTATTTTTGCCAGCACAGAATGATTTTGACTGTTGACCGAGCTATAATGATGACCAACATTGGACAATTTTCTACTTAAACATTTAAATGAATTAAGCACTATCACTATTTTTGCCTCATACTGACTGTCGGTACGCACGGAATTGTGAATGAAATGTTGGGTAGGTTATTAATTTAATTGCACGCACGAAACGACGCACACACATGCCTACTCTGAAGGCAAAAGTCCGTTCTCGTGTTTTCCTATTTGCCGCTGGACAGTTTGTAGCCAAGGTCGAAAATGGGGGTTCGGACTGGATTTCAGTCCCCCCTCCCCCATGTTGAATTTATGTAAAACCCTCCTTTAGACAAGTGCTTCGGTCCAGTCAAACATCGCCCAATTCATCATCTGGTGCAAGAAAGACGTAGCGTTGCTTCGGCACGGACTTTTTATGCAGAGCCTCCTCTTCAGTAATTTTATCCTTTCCTGAGCAAATTCTTAGCTTTGAATCAATCAATACTTCATTGGCGTCAATTATGTTTCTTGGATGGGGAGAAAAAAAAAGGCAATATAGGATCTTCAATTTTAAGTGAAATGGCATGAAATTACTTTATGAGAAAATACAAAGTCTGTCCCCTTTAACATCACCCATATAGGGAAGGCAGAACGATTACTTGTTCCTTATGGAAAAGAGGGGCATTCACCATGGATTATTATTTAAAAGTAAACTTATTTTCGAGAAACATACTTAAAAATAGAAACATAAAGATTGTGCTTTAATATTTGTTGTTGACAGTTTTATTCCAAGCACGAAGAACACTTACACTTGTGCGCTCAAAACATATAACACTTGTATCCAGTTATTTATATATACATATATATATATAGAATTTTATACATCATACCAGATTTTGCGGTGCCAAAAGGGAACTTGAGTATTACCTGTTGTCTGTGCCATCGCACACGCACACAGATGCGTGCCGCCATTTACCAGAGGGAGGCGCAGGGAGACGGGCGGGAAGAATCTTTTTCAAGATGTCTACAAAAGTAAAGGGGAATATTTTCCAGAAACAACGATAGAGGGAACAGTCGACCTAACAAATCATTTAAGAGTTTCTCGACTTGTGTAATGTAAACGGCTGGTCCTTTGGACACTCGCCTATCGTTGTACGAAGAAAGAGCAAGCCGCCGAAACTTCACCGTCAAATCCGCTCTAGGCTAGAAAAGCTCGAGATACAAAAACGCTACACACCAAGAAAAATCTTCAATATTTATCAGCAGCAGCATAAACTTGGACGATTTTTTAAGGATGAAAAGTGTGCGTAAACGTATTTTCCGAGACAGATCCTCTGCCAATTGAGAAGATTAGGAAAAGAGGAGGACGATGTAAGGCAAACGGTTATTATTTACGATCCCCCTATTATGTTCCATTTTTTTTGAAAATATTTTGTTTATGTTAAGAGTTTTATTTATTATCAAGGCCAGCAAAAATTTTAAAACAAAATTATAGTCATTGTACATGACATGAAAAATGTTGTTAAAATATTCCATTCATCGTTGATAAATTTTTAAATAATCTTTGATATTTATGTAATGAACAATAGTTTGTTTATTAGTAATATATAGGTGCACAGTTCCTTTAGTTACTGTCAAAAAAAAAAAAGTTATCCATCTGCACTAATGTTGTCCAACAATGCATAACACAACTACTAACTTGCATTTGTTCAAAAAAAAAAAGTAGTCTCTACTTCAGAATAATAATAATAATAATCTAATAAGTACTAAAAATGGTAGTATCAAGATACCTGATGATGAAGGTTAACTTACCCCTGTTGCATTGATGCTTAAGTAATGATTAGAGGATATAATAAAGCTGTTTGCAAATAAAATTTTTCAAAAAAAAAAAAAATAATAATAATACCTTACTTCTAAAAATTAGTTGTGAAATGTGTTGACATTTACAACCAATTCAATAAATACATAAAGTGTAGCATATCTTTTATTTTAAGTTCTAGGATAATAGGGTTTCACTTTAAAAGTGAAATGTCTCTGAACCAGTCTCTAAAGGTAAATGTAGTGGTACCACTGGCGGAATTAAAAATGCCATATAATACACTATGCAAATTTTTTTTTTCGATCTGAAACACAAACTTCCAATAGAAACACAGTAATTCTAAATCATCATCATCATCATCATGCGCATATCTATACTAGAATAGTTTTGACCACGTGTGTTTGTTTCAATCATGGTCAAATTAAGATACATTCACCTTCTTCTGTAGTCTATATCAGTTATGAAACTCTAAAAGCAAAGCTAAGCAAAATTGAACTAAAATATAATTATTTTTTTTTTCCACGAAGTTGTCAGTTCTTAAAGGTTTGAAAAACATTCTCGGAGGCTAGTTATTTGTTTTAACAACTCTATATAATTTTTTTAAATATTTTTTAAGCAAAATTTTATTGAAAATTAAATTGATTTACTGAAGTTTTTTTTAAAGCAAAACAAAAAATTTTTTTTTTGGGGGGGAGGGCCATTATTTTTGTTATGTGATATTACTTATCAAAATGTCTTAGTAACTTTTAAATTTTTTAATTGATAAAATTTACCGATTTCTCCTACAATTTTTAACTACTGTTTAAAAGTCTATTATGTAGGTTTTAAAAAAATTTATGGGCAACTTTCTGCGGAGAATTTATAAATCTTTTTGAGGGGGGGTTGAACCGACCCGCGTTTTGCTTTGAAAAGTTTAAAAAGCGTTGTTGTTGTTGTTGTTGGCGACGCGCGTTTTCTTTTTTTTCAGGAAAAAAAATGCACTTTGGTAAAATCTGTTGCAAATATATCTGATTAAAATTAAAAAAAAATACACACACACAAAGTAGTGTAAACATCGAATCGAGGTATCAACTGAAAAATTAAAACAAGAAAGAGGAAATGTTAGAAAATGAGAGCAATTAATCAATTGAGAAAAAAGATCCAAATACATTCAAATCCAACAAAAAACTATTAAAGTAACAACATTCCAGCAACAATTATCTACAGTCTTGTCATATAAGAGATATATAATATGTATATATATATATATGTTCATCATAGCATGAACCTTCATAATGATCCCTAAAAAAATAAAAAACCAACACAGCCACTCTAGAGGTTTTTTTTTTAATTCTTCCACAAATATAATAACACAAAAAACAATGGTGATTTGCTACCATGCACACAAAAAAGGAAATGTTATCACCAAAAAAAAGAGGAAACACAGTTAGGTAAATATGAACTACTGCCAGAGAGATTGAACAAATACGTTCCCGAGTATTTAGAACAGTAACTTGAGGCATTCCCGTGGTCAAGGGAATGGCAGGGGAGAAAATAGCTTTCAGGACTACGGTGAATGCAACATCACAGTCAAAAAGTAATAGTTAAAGGCGATTTTGAGCAGGGGAAAAAATATATATGTTGTTCTATTCTCTGGCAGTATTGATAGAGCAGTTAAATTAGTGAAATAACGTCCAGTCACCAGTTTAATTTAAGCCGAGAAATCTACGCGGCCAATTGTTGTGTTGGGTTGGCAATTGTGGATCGTGCAATGAGGGTTTTATTCAGAGGTTCCCTCCTCTCGTCTACACACTAAAGAGTACTTTACAATTAGTTGAATTACCAGGATAAGACCTTGTATTGTATTCTTTAATTCTCTCTCTCCCCCTCTCTCTCCCCCACTCTCTCCCCCTCCCCTACTCTCCCTCCCCTACTCTCCTTCCCTCCCCTACTCTTTCCCCCCTCTCCCCCCAATCTCTCTCCCTCTCCCCCTCTCCCCCCAATCTCTCTCCCTCTCCCCCTCTCTCCCCACTCTCCCTCCCCTACTCTCCCTCCCTCCCCTACTCTTTCACCCTCTTTCTCCCCCAATCTCCCTCTCCCTCTCCCCCTCTCTCCCCACTCTCCCTCTCCCACTATCTCTCCCTCCCCTACTCTCTCCCCCTTCCCCACTCTCCCTCCCCTACTCTTTCCCCCCTCTCTCCCCCAATCTCTCTCTCCCCCACTCTCTATCTCTCCAAGCCAAACCTATTATCTGATTGTGTGTCGTACTGTTCACATCAGGCATGCGTAATAATATGACGGGAACATTTTCATACTCTGAAGGTGGAAGATGACTGCGCCGCATTTAGAAAACAATTTTCTTAAATTAGTAGTTGACGAGTATCCCGGAAAGTTGATGTTTTGCCCCCAACTGGTGTCTACTCATTTGCCGGATTAAAATATAGCAAGAGAGAGAGAGAGGTCATACAACTTCCGTACCTGGTAGACGATTGAAGAATTTGGATTATTCCCCCCTAAATTTTACAATTATTAATTAAATTAATAAAATACAGCACAAATTTTTGGCCTTTGCATTTCCAAACGTTAAGTTCAATATATATATGTTGTGTTGTGACTGGACGTTATTTCCCCAAAGCTGCCGCTTAAATGTAACAAAATTTGGAGCACACTAAATTAATATTAAAACAGTAAAAATGTCACACCTAATCATTGTAATAAAACAACCGGAGACGTATTAAATTTTTTAAGACCTTTACATTTTATAAATTTTGGTACTGCACGAGCCTCGGTTGAAGCACTTCTTCACTCTTAACAGCCTTAAAAATTTTTTGGTTTATTTCCGCTTTAACTATCAATGACGACTCGAGTCTATTTACCGAATTAAAAAAAGTCAGGTTGGAAAGAAAGCCATAAAATGTGAACGACGGGAAAAAATAGTTATTTTTCTATAGAGAAGAGAGAGATATATTTGTAGCTTACCTGAATTAATATGTTGTTAAAGATTATAGAAACCATATTAATTTTTTTTTGAATAAGCAGTTCATCTTCCTTCAATGAGTTTTACTGCATTTGACTTGAGGCTGTGAGGTGATGATTAAAGGAATGAAGAGAATGATACAGACAGCGAGGAAGAAAATTCTAATACAGACATGGAAAAAAGAAAAAAAACAGCCTAGGATTGGTTATTTAGACGTGATAAAACAAAAATTTAAGAAAAATTTTATAACTAGACATCCCTTACAATCGGTAAAACAATAAGGTGAAGTCCGTAAGGATGAAAAAAATTTGAAGGGATTCTGATAGTTGGGCAGCGTAAAGACTAGAATAGCTTTGCTTTGCAAGAAAAGGGTGAATATTAGGAAATCATTGCCGAAAATGTTGCTGGTATGGAGCGTGGCGTTATATGTGGGTGGACGGCAGAAAAGGAAAATAATGGGAGCTTTTGGCATGTGGTGCTGCTATAGGAGAATGAGGTAGATGAGGTGGAGGATAGGGTAAGTGAAGATGGAGTTCTAAACAGAATAGGGGAAGAGAGGAGTTTGAATATATAAGATTAATAGGCACGAGGGGGTCTTGTAAAATTAGCATCAGAGGGAAGTGAGCAGAAAATGGGAGGCCAAGGATTAGGGAGGATGTGGTTGTTAATGCGGAAAATGAAAAGGCTGGCACAAGATCAGACCAGTCAAAGGACACATCAAATCATACAAATACAAGTCTACTATTTTAAGAGCGAAAGAAATAATATTTTAGGGTGTTTTAATGCAAGAGGGAATTATTTTGTCTTATTCCCCAAAAAGTAGAGACCAAGTCAAAGGAACACTCATTCTTCAGGCAAGCTACAAACTCCTTCTCCCGTCGTCCTCATTTTTATCCTTGCATTTCTATATATTTTCATGTGATATTACTTTAAGAATTTTTATTCTTTCCTTTCAAAGCCCCGTATAATTTCTTTGTTGATGAAATAAAAATATGAGAATCATTTTTTTTTTGCCAATGTTGTTTCCCATTAATTGAATGTGCTTCTCGTTTATTCCAATAACAAGTACCATGTCTTAAATTAATCATTTCCTTTATCTTGCTGATATATATATATGCTTTCTATATTTTGGTTTAACGAAAAGGTAACTTTTGTACCTCGCACTTGTAAAAATGCGTGTGTGTGTGAAGTGACAAACACATATATATAGGAATGCACTATAATGTTGTTTGTCTGAGTGGAACGACATGTGAAAAGTATCGTAGACGTGTTAATTGGTGAAACCTCAAAAATGACGTGGTCAATATTCATGTGAGAATGACGACGACAACAAATTAACCTTACAGTAGAAACGATTCAACACATGTGAAGCAAGTCCGGTTTTTTCTTTCTATTTCAGTCGTTTACCCGAATAAAATTTATCAATGGGAAAAATATAATTTATTAATTTAGGTTAATATTTTTCACATGAAAAAGGACAATTCAAAATAATGTAATGTGATATATAATAAACAAGAGATGTGATCTTATTTAACAGACAGATGTTAATAAGTAAAAAGGACAAATTAAATTTGTTTTTTTTATGGTTTGGTCTTCACATCTTCCTTAAATGACTCTTAATGGGAACTCGAATTTTCATTTCTAAATGTCGGTCTACTTTATTTCTTTTTTTTTTCAATTAGTTCACTTTAATTTTTTTAGATTTTCCTGTTTAATGTGGTAATCCTCTCTTAATCAAAATAAAAGACCAAATTAAAAATTTCTTTTTTTGGTTTGGTCATCACATCTTTCTCAAATGACTCTTAATGGGAAATTCGAATTTTCACTTCAAAATGTCGGTCTACTTAATTTCTTTCTTTTTTTTCAATTAGTTCACTTTATTTTTTTAGGTTTTCTGTTTAATATGGTAATCCTCTCTTAATCAAAAATGAGAACAAATTAATTTCTTTTTTTTGGATTGTTTGTCGCATCTTTCTCAAATGACTCTTAATGGGGAAACTCGAATTTTCACTTAGAAGTTTCGGTCTTCTTAATTATTTTTTTTTCCAATTAGTTCACTTTATTTTTAATAGGTTTTCTGTTTAATATGGTAATCCTCTCTTAATCAAAAATGAGAACAAATTAATTTCTTTTTTTTGGATTGTTTGTCGCATCTTTCTCAAATGACTCTTAATGGGAAACTCGAATTTTCACTTCTAAATGACGGTCTACTTATTTTTATTTTTTTGATTTTTCGTCTTTTGTTTCTCAAATGACTCTTAATGGAAAACTAGAATTTTCACTTCAAAATGTCGGTCTACTTATTTTTTTTTTCAATTAGTAGATTTTTGTAGATTTTCCTGTTTAATATGGTAATCCTCTATAATCAAAAAAAAAGAACAAATTAATTTTTTTTTGCATTGGTTGTCACATCTTTCCCTAATGACTTATTAATGGGGAAACTCGAATTTTCACTTCAAAATGTCGGTCTAATTAATTTTTTTGGGTTGGTCTTCACATATTTCTCAAATGACTCTTAATGGGAAACTCGAATTTTCACTTCTAAATGTCGGTCTTTTTTTCAATTAGTTGACTTTATTTTTAATAGGTTTTTCTGTTTAATGTGGTAATCCTAAAAGGGCTATGATGATATTTTTGTAGAGGTATAATAAAAGTACACACATGAAAGCAGTATAATGACCATGCATGGAGGGAGGACGTTTACCTTTCGCACTGCCTGAGGGTCCAGCTGGCGATGATCCAGAGGGAGACCATGAAGACCAAGAGGACGGTCCCGGGGCAGATGGTCATGAGCGTCTTGAGCACGAACCTCGTGTTGAAGTTGATGCGGTTGAGCGCGCCGATGGACCTGGACGAGGCGTCGGTGAAGAGTTTGCTGTGCAGCAGCATGACCCTGCATATGAGGTAGAGGCGCAGGAACATGGGCAGCGAGAGCGTGACGTCGTAGGGGACCCAGCACGACCCCACGTTGCCGCCCTTGTTGGCCAGTTTGGTGGTCCACAGGAAGTAGTACTGCCCCGGGATGGGATGGACGGCGCAGATGCACAGCTCCACGGTGATCTGCGTGATCCTCTGCCACGTCATGGCTATCCTCCAGTCGTCGGCGCAGTTGTCAATCATGAACAGCTGCATCAATTAGGCGTTTAAAATAAACATTACATTTTATTAACCCTTTCCGGTATAGCGGGACAAATCTATTTTTGGTGTTCCGGACTTTCCTTATTATTTATTTCAGGTAGTAAATCTCAAGAAGTGCACGCCTACACAAAGACTGTCACGGTCCACTCACTTTTTTTTTTGGTTAACAGGCTACATGATCCTGAAACAGGCAACTCGACCTTTAATAGCATAGGAAGGGACTTGAAAAGGGGGGATGTGGAAGGTAGAGCAAGGTAGTCCCCAGGATCCTACCCTCCTCGCCGTGGTGTTTCACTACCTAAAGAGATGCAGGGAGGGAAAATCTGTAGAAAACCTGCATCAGGTAGGTTGGGGGCTATAGTGGGTGGCTACTACTCCTGACGGGATTGCTGTGGGGGGAGGAACAAGGCAACAAACCCGCCTCCATGCGTGCCTTGATCAGTATTGAGAGGCAGCTGGCCGACTGGTTCAATGGGGATCAGCGGACAACAACTCTTAGCGTAGTATGCCGAAGGTCTTCGACCCCCCTGCATACATACACCTCTCAAGGTCATGCCTCAGCTTTCAGGAGTCTTAAGTTAGTTACCTTGGCCATGGACCAAATGGGGGAAGGAAGAAGTCAACCTCACTCATTTCCCAGTCCTAAGCTTAAACATACTTCGGGACATACATAGGACCGGAAAGGGTTATCTTGCATCTAAACATCTATGCAAACATAAAAATTATGTAGGTTCTCCAAGATTTTGGTATTAACAATCCAACATTTCTTTTTGTGTTGATAAATTAACCGAGGTGAACAACTTGCAAGAGGAAATTAAAATAGGATCGCGATCTAGTACCAATATATGAAATTTTAAAAATAAATTTAACATTACAGACCACATTTGAGATTTGAATTTGTTTCAACTCTACTTATTTACATATTGGTGAGGAGAATATTCCTCCCAGAAATAGACTTCACTTTATTATGTACAATAGGATTAAATTGAATAGTTTGTAAATAAAATTTGTTGATTCTAATTTGAAAATACAGTTCTTCTATTATACAGTTTTAAACACTGAAGAAGTTAGATTACTTACAAAGGGGGGGAAAAAGGCAACTTTGTATGATAAAGAAGGGGGGTAGAACTAAAGAGAGGAAGTGGGGTAAAAGTGAGAGGAAAAAAGACCAATTACTAGCAAATTTTTATATTACAATGCAAAAATATTATTCAAATTATCTCAGCCGATGGGAGTAATGACCTGTAACATTTTGTTGACATCTGCCTGATGAAGAACCCAAAAAAACACGACATGAAATGTTTTGTAAAATTTTGATAACTGGTAATAAACACACAATGCAATTAAGGGCTTTTTCGTTAGTTTAATTATTAACCACTTATTTTTTGGAAACTAATAACTGAAAATAAACATCTATCAGTTGTGCAAACATAAAAATATGTAGGTTCTCCAAGAATTTTGGTATTAACAATCTAACATTTCTTTTAGTGTTGATTAATTAACTGAGGTGAAGAACTTGTAAGAGGAAATTAAAATAGTAATGAAACAGTACCAATCTATGAAATTCTAAAAATAAATTTAACATTACAGATTATATTTGAGAATTAAATTTGTTTCAGGTCTACTTGTTTACATATTGGTACCAGGCGAGAAGAATACTCCTCCGAATAAATAGAGTTGACTTTATTATTTACAATAGGATTAAATTGAATAGTTTGTAAATGATGTTTGTTGACTGTACTTTGTGGGGGTAAAGGGGGGTTGGGTGGGGATAAGGGGGTATTAGGAGAGGGTAAGGGGTCGTTGAGTGGGGGCGAGAGGGTATTGGGAAGGAGTAAGGGGTCGTTGGGTGGGGGTTAGGTGGTGTTGGGTGGGGTTAAGGGGGTTTTGGGTGGGGTAAGGGTTATTGCGTGGGTGTAAGGGGGTATTGGGAGGGAGTAAGAGGGTATTGGGACGGAGTAAGGGTTCGTTGGGTGGGGGTAAGGAGGTATTGGAATGGGGTAAAGTGGTATTGGGAGGGGAAAGCAAGATAATGAAGTGGCGTAAGGAGGAGGTGGATGAGGATGGAATACGTAAAGCAGATTAGGGAGGATGTGGGATGCGGTAGCTGTGTAGAAATAAAAAGGGTTTACAACAGAAAGGGGGAGGGAGGATTGCATCTAGGGCTGAACATCACAGCAAAACACGGCTAAGAAAAACATTTTTTTCATAACGAGGAAAATAAGGGAATAACATGTTATGGGGAACTCAAAAAAAATTGTAACAGGGTACAGTGAACTTCTTGTAGTGAATTTTCCAGTTTCTAATTTAGCAGAGAACTGGTTCTTGACGCTGAGTGACGTCATCCCTTAAATGGCCGCATGATTGTACAGGGCAAGAAAATAAAATGGGGCCAGTGTGGAGAAAATTTGTTGGCCAGTTATATTTATATATATATATATTTTATGGGGAAAGGACAGAGAGAGATAGAGAGAGAAGGTGACTTACCTGAGAGGTTCACAGATGGTAGGTAGACACCTTGTGAGTGAGGTTTAGAGTACTTGAATTTTCGGAGGCACCTTCCCCCTCCCCTCCCTTCATCAGAAAGTTAGAAAGTCGTCGGCTAGCCTTGCCGATCACTGGAAATGTCTTCCCTAACTTTCTGATGAAAGGGGGGTGGGCGAGGCTCTGGTGCCAAGTGGTCATCAAGTGAGGTGTCTGTCTACCATCTATGAACCTCAGGTAAGTCTCCTTCTCTCTCTATCTCTCGCTGTCCTTTCTCCATTAATTGTTTTAATTAACATGACAATGTCATTTCCTGACTCTTATATATGTATGTAAGTTAAACAACATGGCCGACATCATCCTTGCCTTGTATAAAACATTTATTAGAAAATATGACGCAAATAGACCAACCACAATTTTAGTGTACATGATGGAAGCGAAGCCTCGATTACATCCAAGTGCGCGGGATTTACTTCTACGTGGCAAGAAGGGTTTTCCTCCCCCCACCCTCGCCCTTTTCCTCCCTCGGAGGAAGAAAGTGACGCACGTAAAGTGTCTTCCATGCCCGCGTTTCCTTCGCTCATTAACTTGCTTCCTGACAGACGGTGGTCAAATATAAAAAGAGAGAAAGGTAAAGGAGACTCGGGGAAGCACAATTAGTAAAAAAGGGTTGGGGGATAGAAAATGTCTCGGAAATAAAGGCGAGGATGAGGATGAGACATCTCCTAGTTCCTGCTTCTCTTTTCTTTTCTTTTCCGCCCGACCAAGGAAGAGAATCCTCAACTACGACCAAAAGAAAGGGGGACATTAACAAGGAGAAAGACGCTAAAATCTGCTCGTAACGGGTCAACAAATATTCTCCACCCCACCCCATCCCCTATTTTATTTTCTTGCCCTGTACAATCATGCGGCCATTTAAGGGATGACGTCACTCGGCGTCAAGAACCACATCTCTGCTAAATTAGAAACTGGCAAATTCACTACTGTACCCAGTTACCTTTTTTTTTGAGTTCCCCATTACATGTTATTCCCTTATTTTCCTCGTTACTAATTTTATTTTTAACCGTTTGTTTTGCTGTGATGTTCAGCCCTAGATGCAACCATAACCTATCCTGTTGTAAACCCTTTTCATTTCCTACACAGCTACTGCATCATCCCTAATCTGCTTTACGTATTCTTTTCGAGGAAGAACTTCTTGATGTTTTGGAAAATTTGGAAAAGTATGTTTGAGAAACAGAGACAAAAGGAGGTTGTAAATAAAAAGACGGTTAGTTTCCTTTTTCCTCAGGCCTGCTTAAAAAATAATATATATATATATATATATATATTTTTTAAGCATATAAATGAAAAAATTGTAACATAGAACCCATATTTAATTTCTTATAATGTTATTTTTTAAGTATATATATTATTTCTTGTATATATTAAATATGGGTAATATTATTATTTTAGTATATATATATATATATATATATATATATATATACAAGAAATTAAATATGTGTTCTGTGTTACAATTTTTTCATTTATATTGTAATATTTTTTAGTATATATATATAGTATATATTTTCCAAATTTATATATATATATTAGTAGTAAAAATATTACAAGAAATATATATATATTTATATTATATATATTACAAATTACAAGATATTGAATATATTTTCCAAATTAAATATGGGTTCTATGTTACAATTTTTTCATTCTTTTTTATTAGTAGTAAAAAATAATATTACAAGAAATATATATATATGAAAAAGTTGTAATATAGAACCCATATTTAATTTCTTGTAATATTATTTTTTTATTAAATTTAATTAAATTAAAAGATTTCTTGTAATATTATCTTTTTAGTATATATATATATATATATTTCTTGTAATATTATTTTTTATGTATATATATACATTAAATATGAGTTCTATGTTACAATTTTTTCATTTATATATATAAATAAATGAAAAAATTGAATTATATATATATATATATATATATAAATGAAAAAATTGTATATATATATATAAATGAAAAATTGTATATATATATATAATTTCTTATATACATAAAATTTCTTATATATATATAAAATTTCGTATATATATATATAAATGGAAAAAATGTAACATAGAACTCATATTTAATTTCTTGTAATATTATTAATTTTTTTTATTACGCCCGAGGAAGTCTCAAAAAAGGAGACTAACCGTCATTTTATTTATAACCTCCTTTTGAACCTGTTTCTCAAACATATTTTCCAAATTTATATATAAACATGGCTGTAAACTTACAAAAATTTAGCAATTCATCACAGTTACTCCTAGACGTCACTCTTTTTTCTTTTTTTATAAAAATAAACAGTGATAAAATTAATTACGCGCTGACTAATTTGACCGTCCTTCTTTATTTATCGTAAATTTTCAGATTCACAAAACTGTGTTGTGAAAAAAAAAGGAGGTCGTGATGTAGAGAAATAAACAAGAAAAATAAACAAAAAAATAAAATAATAATTAAATGTAGTGGTTAATTACAGTCCTACCAACCTTTTCAAGCGGACAACTTTTTTGATTTTTTTATTAATTTTTTCCCCCCTCCTTCTTCTTCTCCTTCTTCCTCATTCTTACTCCCTGTTGCTTGCCTCTGGGGTTCAACGGCCTTATCTTTACACCAAAAATATAAAAACAAAATGTCCTGTAATGTACGGTAAAAAAAGAAAAACAACAACTCGAGTAGGGGGAGGAAATTGTTGATAATATGAGGACATTTTTTGGGTCGAGACTCGGGGTTGAAAAGCACTACTGTCCTTTTATTTTCTTCTTTTTCTATTCTTTTCAGTGTTAATCCCCTTCCCCTTATTTTTATTCATAGCACACATGTAGTTATAAAGAGTCACCAACCTGCACTTCTAGTCCGTGGTAAGCCACGATGAGGCCCAAGAGGATCACAGTAGACACGGAGATAAGCGTCTTCAGGGCTGTCGAGTAAAACGACGCCTGCAACACAGACAACAAGTCAGTTGGTTAAACTGCGGACGCAAGGCGAACTGATAAAAAAGAAAAACAAAGTAACTTTTAAACAAAGAGGACGGAATGGGAATGAAAAAAAAAACTAAAAAAAACCAAAAAAAATTTTTTTTTGAACTATCACTCGCTTTGATATAAAATAGAAATATTTACAAAAAAATTTCCGCCGGCTTTTTTATCCCGGGGCAAATATTAACTGCGAGAGAAAGGAAACCGCTGACTTGTGACGTCACTGTCCAAATAGTAGAGGCCCCGAGATTCGAAGCCCCGCTGTGGCCATTAGGATTGACCCACGTCACCGTCAAAGGTCTCATTTTACTAAGAATTTAACGCCGTTTTACGATATGTAAATTTAAAATTTTTTTAAAATCATTTTAAACGTGCGTTTCGGCGAGAAAACTAAAAGAAAGCAGTGGGGAGGGGGTTTGATTTTTCTTTCTCTTTCTTTCATACAACTCGACTTTGAAAAAATCATATATTTAAAACTGTTGCTTCAAATGATCTGAAATTTTAGTTGAAGACGGTTAAAACCCTCAAAAATCTTTCCGCAAAGTTTCAAGTATCTGCGTCTCCTACTTTTTCTTTTATAAATTAATTAATTAGTAGACCTGAACTAACAGCGCGTCGCATAAGAGAGAAGGACGAATCTTTTCAAGTAGTGTATAAAAAAAACATAAGCTTAATTGATGTATAAATATATATATATATATGAGTTAACAAGTAGAGGGGAAAAACCCCGGAGGTGTTGGGAGCGTAGAGTAAGGGGGGGAAAAAGTGGAAGAACAAAGGCTGTTAGGATTGGCGGAAGGGATATTTTTGAAGGAATTCTGCTTACTAGAGCAGGATAAATAGCACCGGATAGACAAGGAAGAGGAACAGGAATTTACTTACGGCTTAATGTTAGTGTGAATATTTTGTGGACAATCGTTGCTAAAAAAAAAATAATGGTTGGTTCAGTTCTTCCACAACAGAATAATAAGAGTAACCGAAGAGATTAAAGAAACTACAAAAAACTAGATTGAAATAAAATCACGACTATGGGGAATTGAGCTCTCAATGTCGTGTGAAGTAATCATAAGCTTCTTTTTATTTTTATTTTTTTACAAATTTAAAAAAAAAAAAAATTAATTTCAGCCCAAGAACTCACGAATTATTGCGTTTACTTTGCTTTAAGTTAAGCGAGCAGAAATAATAAATAATCAGATAGTTTACAATCTCAAGATTATATTTTAAACATGAAGACGACAACAACAACAAGAAAAAATAAAATTATTATTATTATTGGGGGTTCCCATCCCCCCGGAGTTAGATGGAGTTTCAGCCGCCGCGACGACGTTTCGATGACGTACTCTGCCATCCATCGAAACGTCGTGGCTTAAACTCCATTTAACCCCGGGGGGGGGGGTGGAAACCCCAATGAATTGTTTATTAAAGAATATATATATACACCCCGGGGAAACCTTCCATCTTTTATATATATATATATATATATATATATATATATATATATATATATATATCTAAATACACATTTTATACGCCTTACCGATGATATTGCAGTATTCAGACAGTCACGAGATGATTTGGAAATCAATAATAAACAAACGGGATGACTATGAGGGATTAATAGAGGAGGGAAAACCAAGGTGATGTAGGAGTGTAGTAGTATGTGGGGGGGAAACAGTGGGGATAACAAAGGCAGTTAGATTAGGGAAGGGGATATTTAGTGAAGGAAGTCAAGGAATTCTGCTACTAGAGTAGGATAACACAATAACAACAGTAGACATAAACAGTAGGAAAGATCAGACGAGGAAGGTTTCATCGAGAAAGAGTAAATTCATTAAGTGTGAATATTAGGAAATGTTGGTGCGAAACGTGGACGATAGGAGGAGTTGGGGAAAGGGAAAAGAATAGAAGCCTTTGAAATGTGGTGCTGCTATAGGAGGAGAATGAGAAGGATAGTGGATAAAATAACTAACCAGGAAGTCATAAAGAGAAGAATAGGGGGGAAAAGCGAACAACATGGAGGACTTTGAAAGGGGATAGATGGATTAATAGGGCCACGGTTTAAGACACGAGGGTCTGGTAAAATTAGCATTAGAGGGAAAGGTTTGTGGGGAGCAAAAACCGAAGAGGGATGCCAAGGATGGAATACGCGAAGCAGATTAGGGAGGATGAAGTTGCTTGTGATTTTTAATAGGAAATGAAAAGGATTGCGCAAGATAGGTAAGGCACAGATAAATAAGACCAGTCTTAGGACTAAATACCACAACAACAACAACAAAAACAAGAACAATATAAGATTGTAAATCCTACATTTTGGGAAAAAAAAGTTATTTTTGAAATACAGGATTTACGGTTGTTATATAAAGAAATTATAAGTAACAATTTTAATAAACAGGCAAATAAATTAACATCTTGTTTTACTTAATTTATTAAACTAAATAAATTAACGTTCAAGTACAGACGACGTTTGTATTACCCATCAATACTCCACATTTAAGGACTTTATTCATATTCATACGGCTTTAATTAATAATTAATATAACTGCAGATACATAATCATTTATCATTCCATGCATTCATTCCTTATTCCTATAAATAAGACAAGTTTTTCGCCTTATTTCCAAATTAGTAATGCGGGTCACCTTTAAATATCATACAAATTAATTTTTATAATTTACAAATATTGAAAAAATCAGTCAGAATCTATACAATTTATAGAAATATTAATATTTATGAATCACAAAGGTACAGCAAAGTCCCCCCCCACCCCCGAAAAAAACACGCCTTGTGTCAAGTTGAAATATCCGACCACAGTTGCCCCCATTTTTTTTTTTAAAAAAAAAGACATAGACGAGAGACGATCACATGGATTCATGTTGAAAGTGGAGATGAGTCGGTTGTGAAACGTGATAAGTAGCTTTGCGTCACTCCATCCATCATCTAAATTGAATTTCGGGTTCATCCCTCAAAGGGGGGGTATTGGGGGGGGATAATAGGGGTGGGGGTGCCACAAGGCTTGCGGAGAAACACAAATCTGGGGATGGGGGTGAAAGAAGATCGTTATTGTAGTAGAGAATTAAGTTTAGTTATGTTTTTATTTTTTGTTGAGGTGGCAACACTCGCTATGAATGCGTGTGTGTGTGTTCTTTGGCCTTTGTCCAGTCTTCTGTTCAAAGTTGTATCGACGTGTTTGTTCATTTGAAAATAAAAATTTTGATCTTATGTTAAATTAATAACAAATTTAAATGTTTTTTTCTAATTAACTGAGTATTTATATTTATTTTTCTAAAAAAATGTTTAAATAACAAATCAAAAGGTTTTATCATTAATTGAGGGTTTACAATCTTTTTTCTAATAACATGTTTAAATACAAAATTAAATATTTTATCACCAACAAAATGTTTAAATAACAAATTAAATTTTTAATCAATAATTGAGCGTTTACAATAAATTTTTTTAACAAAATGTTTAAATAACAAATTAAAATGTTTTTTTAATTAATTGAGTATTTTTAAAAAAAGTTTAAATAAAATATCAAAAGGTTTTATTATTAATTGAGCGTTTAAAATCTATTTTCGAAGAATATGATTAAATACCAAATTAAATATTTGATCAATTATCAATTAAATTTTTAGTCAATAATTGAGCGTTTACAATAAATATTCTAACAAAATGTTTAAATATAAAATTAAAATGATTTTTTTAATTAATTGAGTATTTATAATTATTTTTCTAAGAAATGATTAAATATCAAATTAAATACTTTATCAACAACAAAATGTTTTAATAAATTAAAATTTTAATCTATAATTGAAAGTTTATTATCAATTTTTAAGATAATGTTTAAATAACAAATTAAATTATTTTTCTAATTAACTGAGTATTTATAATTGTTTTTCTAAAAAAATGTTTAAATAACAAATTAAAATGATTTATCATTAATTGAGCGTTTAGAATCTATTTTCTAACAAAATGTTTAAATATCAAATTAAAATGTTTTTTTTTAATTAACTGAGTATTTATAATTATTTTTATAAACAAAATGTTTAAACAACAAATTAAAATGTTTCCTCATTAATTGAAATTGACGACATTTAAATAATTTCGCTGAATATAATTTCATTCCTAGTCTTCATTGTGTCCTTGTATATATATATATAAATTTATAATTTAAAACCAAGGTTTGTAAATGTAAAAAAGGTTTGAGAATAAAGAGAAACCATGTTTTTTTTTAACTTCTTATCGAGGGATTAGTATGCAGTCAGTCCGAAGACGAAAAAGTCTTATATTTTGCACATATCCATTTTTATCAAATTTGATATGCAATAACAACAATTCAAAAGTTTTTTTAAAAACCTGAAAAATTTTTTTGCGTACCCAATGAAGTCCCCAAAAATTTGCGGAGGTGACGCCGTAGATAAATAATAATAAAAAAAACAAAACCCTTTTTTTGTCTGTCAAGTGGTCTATTTAATCCTTCAGCGTCTGAAGATGACGACGGCGGCAAGCGCAGGGCCACCGAAACGTCACTGTTAAAATTTTTGTCCCCGGTTGGAAAAACCTCTAGGAGGAATTTATACGTACCCCTTGAGGTGGTCAGTGGGAAGGGAGGAGGAGGTGGAGGGGAGGGACGAGGTGTAGTAGTGGTAATGATAAAGTAAACGGGTCAGATCTAAAAGGCACGAGATCCGTTTCGAGCATTGGTCATGTCATCGTCACCGTAAAACCGCGCCCTCTATTGTGTAAATCTCCGCCACCCTTCAGACGTTTTGAGTGGATGAATGAATAATGGGGGATGGAGATCACGCGATTCACCTGACAGGAAGGACCAGCAGATGATTTTAAATCAGTCAGGTGAGAGAACAACAAGGACCAGGACCACCACTCAGTGAATTATTACTACAACACTATATGGAATAGTTGGAAAGATAAACGGAAATCAATGGAGCAATAAATCACCGCAGCTTCCCCCCACCCCCATTAGATTTAGATTTATTACTGTTGTTGTTTCCATAAGTCGTCCTCGATTGAGGAAATAGGAGGAGGATACGGTCTATACATTAAAAATGAACAAAATAAAGTACATAATAATTAAAGACAAATAAACTTAAAATAAATTAATAAAAGAAAATGTATATAGACAAAAGTCAATATAAACACAACACAGGGGGGACACACACACAAAATTCAAAATTTACAATAGTAAATATCGATTTATATAACAAAGAAAATTCCAAAATTATACATACACAGTAGTTCAAAATTAAAGAAGAAAAAGGGGGCGGGGACAACAACAACGACGACGCACAGACGTAAGAAAATTTTCATTTGTAAATAGTTTATGGAAAGGATGTAAACAGCAGGGTCTTGAGAAAAACCCCAAGATTTCAGCACTGGGCTGGTCAGGGGCCAATTTTATAATATGGGGGGCTGTGACGTAACGTGACGTGGCTGCTGGGGATCATCCCATATCTGAAAATGAACAACAACACACACTACTATAGCGTTGGAAAAAAAATACAAAAAACGGGCTGAAAAAAAAAATTTTTTTGGAGGTGGTGGTGGTGGTGGGGGTCAGGTGATCCGCCATGAATCATCCTCACGAGAATTTAGAAGGTCTCAGTAATAGAAGAAGGAAACATGCCAGGGCAATATATAAAGCCTTATAAGGAGGTGAACCACACACACACACACAGAGGAGCCTGGAAAATGGAATAACAAAAACCATCATCTCACTACTACAGCGGCGCCAAATTATATATTTCCTAAAAAAAATGACCACTCGTTCAAAATTGAAGAAAAAGGAGGGGGGCAACAACAACAACGTACAGACGTAGGGAAAAATTTTCATTTGTAAAATAGATCATAATAGGCGATTGATTGTAATTCCTTCCTTTGCTTCCTGCTGCAGGAATACTCAGGACTTTTCCAGCGTAAAGCAGTTTAGGAATAGGATAAGGAAACTTAAGTGAGGAGTTTTATTAGGATGAGTGAAGTGATAATAGTAGTGAAGTGCAGTGAAGTTGTTTTTCTCTGTGTGTGGCTCCTTTCTGTTTTCTTTTTTTTTTCAGATAAATAAAAACTCTACACTTCAAAAATTTATTCCTTGCTGTGTGTAAACTTTTCGTGTGATTGTATTTGTGTGTTTTATTATTTTTATTTTCTTTGTATATAGCTGCTGCTGCTGCTGCAGTCACAGCCTCGGGGCAAAGAGCAGCCAAGTAAGTAAGGAATAGGAATAATAATAATAATAATAATAATAAAAAAATACATAAATCTCAATTTCTGGGAGGAGAAGAAATAAAAATCCCTACGATGCTTTGCTGATGACGTCGTAGTGTTAGGGAGAGTCAGAAGAAGACTTTGGAAAGGCACAATAAAAAGGACATGAACATGGTCCTGGAGAAATAGTTCAACGTGAGAATAGTGGGGGGGGGGGAAAGGGAACCATATGGAGGACGTTGACCAAGAGAAGGGAGGATAATAGAGTAACAGGCCACGGTTTTAAGACACGAAAGTCTTGTAAAATTAGCATTAGAGGGAAGTGTGTGTGGGGTGATAAGAGCAGAGGAGAGAGGCCAAGGATGGAATAAGCTAAAAAGATTTGGGAGGAATGAGGGAAGTGTGTGTGGGTTAAGAACTCAAAAGGGAGACCAAGGATGGAATACATAAAAAGATGTGGGAGGAATGAGGGAAGTGTGTGTGGGTTAAGAACAGAAAAGGTGAGGCCAAGGGGGGAATATGCTAAATATTTTTGCGAGGACAAACAGAAGAAGGAAGTCATTCTCAGACGAGGAAGTGACGTATATAAAGAAACCGACGTGGTGAGAAGATGATAGTCCTAGTGATATTTGGGGAGAGGGTGGAGGATAAGAGGCTCAAGATGTTTCGTTTCAGGCATAATAAAAATCCGGTCGCATGATATGTCAGTGTCACGGCCCGATGCGTCATTGTCAGCCTCGTCATTTGCACACACACACACACACACACACACTGGAGAAAATGGCTTCTCGTAGATGATCGATGGCGGCGAAACAGAATAGCAGGGGTGAGGAAGAGAGAGAGGGAGGCAGAGGACTCAAATTGCAACAAACAATGTGTGACGAAAATTATTGAGGAGGGAGGGAGAAAAAAATCACACTCCCGGAAAATTCTGGAATTGGGTAACGGGTTTTTCAAGGATTAGATGTTAAGGATGGGAGGGGGAACAACCCCACCCCTTGCTGCAGGAAATGAAGAGCTGATCTTTGTCGACTACCAACAGACGGTCGAATAATTTCTCGAGGAAGATTTCCCCAGTCGTCTGTGGAGGGGGGAGGGAGGAGGGGGAGGGGGAGGAGGAGAGGAGGAACCAACACAAAAACTTGACGTTGACTTTTCCCGACAGACTCAGCGACGAATCCTCGTGGGGTTCTGTTTCCTAAATTACCTTTAAGGACACGGAGATGATCCTTATGGAAAAATTCTGACGCCATGATTCGTCTGATTCATTCCGCAACGGATTTTATAGTTGCGCACGCCTTTTGGAAGAAAGAAAACTAGAATAGCTTGAAAATAATCTGCTTAAAAATTAAAACATTCGTTGATGTAGATGCTGTAGGATCTCCCCCTAATTTTATTTAATTTTTGCTTTGATTTTTGAATGATCTAAAGGTTGAGGAAGAACATTACGTTTTCTCTCCCTCTCTCCCCCCTCCTCTAGGCTGCGCGGACGGTAGACCTGCCTGTCTGCAGATTTTTCATACTACGCTTGTTTTTCCTGAAGGAACATTCACCCTTAAAAATTTCCGACGGACACTGTTTCCCGGTGCCGTGGAAAATTTCCCGCGCTGGACGAAGGGATCACGAGGATTGGCGGAAGAAACATCACGTTCGTTGGGACAGCGTTTTCCCTTGGAGAAGGGATGCACAATGGTTTAGCTGAGAGGCGAGAAGCCGTAAAAATAGCCAGAATGGTTCCAGACGTCGAGAGTGTGAGGTGGAAGGGAGTTGAGTTGATGAAGACGTGAAAGGGAGGAAGAAGAAGCTGCTGGAGAGTGCAACAAGAGTTGAAAGTGAGCGTGTGAATTGTTGTTATTTAGCGAGAAGAAGGAGCAACAAATCTTAACAAAGTACTGAATGTGAACATGTCTGCTTGAGCGGTTTGCCGCACATTACACTGTGAAACAGCGGGGTTTCCCCTCAATCTCCGACAGTAGTTCCAGGTCCGTCCCATTTTCCTCCGGCATAGAGCGGAAAAAAATCTCTGCAATTCAACCCGAATAAAGTTCCGGCAGCGTAGCATCAAGAGACGAATGAAGATGAAACAGGTTCCTTCAAGTGGACGAAACGTCTGCTGCACCAATAAGTAATTCACCCCCCGACATCGTCCCCCTTGTATTAATTAATTTATTTGTTTTTTTTACAGCGCGCAGGATCCCTTAAACAGTTTCATTAAAATAATAATAATAATAAAAAAACCCTACATCCTTTACGCTATTTAATCCATCTCATTCACCTATGTATATATGACATATTTTTATTAGATGAAAAGGCTACACACAAGTCAATTAGAAAGTTCACTGTAATACAAAAACAAATCATGCATTATATGTACTGTTTTTTTTATAAATAAATTTATCATAGTATTATTCTAAAGCACACGTAATTTCATTAAATAATAATCCTCCCCCTCCCCCCAATAATAATAATAATTTAACAATTTTGGGATTCCTTCAAAGACGTAGCTTGAAATTTAATCGCCATGTTTCTCAAAAAAAAATTTTTTTTATTCAGAGGAGAATAATTTTAGAGTCGAACATTAAAATTGGTCGACGGGGAAAAAAAAATCGATTTTCCCTCCCTCCCCTCTTCTGACATTTTCTTCTTTACCTTTAGTAGGCTGCGGTGTTGAAGACTGAACCCTCCATGTTAACCCAAGCCTTTTCATCTCCGCATAACTACAACATCCCAACATAACTCCAGTGAATTACCGAGGGAAGAATTCGGAGCATCCTGGGCCGTGTGTGTGTCCTAAAGGAATCGTAAACGTATGTCAAAATGGATCACGTGGTGCGGTTAATAGTGGATATGACGTCACTGTTAAGGAGGAGGATCTTCAGGTGTAAGGGTTACAAGAAATATAGGAGGGAGAGTTAAGTGGATGTTGTGGACGGCTCAGGGGATGTAATAAAAATTCACAGTGTTCTGGCTGCATATTGACCCCCACCTCCCTCTCTCCCCACTCTCCCACCCCCTCCCCTCCCTCTCTCCCCCTCTCTCCCCCTCTCTCTCCTCTCTCCCTCTCTTCAACAACACGGGCACAGGCAATCAATAGCACGTTGGCGAGCAGCTGTGACCTCCTGTGAGAGACACACACCCCCTTCAAAAAAAACCTCTCTCTCTCACCCCTTGCACTTGTCTGTTGTGGCCCACGGGGGAGGGGGGAGGGAGGTGGGGGTTAAAAAGAAACCTAAATTGACTGAAATAATGCCTACGAGCAAAAACCAAAAAATTCCCCCGTACAGAGAGTGTGTAACGCGTATAAAATTTCAGATAAATTAAGTTCTCATTTTGTGTAAAATTCTGTAGAGAAGAGTCCTGAGGTATTCGCAAGGCAGGCAGGCAGGCAACATTCCGTGGAAAAACAAGACAAGACAAGACGAGCAAAACAATACCTTGTAGCCTGACGGGTGCCAGTCTTTGTCTCAAAGGTGTTTGCGTCTCACCGAGATAAAAAAAACCACCCAGTTCCCCCCCCCCCAGGATTGCTAGGGGTGGTGGAGGGGGGGTGTTGGTAGGCCCCTCCTCCTCCTCCTCCCAAAATTTGAATTTTTGGAGAGGGAGGAAGGGAGGAAGGGTGCTAGGAACAAACAACGCCAACCCCATTGGAGGACCTGGGGAAAAAAAAATAGAAAGAGCAAGCAGGGAGACGAACCACGTTTGAGGAGAGTCGGAGGTGAGAGGAGAAGCAAGCCTGGCTGCAAGGAAACTCGGAATGTACAGTAAGGAACCAAGGTAGATATTAATTGGCGCCCACCACCCATACAAAACATAGCTAATAGCTAATATATTTATAAATAATAATAATAAAAAAACCACGTTACAAGAGGAAACTGTGAAAGGGGAAGGGAATAGTTTCCTCAGGACAGGAAAAGTTACACAAGTTGTGCTTTAGCTAACTAACTAAGAGGCTACACTGTTGTTGTGACGTCATCCATTACACGTGTTGTTCCTCCTTCCATGTTGCACCAGACAAGTAAAAAAAAAGAGGAAGAGGTGGAAGGAGAATATCAACAGTTCATCAAATTTTGTATTTAAATTATTTTACTTGAAACAAATTACATCTGAAAACTAAAATTTTAATCAAGTGGCTGTTCAAGGATAGTAGCTGAAAAACCTAACCAGAAGATTCTTTTTTTCTTTTGGGGGGGGGAGGGGGGGTTAACAGGATACATGAGTGACGGTGAGAGATCCTGAAGCACGCAACTCCCCTTAAATAGCATAGGAAGGGAATTCAGAAGGGCTGTATTTTTTTGGGGGGGGTTAACAGGCTACATGAGGGTGATCCTGAAACAAGAAACTCCCCTTTAAGAGCATAGGACGGGAATTGTAAAGGGTTGTATTTTTTTGGGGAGTTAACAGGCTACATAAGTGAGGATGATCCTGAAACAGGCAACTCCCCTTTAATAGCATAGGAAAGGAATTGAAAAGGGTTGTATTTTTTTTTGGGGGTGGGGAGGTTAACAGGCTACATGATCCTGAAACATGCAACTCGCCTTTAATAGCACAGGAAGGGAATTCAGAAGGGTTGTATTTTTTTTTTTGGGGGGGGGTTAATAGGCTACATGAGGGATGGTGATCCTGAAACAGGCAAATTCCCCTTTAATAAGCATTAGAAAGGCAATAGAAAAGGGGGGGAGGGGATGCTGTGGAAGGTAGAGCAAGGGTTGACTAGGGCTGGCCCCCGGGCTATGGTTTAAGGATCCTACCCTCCCTCGCTGTAGTGGATAAAATGTGGTTTGTGGACTGTATAATAGGAACAGTCGCTCTCGGCAGGAAATGGGGAGGAGAATAAAGGGAAAAAGGATAATTGATTTTTTTTCCAATGGGGAATGGTTTTACATTAACATAAATATGGGGATAATTTAAGGGGTCCAAGGCGATGTTGCGTTTAGGAAAAGTAGTTGGAGAGAGATTTCGGTTGTGCTGATGTATGTTGGGGGGAGGAGGAGGAGAAGGGGAGAGACTCTGTCCTTTACGTTCTGTGAAATCAAATTAAATATGTTATAAATGTGAAATCAATTCTATGGAACTGTGTTGTATTTTCACCGTGGCCCCATGTTAAACATTAAGGGCAGAATATCTCTGAAAGGTGGGGAAGGTAACGAAAAATAGTTCAAAACATAAGTAGTAGGTGGGTTAGGGGAGAGAGAAGGAGGCGTAAACAGGCTACATGAGTGAGGGTGAGAGATCCTGAAACAGGCAACTCTCCCCTTTAATAGCATAGGAAGGGAATAGCATAGAAAGGGGCGATGTGGAAGGTAGAGCAAGGTATCCTAGCCAAGGGTTAACTAGGGGACCCCCGGGCTATGGTTTAAGGATCCTAACCTCACGGTGTTTCACCTAAAGAGATGCAGCAGGGAAATAAAAATACTTAGAAAACCTGCATCAGGTAGGTCGGTGGCGGCATTGAGGACTATTCTCACGCCCTTCCCTGACGGGAGACGAATTTGCTGTGGTGGGGTCGCAGCATTCCCTTTTCCATCGTAAAAAAATTTATTATTATTATTTTGGGGTTAAAAAGCTACATGAGGGTGAACCTGAAACAGGCAACTCTCCCCTTTAATAGCATAGGAAGGGAATTGAAAAAAAGGGGGGGGCGATGCGGAAGGAAGGTAGAGCAAGGTAGCCTAGCCAAGGGTTGACTACGGCTCCCGACCCCCTGGGCTATGGTTTAAGGATCCTACCCCCCCCCCTCGCAGGGTGTTTCACCTAAAGAAGGGAAAACACCCTTAGAAATTTTAAAAAGAGTTGAACTGTAGAAGTGAAAAAACATAATTCGTTGTAAAATCTGTAAAAGATAGGGGCGGGGAAAAATACTGACATACTTCAAAAATGTTAGTTTTTATGAGGGTTAGAAGACCTTAGAAGGGACAAATTTAATAACAGAAACTTTTCCCATGGAACCTATATTACAGTCCCGGGAATATCCCATGTCGATTATTATGAGGAAATAAATACCCAGGAAACGCCGGATGGTAATCAATGTAATTGGACGTAAATAATTTATAAGTACAGATTAATATAACGAGTCTCTTCGAAAGGTCCTGAAGATGTTTTAAAAAGAGTTAAACTGTTGAAGTGAAAACACATAATTCGCCGTAAAAACTGTAAAAGGGGGAAAATACTGAGGTACTTCAAAAATGTTAGTTTTAATGAGGGTTAGAAGGACGAATTTAATAACAGAAACTTTCCCCATGGAACCTATACAGTAGTCCCGGGCAAATCCCATGTCGTTTTTGAGGAATCACAAAACACAAGCCACAAGTTTTACGACGGTTCGTTCTATAAGCTTAGCTGTTTTATTTTTTTTTATAGGGGGATTTCGTGGTTTCGCTTTCATTATTGGGCCAGTTAAAGGATAAAAGTAAGAGCAATTGCTGCTAAGCTACGGTTATAAGAAAAGGGACAAACAAAAGGGAAGGAAGGAAGGGAAGGGTCCAGCAGGTGCAGACGTCACAGAAAGCCCAAGTAAGTCCGCAATCAGAAAGGATCATCCCCTGGAGCCGCTCGGCTGGATATCGGTCACACAAAATGGAAGCGGACGCGGGAGCAGCAGCACTAATGAATTCCTGACGACAAATCGGCATTCAGAGGAGGAAGAGAAACTTCCTCCACAACCTTTCCTCCCCCCTCCACCCCCTGTCAAATAAATTATAAAACTGTAACCAATTAACGTGAAAAGTTATTAAAATATAATTACCGACCTGTTTACAGTCTTTAAAGCGTCCATCAATATAATTGACGGTAACATTGAACGTCTCGCGGTCGCTTAAATTGTTCCCAAAATTATGATGATGTTGTTGTTCCTGTACGAAATGTAACGTGACACACACACGTTACCGCGCATTTCTTTTCTTGTCAAATATAGTAATAATTCGCGCGTAAGCAACATCTCTGGTATTATGTTAGCATCTCTCTGGTATTATGTTAGCATCTCTCTGGTATTATGTTAGCATCTCTCTGGTATTATGTTAGCATCTCTCTGGTATTATGTTAGCATCTCTCTGGTTTGTTAGTTCTCTCTGGTATTATGTTAGCAATCAATATCTCCCTGGTTGTGAAAACAGAAATATCTTTGGGTTTGCGAATATGTCATTTACATTTATTATTGTTTTTTTTCGCGTGATTTAAATTAAATTAAAATAGGTGTAAGGTTAATATACGTTTGATGTTAAATTGTTGACCACAAAGAGAAATTAATAATACTGAAGTCACAAATGGTGAAAATTACAATGAATATAAACAGTAAAGAAAAAAACTATTGTAGTTATATTATCTTTGAACTGAACGTGTTGTTGTTGTTATTGATGGATGTGTGTGTGTGTGTGTGTTAGGGAGACATCCCAGGGAGTGACGACGGTTCATTGTCTCTATACATGTATATATAAACAGTCTATTCAATTAGTTAATTCAATAATCTTAATCAGTGTTGTATTCATATAAGTAAGTTGTTGTCTCCATGTGCTTTGCACGTTGAGAGGAGAGGCTGATGACGTCACGACCAGGACCAGATCCAGCTACAACCAACCACGGTACAGCAGCAATACCAAGGGAGGGGAGAAAAACAACTACTGGGCAAAAAATAATATTATTATACCCATTAGGCCTGAGATTGAGACTGCTGCTCGCTCGCTCGTGCTTTCTTCATGCATTATAAAAACGGTTTAACCATTTTGGTAAAAAATATAATAAAAAGTTGTTGTTTGTTCGTTTTGATACGAATATTTATTTATTTATTTATGTAATGTCGCCGAAATAATATTGTGGGATTCCATTCCCCTTTCATTTCTTCGTCTCCTTTACGAGGGTAATGATTTTTTTCTTTAAAATAAAATCCAGGTTTGTAAAAATTGCCAACGCCACTTTAATTGCAACCTTTCGCGGGTCCTCCCCCCCTCCTCCCCTCCACCCCTCCCCCCTTTGAATTTACTTAATTTTATTAAAACCACTTCCAGCAAATGCAAAATTAATCCCCAGGGAATGTCGTCAGTAATGTCGGAGTTTTTCGCAAACACTTTGTGTTGCATTTCTCTCTCTCTCTCCTTCTCCCAAGCGCTCGTCCCTCTCTCTCTCTCTCTCTCTCTCGCGGCTCTGTTTTATCGTGCAGGGAGCGTAAACCAGAGTCGCCCTTCTTCACGAGAACGAGATAACGCTGACACTGCCAACATCAGCAAGTTTTGCTAATTAGGAGCTCGGCTACGCTGCTGCCGCCATCTTCCTCCAATCCCCCTCGACCTCACATTACTAAAAAAATAGAGAGAGAGAGACACAGACACAGATATATATATATATATATATATATATATAAGAAAGAAAGAGATAAAGAGAGAGACAGAGAAAGAGACAGACAGAGAGGCACTGAGAGAGACAGATAAAGACAGAGATAGATAGAGAGAGAGACAGACAAAGAGACAGAGAGACAGAGAGAGACACACACAGAGAAAGAGACAGACAAGGAGAGACAGAGAAATAGACAGAGAGAGACACAGAGAGACGGAGAGAGACAGAGAGACAGAGAGAGATAGATAGATAAAGAGAGACAGAGAAAGAGACAGAGAGATAAATATAGAGAGAGAAGAGAGAGAGAAGAGAGAGACAGAGAGAGAGAAAAGAGAGACAGAGAGATAAAGAGATAAAGAGAGAGACAGAGAGAGACAGAGAGAGACAGAGAGAAATAGAGAGACACAGAGAGAGAGACAGAGGTAGATAGATAGAGAGAGAACCAGAGAGAGACACAGAGAAAGACAGAGACAGATAGATAGAGAGAAGGATAGAGAGAGACAGAGGGAGAAGCAGAGAGTGACACAGAAAGAGACACAGAGAAAGACAGAGACAGATAGATAGAGAGACAGAGAGAGACAGAAAGAGACAAATAGAGAGACAGAGAAAGAGAGAGACAGAGGAAGAGACACACAGAAGGACACAGAGAGAGAGAGAGAGAGAAGAGAGACTAGGAGTCTGCGTTTACCGACGTCACGCTGAGACTGTGATGTAGCGGCGGAGGAATATAGCCGGAAAAAAGGGACGGGGACAATGGGGAAGGAGACTCCTCCTCCTCCTCTGTGTGTGTGTGTGTGAGAGAGTTCATTTGCACGCACATTAACCACGTGTAGTAATATATGACTGTAGGGAGAGGAGGAAGGAACTAACGAGGCGAGTCGCTATCATCAATTCTGAATCCTAACCTCAATTTCTTACTCTAAAACCGACTGACTGCGTGGTAACAAAAATCGAGCTGAAAAAAAAAAGTTTGTGGGAGGTGGGGGTCAGGTGATTCGCCATGAAATCCTCCTCCTCACGAGAATTTAGAAAGTCTCAGTAATTAATAGAAGGAAACATGCGAGGGCAATATATAAAGCCTTATAAGGGGGGTGACACACACACACACACACACAGAGGAGCCTGGAAAAGAGAAATAACAAACCATCATCTCACTACTACAGCGGCGCCAAATTATATTTCTAAAAAAAATGACCACTCGTTCAAAATTAAAGAAAAAAAGGGGGGCGGCAACAACAACGTACAGAGAGTAGGATAATTTTCATTTGTAAAATAGGTCAGTGAATAGGCGATTAATTGTAATTCCTTCCTTGCCTCCTGCTGCAGAAATACTCACGACTTTACATATATATTTCTAAATAACGACCACTCGTTCAAAATTAAAGAAAAAGAGGGAGGGAGGCAACAACAACGTACAGACGTAGGGAAATTTTAATTTGTAAATAGGTCTCAATAGGCGATTGTAAATCGTGAGAATCTTCTATTAATCTTGTATTAAGCAACTATTTTACGGACTGGTATATTCCCGTTGTCGTTGTCGTCGTTTTTGTCCTCCTCGTAAATATTTTTCCAGGTTATTTTCGGAGCAGTCACTCGAGTGACAAAATGTCGTCCCTGTTTGTTCCCCGCTAATAATGCAAGAATTGATCCCCCATTAAGCCGGTTGAAGGGCTGAAGCTTAACAACGAGGCGCAGCCGAAAATAGAAACACAGCAGAGCCTGGCAGATCTTCAACACCTCACACGTTATTCCTTGTCGATTACTTGCAGGTGAAAAAAGAGAGGGATATATATATATATATATATATATATATATATAGAGTGACTGCGGGGCTTACCTGATCATGTCGGGGATGCCTCGCACTCTCTCTGGGTATTTTTTATCAAAGTTCTCATATGCCGAGACACCTTCACCTATTTTGGGAGGTATATGTACTGGGGTCAAAGACCTTGGGCATATGGCAAGAGTTGTCCGCTGATCCCATTGGATCAGTCGGCCAATTGCCTCCTGAAATTGGTGGAGACACGGAGAAGGGAATGCTGCGTCCCCACAGCAAACTCGTCTCCCGTCATTCGGAAGGGCGTGAGAATAGTACCCAATGCCCGACCTACCTGATGCAGGTTTTCTAGGGTTTTCCCTGCATCTCTTTAGGTGAAACACCGGGTAGGATCCTTAAACCATAGCCCGGGGGCCCTAGTTAACCCTTGGCTACCTTGCTCTACCTTCCGCATCCCCCCTTTTCAATTCCCTTCCTATGCTATTAAAGGGAAGTTGCCTGTTTCAGGATCACCCTCATGTAGCCTGTTAACCAAAATATATATATATATATATATATATATATATATAGAGAGAGAGAGAGGGAGAGTCGATAATGCGACACGAAACTTCACGGGGTGGCTTTAAGAATTGTTTATTTCCCCCCCCAACTCTCCTCGTGAAGTTCAACTTCAGTCACACGCAGATATTTACGCCGAAAAAAATAATATTTTTAATTTTGTTAGTTCCAGTTTCAGCCCACAATTTCTCTCTTCTGGATTGAGTTTTATTTATTTACTGGGGTGGGGGAGAAGTTCGAGGTTGGCTATCCTGCAGGCAGAACATCGACGGTTATCAATTATCATGAAAATTTCAAACCCGTTTGATGAGGGGGTAACTTTTTCCCTCTCCTCCTCTTCCCTCCCTAGTTATCATTATTTCACGGGTTGAAAAGCGCGAGGTTCACAGTGGAACTCCACAGGGTAGTTTAGTTTTTTTTTAAAAAAATATGTATATTATTTCGAGCGGCGCACAACAATTCAGTCGCTCCTCATCTCAAATAAACCAAAAAGTTGTCAGCTTGCAGGACCTTTTAACAAGGGCCACGTCTCTAGTTCACACAATTAATTTCACCCTCCAGGCGCTGACGAATCTCCTCCACCCCCCAATCCTGTTGAACGCCGGAATTTTTATTTTTTAAGGGGGTTGAAACATTCAGCTACAGCTACAACCTCCCTGGTGGAGTGACTATTATTAATCCTCATATTCACCTCTAATGTCGTTTACTCCGTTTCTTCTTCTATATATAGAATATATATTTGTGCAACTTCGTCTCGTAACTAGGCTAATGGGAAACCTATTTATTTTTTTTCATCAATTAATTTTTTTTTGTTGCCACTTTGTGGAAGAGAAGCAGTGAGAAGAGTGAGGGAGGTTACGGATGGAATGCGCTAAGCAGATTAGGGAGAAAATTGGGATGCAGCATTGATGCGGATATGAAAAAAGGTTTTTCGCGCAAGATAGACCAGGCTTAGGAGTGAATAACATCACGACAACAACAACAACAACAACAGTAATTGTACGAGAGACAATGAGAAACAGTGGCTGATACAGCGCATCTCTCTCTCTCACATACAGTGAGAGACAGAGAGAGAAAAAGTCAGAATGAGAGAGAGAGAGAGAGGTAGACAGAGAGAGAAAAAGAGAGAGAGACCGAAAGAGACAGAGAAAGACAGAGAGAGAAAGAGAGAAAGACAGAGAGAGACAGATAGAGACACACACAAAGAGAGAGAAAGAGAGAGACACACAGATAGACAGAGAGAGATCAGATAGACAGAGAGAGACAGAGATAGACACAGAGAGAGAAAGAGATAGACAGAGACAGACAGATAGACAGATACAGAGAAACAGAGAGAGACAGAGAAACAGAGAGAGACAGAGTCAGACAGTGAGACAGAAAGAGAGAGACACAGAGAGAGAGAGACAGAGACAGACATAGAGAGAGACAGAGAGAAGAAACAGAGACAGACAGAGACAGACAGAGAGAGAGAGAGACAGAGAGACAGAGAGAGATAGAGAGACAGAGAGAGACAGAGAGAGACAGAGAGAGACAGAGAGAGAGACAGACAGAGAGAGACAGAGATAGACAGAGAGACAGAGACAGAGAGAGACACACACACACAGAGACAGCGAGAGAGAGACATAGAGAGAGATACACAGAGAAAGAGAGAGAGAGAAAGAGAGAGACAGCAAGAGAGAGAGACAGAGAGACAGGGAGAGAGAGACGGAGAGATAGACAGAGAGAGACAGAGACAGAGAGATAGACAGAGACAGAGATATATATAGAGACAGAGATAGAGAGACAGAGATAGAGAGAGACAGAGATAGACAGAGAGAGAGACTGAGAGAGAGACAGGGAGAGAGACAGAGAGAGAGGTAGAGAGACAGAGACAGGCAGAGAGACAGAGAGATAGAGACAGAGAGACAGAGATAGACAGAGAAGAGATAGACAGAGAGAGAGACAGAGAGATATGTAGAGAGACAGAGATAGACAGAGAGAGACAGAGACAGAGATAGAGAGATAGAGATAGAGATAGACAGAGAGAGAGAGACTGAGATAGAGAGAGTAAACAGCGTAGTGGAGGAATATTTGAAACTCAATGACAGTTTGCCCGTGGATGACTCCTCGCTGTCCCTGTAGACTCTCCCGCATGGTGCGCTGTGTGCGTGGACAAACTTGAATGACGAAGCATCGGCAAACAACGCGCGCTCACACACAGAGAGAGAAGCCATTCAAAGGAATCACGAGCCGATGAGTGAGAGTGATTACGCAGCTGCTCTTGTGAATGAGGAGATGGCAAATTAATATTGACAGCAGAGGAAGAACATCAATTGGGATGGGAGGGAGAGAGAGAGAGAGAGAGAGAGGGAGAATCTGTCCCCACCGCGGGACTCTTTAACTCACTGCCAAAAATAATCTCACAACATCAGAAGACAAATCCATCCGCTCCTTACCCGACAATGCAGCGAAACAGAAAAAAATATAAATAAAATGGAAAGCGGAAGAAGGTAAAAATGTGGCTGATTGAAAATTACATCAGTAATATACTCAAAATAAAATCAGTCACGGAGGATGTAAATAAACAAGCTTATATGTAATGTAAATAAATACGTTTATAGAGTTAAGATGTAGTACACAGTTATAAGATGTAAATAATTACATGTATAGGTCCAAGACGGAGAAAAATAATTAAAGCTGGCAACCTCCCTGATGTAATGGGGGGGAGAGGGGAGGAACATGTCAGAGGGAAACACACAGGGTTTAGTGGGTAAGAATCACACCCACACTGTGGAGGAGTGAGTGCGGAATCCTCCCTCCTTCCTCTTCCTCTGTCCAAGATTACACTTTTTTATCCCTCGTAAAAAAGACATACATACATTCATACATATATATTGTAACATGAACAGTTACACGCAACAATGCAGGGCCAGCTTGCGAGTTGTAATTGTCGCAACTCGGGGGCCAACAATGGAGTCTGTCGTCATGGGGTAGTGGATGAAGGAGAAGGAAAGACCACGCCCTGCTCTAGTGAGAATTTTACTCATGTTCTGAAATGGATTAAAGCTATTAAAATCCACTTTTTTTGGTATTTTTATTAAAAAATACCTGGCGCCCAAAAAGCATTTAAATCCTCGAATACGGAGGAACGCCGGATCTTCTACTATATATATATATATATATATATGTATATATATAGAGGGACAGAGAGAGACAGAGATATATAGAGACAGAGAGAGACATAGAGATATATAGAGACAGAGGGAGACAGATATATATATATATATATAGAGGGACAGAGAGATATATAGGACAGAGAGAGACAGAGATATATATATATATATATAGAGAGAGAGAGACAGAGAGATATATAGGACAGAGAGAGACAGAGATATATATATATATATATAGAGACAGAGAGATATATAGAGACAGAGAGATATATAGAGACAGAGAGATATAGAGACAGAGAGATATATAGAGGGACAGAGAGATATATAGGACAGAGAGAGACAGATATATATATATATATAGAGAGAGAGAGAGAGAGAGAGAGAAACAGAGAGATATATAGAGACAGAGGGAGACAGAGAGATATAGAGACAGAGAGATATATAGAGAGACAGAGAGATATATAGGACAGAGAGAGACAGATATATATATATATATATATATAGAGAGAGAGAGAGAGAGAGAGACAGAGAGATATATAGAGACAGAGGGAGACAGAGAGATATAGAGACAGAGAGATATTTAGAGGGACATAGAGAGACAGAGGGAGAGACAGAGAGAGATACAGAGAGATATATATAGAGACTGAGAGAGACAGTTATGAATTTTTGGTTTATTTTGGAGAGGAGAAAATTAATATGAGGTTTCCAGGAGATTCCGAGGTTCGTGGTTTCAAGGACTATTTTATGCTCGACCACGAAGCCATTTGCCAACCCTTACTATTATAACTATTGTTTGGGGGCGCAACACACACACACACACACAGAGCAGCAGTAGTTAGCCTCCTTTGCCGTGTGTGTGTCTCGTCACTTTCCACAAGGCGGCAGCAGCTAACAAACACAGTTGGGTGTTGAGTGTTTTAGATACTATTGTGCTGCTGCAGGAAATCACGTGTGACAATGGCGTCTAATTACTCTCCCTTCAACACGCAGACACGACATATCCACGCACAAAGAAATCTAATAGATTGCTCTGGTCTCATCCACACTAACCTATCTTACGCAAGCCTTTTCATTACCTCCTAACTACCGTCCTCCTCAAATCTACAGAGCGTATTCCATCCTTGGCCTTACCTCTTATGTTCACTTCCCTCTAATGCTAATTTTCCAAGACCCTTGTGTCTTAAAACGTGGCCCTATTAATCTAAGTCCTTCCATAAAATGAAAATTAATGGAAAGAAAAGCAGCAGCTCAATCTCGTTTACTAAACGTGGGTTGTGGTAGTTATGCGTATTAGGAAATTTATATAAAAAACGAGGATGATTGAGATCGGGAAAGTCTTTCCCAAGTCATGGCGTGGTCATGGGACATAGGAATTCATTTATATATATATATATATATATATATTAAAAGTTTGATCAGTTTTCTATTACCGTTCCGGGAAGGAAAAATATTTGGTCATGTTTACTGAGTGTCGCTGATTAAACATATATATATATATTGTGTGTGTGTGTGCGTGTGTGTGTGTGTGTGCGCAAGAAGTGGTGAAAATATTGTCTTTGTGCATTGTTCTTCTTGCACTCTACTTACCTCCCAGTGGTTTCGGCAAATATGTGTAGAGCCTTCTGTCATTAACAGCTGTTTGCTCTATTCTCTTCTCGAGAAGTGAAGGAGGGGAGAAGGGAAGGAGGGATGAGAGGGGAAGAGAAGGGGAAAGCCGCGAAAGATGTTGGCAGAACTGGATGTGCGCCAGGAACCTAAGACGCTGTAGTGGATAAAATGTGGTTTGTGGACTGTATAATAGGAACAGTCGCTCTCGGCAGGAAATGAGGAGGAGGAGGAGGAGAATAAAGGGGAAAAAGGATAATTGAATTTTTTTTCCAATGGGGAATGGTTTTTACATTAACATAAATATGGAGATAATTTAAGGTGTCGAAGGCGATGTTGCATTTTAGGAAAAGTAGTTGGAGAGAGATTTTTTTTGGGGTAACAGGCTACATGATCCTGAAGCAGGCAACTCTCCCCTTTAATAGCATAGGAAGGGACTTGAAAAGGGAGGGTGGATGCTGAAGGTAGAGCAAGGTAGTCCCCAGGCTATAGTGTAAGGATCCTACCCTCATGGTGTTTCACCTAAAGGTGATGCAGGAGGGAAAAACCCTAGAAAACCTGCATCAGGTAGGTCTGGTGCTACTCCTGCGCCCTTCTGATGACGTAGGGAGAGACTGGATTGCTGCTGTGGGAACAACGCAACAAACCCCCCGCCTCCTCCTCCGTGCGTGCCTAGATCAGTATTGAGAGGCAGCTGGCCGACTGGTCCAATAGGATCAGCGAACAACAACTCTTACCCTGGTATGCCGAAGGTCTTCCCACCCCCGAACATACACCTCTCAAACTGCCCGCCCAAGGTCGTCTCTCAGCCTTAAATTAGCTACCTTGGCCATGGACCAAGGGAGGGAGGGAAACCAGGAAGGAGGAAGTCAACCACACTCATTTCCCAGCAGGATACCTAAGATATAGGAGAGAGATTTCGGTTGCGCTGATATATATATATATATATATTGGGGGGTAGGGAAGAGGGAAGGAGGAGAGACTCTGTCCTTTACGTTCAGTGAAATCAAATTAAAATGTGTTACAAATGTGAAATCAATTCTATGGAACTGTGTTATATTTTCACCGTGGCCCCATGTTAAACATTAAGGGCAGAATATCTCTTAAAGGAGGGGAACGTAACGAAAAATAGTTCAAAATATAAGAAGTAGGGGGGAGGGGGGGTTAAGAGGGGGGAGAGGAGAAGGAGGCGTAATCAGGCTACATGAGTGATTATTTAATAATTAATTACACACTCGATGTTTTATTCTTATAATTATTTGTCATTCGCAACGTATGTTGTTCTTGTCGTATTGAGTCCTTATGCAATCCTCCGCGCTAACCAATCCTGAGCAAGCCTTTGCATTTTCACATAATTACCACAACAACAACAACCCACGTCATCCCTAAGTTTTTGATTAATTTAATTTTACTCTCAGCTCCTTTCTCCTGTTCAAGTACTTTTCCAAATATACTGCAAAACAAAAATATCCGGAGCACTATATATTTTTTTTTTACCAGAGTAACCTTATCGTCCTTCGGTAAAGGTGTCCCAATCGTTTGCGAAGTCTGCGTGCATGAGATGGGGAGGGGGGGGACAAGTACAGTTCCCCTCTGTGGGACGCCTGATTAGGTTGGTAACGCCTGGACTGGACTGAAGAAGTACGTTCTTTGTACATGACAATCCTTTATCCCAAGTATAAAAAGAAATTAAATACTTAGGATTACACCTGCTGGATGTGGAAACAACCACTCCCTCCCCCCCACATTTGGGGGACGCCTGATTAGGTTGGTAACGCCTGTAATGAATCCTCAAATCCCAAGTAAAAAGAAATAAAATACTGAGGATTACACCTGCAGGATGTGGAAACAACACCTCCCTCCCCCCACATTTGGGGGACGCCTGATTAGGTTGGTAAGGCCTGTAATAAAGAATTACGTCTTTGAACATGACAATCCTTAAATCCCAAGTAAAAATAAATAAAATACTGAGGATTACACCTGCTGGATGTGGAAACAACCACTCCCTCCCCCCCACATTTGGGGGACGCTTGATTAGGTTGGTAACGCCTGGACTGACTGAAGAAGTACGTCTTTGTACATGAAAATCCTTTAATCCCAAGTAAAAAGAAATTAAATACTGAGGATTACACCTGCTGGACGTTGAGGAAGCCCCACAGACATATTTGGGGGACGCATGATCAGGTTGGTAACGCGTGGACTGACTGAAGAAGTACGTCGTTGTACATGACAATTATTTAATCCCAAGTAAAAAGAAATTAAAACACTTTGGATTACACCTGCTGGACGTGGAAACAACACCTCCCTCCCCCCACATTTGGGGGACGCCTGATTAGGTTGGTAACGCCTGGACTGGACTGAAGAAGTACGTTCTTTGTACATGACAATCCTTTATCCCAAGTATAAAAAGAAATTAAATACTTAGGATTACACCTGCTGGATGTGGAAACAACCACTCCCTCCCCCCCCCACATTTGGGGCACGCCTGATTAGGTTGGTAACGCCTGTAATGAATCCTCAAATCCCAAGTAAAAAGAAATAAAATACTGAGGATTACACCTGCAGGATGTGGAAACAACCCCTCCCTCCCCCCACATTTGGGGGACGCCTGATTAGGTTGGTAACGCCTGGACTCAAGAAGTACGTCTTTGTACATGACAATCCTTAAATCCCAAGTAAGAAGAAATTAAATACTTTGGATTACACCTGCTGGACGTGGAAACAACACCTCCCTCCCCCCACATTTGGGGGACGCCTGATTAGGTTGGTATCGCCTGTAATAAAGAATTACGTCTTTGTACATGACAATCCTTAAATCCCAAGTAAAAATAAATAAAATACTGAGGATTACACCTGCTGGATGTGGAAACAACCACTCCCTCCCCCCCACATTTGGGGGACGCTTGATTAGGTTGGTAACGCCTGGACTGACTGAAGAAGTACGTCTTTGTACATGAAAATCCTTAAATCCCAAGTAAAAATAAATAAAATACTGAGGATTACACCTGCTGGACGTGGAGAACACCTCCCTCCCCCCACATTTGGGGGACGCTTGATTAGGTTGGTAACGCCTGGACTGACTGAAGAAGTACGTCTTTGTACATGAAAATCCTTAAATCCCAAGTAAAAATAAATAAAATACTGAGGATTACACCTGCTGGATGTGGAAACAACACCTCCCTCCCCCCACATTTGGGGGACGCCTGATTAGGTTGGTATCGCCTGTAATAAAGAATTACGTCTTTGAACATGACAATCCTTAAATCCCAAGTAAAAATAAATAAAATACTGAGTATTACACCTGCTGGATGTGGAAACAACCACTCCCTCCCTCCCACATTTGGGGGACGCCTGATTAAGTTGGTAACGCCTGGAATGAAGAATTACGTCTTTGTACATGACAATCCTTAAATCCCAAGTAAAAATAAATAAAATACTGAGGATTACACCTGCTGGATGTGGAAACAACCACTCCCTCCCCCCCACATTTGGGGGACGCTTGATTAGGTTGGTAACGCCTGGACTGGACTGAAGAAGTACGTCTTTGTACATGAAAATCCTTTAATCCCAAGTAAAAAGAAATTAAATACTGAGGATTACACCTGCTGGACGTTGAGGAAGCCCCACAGACATATTTGGGGGACGCATGATCAGGTTGGTAACGCGTGGACTGACTGAAGAAGTACGTCGTTGTACATGACAATTATTTAATCCCAAGTAAAAAGAAATTAAAACACTTTGGATTACACCTGCTGGACGTGGAAACAACCACTCCCTCCCCCCACATTTGGGGGACGCCTGATTAGGTTGGTAACGCCTGGACTGGACTGAAGAAGTACGTCTTTGTACATGACAATCCTTAAATCCCAAGTATAAAAATAAATTAAAAAACTGAGGATTACACCTGCTGGACGTTGAGGAAGCCCCTCCTCCCTCCCCCCCTATTTGGGGGACGCCTGATTAGGTTGGTAACTCCTGGAATGAAGAATTACGTCTTTGTACAAGACAATCCTCAAATCCCAAGTAAAAAGAAATTAAATACGTAGGATTACACCTGCTGGACGTTGAGGAAACCCCTTTCCCCCCTCCACACATTTGGGGGACGCCTGATTAGGTTGGTAACGCGTGGACTGGACTGGCTGAAGCAGCAGCAGCAGCTGCAAGTCTTTCTCGGTTCCGCAGTTTATCGGGGGAAGTTTTTAAAGCTGAGTCGAGTCTCCTCCGGCTGTTACATCCGCCATTAGCACACTCGCTGCCTCCAGGACCAGGACAAGAGGAGAGGAGAGGAGAGAGAGAAAACATGGCTGACCTCGAGGCCATGGCGTGTCACTCGGAGAAGAACGAAATAAAAAAAATATACATATATATGTATGTAGTGTTTAGACCCAGTTTGAGCCTTGTGCAAAAGCTGGGAATTACCTCTTCCCTCCCTCTCTCCTCCCTCTCTCCTCCTCCCTCCTCCGCCCCCGCAGCAGCAGCACCAACCTCCTCCTCCTCGCTGTGAATGGCGCGCGGGGTTCTTTATGACGCGGCATTCGTCAAGCGGGGGTGGAAATGCACTTGCAGGGTCCTACTAATTAGGACTACACACATCTATATATGTATATAAGGATCTCTCTATATGCATTCTCTTTTATTAATTTATTTGTCTTTAATTATGTACTTTATTTTGTTCATTTTTTTAATGTATGACGCGCTGTCCTCCTATTAGTTCCTCAACCCGAGGAGGAGGAGGACTATTAATGGAAACAACAACAACAACAATAAATCTAAGTCTGTGTGATACTCGGCAATAATCTATTATCCTGCGTTCCTCCGTATTCGAGGATTTAAATGCTTTTTTGGGCGTCGGGTATTTTTTAATAAAAATACCAAAAAAAATGGATTTTAATAGCTTTAATCCATTTCAGAACATGAGAAAAATCATCACTAGAGCAGGGCGTGGTCTTTCCTTCTCCTTCATCCACTACCCCATGACGACTGCTCGAGTCCATTGTTGGCCCCCGCATTGTTGCGACAATTGCAACTCGCAAGCTTGGCCCGCATCATTGTTGCGTGTAACTGTTCATGTTACAATATATAATACATAAGAGGGGGGAGGAAAAAGGAGGCTAGAATGCCATAGCAAGAAGAAGATGAACAAGGTTCAAACGGAATATGGAAAAAAGGGAATCATGTTGCAAGGGGGAATAAAATAAAAACCATACGTTTTATCAACGATAATTAGGGGGGGGGGAGGAGGTCGGAGGGATACTTGGAAAGCGTAATAAATGGCATGAACCGAGAAAGAGTTCAATACGAGGATTAACAGAGGGGGGAAAAATCAAGGTGATGGAGTGAAATAAGAAAGGCACTGTTAGGATTGGGAAGGGAAATGAGAAAGAAGACTTGGAAACCGTAATAAATGGCATGAACCGAGAAAGAGTTCAATACGAGGATTAACAGAGGGGGGAAAAACCAAGGAGATGATGGAGAGTGGAATAACAAAGGCACTGTTAGGATTGGGAAGGGAAATGAGAAAGAAGACTTGGAAACCGTAATAAATGGCATGAACCGAGGAAGAATTCAATACGAGGATTAACATAGGGGGGAAAAATCAAGGTGATGGAGTGAAATAAGAAAGGCGGTGTTGGAATTGGGAAGGGATATTTTGATGTAACTCAATTGTAATATTAGGGGAAATGAGAAGAAGACTTGGATGACATGAACCGAGAAAGAGTTCAATACGAGGATTAACATAGGGGGAGGGGGGGGGGAAACCAAAGGAGATGATGGAGAGTGGAATAACAGGATTGGGAAGAGACATTATGACGGAAGTTAGGGGAATTGTGCTACTTGGGCGGCGTAACAACTGGAGTAGTGAAGGAAGTGTGAATAATGGGGGAGCTGCAGACAGACAAATGTGGTGCTACAGGAGGAGTTTGATAGTGGATAGAATTGCTAAGGAGCAGTTATAACCAGAAAAGAAAGGGGAGGGGGGGAAGGTAAGAGCGGGATAGGGAAAAGGCTTGCGCAATGGAGGGTTCCATGAGAAGACCACAACGAGGAGGAGCATTTGTGGAGAGACTCGCGTGTGTGCACAGAGGTAGGAATGTCGCATCTTGACGAATAATAAAGAAGGAGGAGCGAGGCTAATAACCACTAGGTTAGTTTTACAGCCGCTACATAATAAATGCAAGGACAGGGACGAGCGTCCAGACGCTTTACTGCAGAAGGGGAGAATAATTCATAGCGCGTCGTTTGGAGGAACGTCATAGAGGGTGTTGCAAAACGCACGACAAATTCCAGGACTCGTTTATTGAGGGGGAAAAAAGGGGGGAGGAGGAGGAGGCGGATGCAAGTCAGTCCAAACACAAAATTGGTCATAAAATTAGGCCATCTTTAAGATGGGGCGGGGGGCGTGTTTTATTCCTCCTAAACGCGGAGGCCAAAGCAACTGGACATCTTCCATGTATTTCTCCAGCTCCGTTCACTTGTTGCTCTTCAATACCTATTAACTTTCATCTACGTTCCTTCATCCTCACACTTATACAACAGCCATGATATAAAACAGAACACACAAATATATTCCCAACGACTTCCGGGTTCATTGTATTGTGATACGAAAAGGGCATCAAGAAAGGAGTAAGCCAAGGATGCAGCAGTCTATAACCCGGGCAGTTTAATGTACACACGTAGAATAGAATAGAACAGAACAGAACAGAACAGAACAGAATAGAATAGAATAGAATAGAATAGAATAGAATAGAATAGAATAGAATAGAATAGAATAGAATAGAATAGAATAGAATAGAATAGAATAGAATAGAATAGAATAGAATAGAATAGAATAGAATAGAATAGAATAGAATAGAATAGAATAGAATAGAATAGAATAGAATAGAATAGAATAGAATAGAATAGAATAAAATGATAATGATCTTCCTTTAGATCCTTGTAAAGAAGCTCTAAGCTTCTTCAAGGATGTGTGTGTAATGAATGAGTCAGGGGCTGTGTACAGTTATTACATTATTTTATTATATAAAAGATAGATAATTATACTTACAAAAAAAATTTTTTTTTGTAACCCAAATAGAAAGGCGTTGCCAACATTATATAAAATAATTACTCTTCTCCTGATTCTTCTGTAAATTTCTTTTACTGAATAGAAGGAGGATAATTCAGGAATAAATAAATAAATATATATATATATATTATATATATAATATATATTATTTTTATACATATATGTAATTATATATAAATATATTTAATTTTAAGAAGAATTAAATATATATATATATAAAATATTTAATTCATCCTTAAAGTAATTAAATATATATATATATATATATATGCAAGAATTAAATATATATAATATTTAATTCATCCTTCTTTAAATTATATATATAAATATAAATTAAATATAATTTAAGAATATATATATATATGTATTTATTTTAAAGAAGAATTAAATAAATATATATATATATAATATATTTAATTCATCCTTAAATTAATTAAATATATATATAAATTCCTTATTTTATATAAATTCCTTATATATATATTTAATTTAAGGAATATATATATATATATATTTAATTAATTTAAGATGAATTATATATATATATACTTAATTCATCCTTAAACTAATGATATATATATATATATATATATATATAATTTAATTTAAGGATGAATTATATATATATACAATTCAATTTAAGGATGAATTAAGTATATATATATATATATATATATTTAATTAATTAGTTTAATATATATATATATAATATATTTAATTCATTCATTAATTTAAGAATGAATTAAGTAAATACATATTTAATTAATTTAAGGATGAATTAAATAAATATATATATATGTATTTAATTTGAGGAAGAATTAAATAAATAAATAAATTTTATATGCAAATAAATAAATAAATATTTATTTAATTTAAGGAAGAAGTAGAAAAATAAATTTATTTATTTAATTCTTCCTTGGCTCCTTCTTCAGCGCATTTGTAGGGCCTTGGCCTACCGGGACGACTGCGTACTGAGTGTAGACAACAGGAGTGTCGAGGAAGAAAGAAATACTTTCAATCGGTTTATTTATTATTCATTTTCTGTAATCGTTTCCAGATGTTATGTATGTTGTTTCTGAGGAAAGACGACGACAGCCGCCTCTCCCCTTGCCCCGCCCCCACCTCCGCCCCCGCCCCCGCCCTTAACAAAGTAGAGAATCTGCGGTCACTGGAGGGAATCTAGTGGCTAATTACTCTACGGCCAGACAGATTTAGAGAGAGAGAGAGAGAAGGAGAGGAGAGAGAGGAGAGAGGAGAGAGAGAGAGACGACGCCTGCCTTTGAAGGATTTGAGTGAACAGGCAGCAGAGACGCCGCCCCCCACCCCCCGAGCGTCGGTGGCGCTTTGATGCACGTCCCTTACTCCCTTCCCCTCCTCTCCTCTCCTCTCCTCCCTCCCCCCACCCCCCCAAGATGTCCCGCATCAGGCAGACTTGCCATTAACTTGGAATTTCTTTTCAGAAGTTTAATAAATCCAATTAAAGGTTCCTGCCCCCCAGAACGACGATTATTTTGGGCTCCGTTTGCGCCTCTGCCAAGGTTCCTTCACTCAAGTCAAAAGGAATATTTTATGCAAAAAAAAAGGAGAAGAATAAAATAATCTGACTTCACTTTCCCCCTTTTTCAAGTCAACGTAATTAATATTTAACCGGGGTTCATCTGTGACTAATAGAGGTTAATGTGGATTAATATAGAGGGGAGGGAGGGGAAAAGAAGCAAGGTAATGCAGAGTAGTTTGTGGCCGAAATTAATTGTTGTTATGAGAGAGAGAGAGACAGATAGACCGACAGATAGAAAGATACAGAGAGGGATAGAGAGAGAGAGAGAAATAGAAAGATGGAGAGAGACAGAGAGATATAGAGAAATAGAAAGATAGAGAGAGAAATAGAAAAAGAAATATATAGAGAGAGAAATAGAGCAATAGAAAGATAGGGAGAGAGAAAAAGAAAGATAGAGAGAGACAGACAGATAGAGAGATATAGAGATAGAGAGAGAGATAGGGAGAGAGATAGAGGGATATGAATAGAGAGATATAGATAGATAGAGAAATTGAGATAGAGAGATAGAGAAATAGAGACAGAGAGATAGAGAGATATATAGAGAGATAGAGAGAGATAGGGAGTGATAGATAGAGGGAGACAGGGAGAGAGACAGAGAGAGAGAGAGGTAGAGAGACAGAGAGATATGTAGAGAGATAGAGGGATAGAGAGAGAGATAGAGGGATAGAGATAGACAGAGATATAGATAGAGATAGAGGGATAGAGATGGAGATAGATTCCAATTCCTGTGGACCACAACTAATGCATCTTGTGGTGCGCTCTATTGATCCGTGTGGGGCAGAGACTTGCTGCTGTTAGGCTCCCGAATCACTGCACTTGCTCCAACAATGACGATTATGGGAAATGAATCACACGGCGAGGAGAAGCTTTCCCCCCTAGGCTCGTCTCTTCACAGCTCCCGAGGGAAACCGAACAAGTTATTCGCCCCGGTTACGTCATAAATACCAATTTCGTTCCGCATAACAAACCAAGTTTCCCATATATTTTAAAAATAAAATTAAAAATTCCCCCCACCCCCAAAAAAAATTACAATGCGGCGCACCGGTCCTCCTCCTCCTCCTCCTCCTCCTCCTCCTCCTCCTCTTGTTTTTGGCATTTATTTTTTAATATTCAAGTTACCGGGGTTTGTTTAGGGGGAGTGGGAGGGAGGGGAGTGGGCTTACAAATATTATCATTTCAAGGGCGTGGGGGGCGGCAGGGGGCGGCGGGGTTGGTTGATGATAACCGCGAGAGTCTGCCCCGGTTATTGCACGATCGACCAACCGATCGATCGATCCATCGATCTATTTTAATTAATTAAATATCATAAATATTTTAATGGCAGAACGTGGAGAAGTCCCGAAATTTATTACAGGGATTGGGAAATGGGGGAAAAGAAGACAAACTGTCGAAACAAATCAACTGCAGAAGAGGTAATTTATGGCCGCCGGACGCCATCATTATTATTAAAATTGTTATAAACATCATGTCGACTCCCAAAACTGCTGTTACAGTTATATATATATATAAGTGTATGGAGTACGGAATCTCTCCCCTTGGTGACGACATATACCTATATAGTGTTCCAAATTGACAATTGTTTATCCAGAAATTATATCTTTTGTATATGTTATGTATCCTTTCTTTTATTTGTCTATCATAGTTTCTTTTACTTTGTACTCATATTCTTGATACGTTGTTGTATTCATATTTTGTTTGCTTTGCTTTGTTTTACTTTATTTATCATTGTTTTACATAGTTTTTACTTTACTCATATGTTGTATCCATATTTTGTTTCTTATATTCGAATTCTTGGTGTGATACGTGGAACATATTCTTTGACTTGTCCCTATTTCCTCAATAGAGGAACTAATGGAAACAACAATAAATCTTATCTTATCTAAACTACTACATTTTATTGCCTCAAAGGAAACTTTTCTTCGTCGTCGTCGTCGGACTTTTTAAAATTTCCCTTAATGTTAACAGAATGCGAGTTAGGAGAAGGTCAATTATAGGGTTTTAGGAGGAATGTAAGGACAAGAGAAGCAATATTCACCGTGCGGCTAATTTTTAGAAGACAAGGTAAGAAAGAAAGAAAGAAAAAACCTCCGGCCTACGTTCATGACATTTGGAAATTTAGCGGATAAGGGTTTTTTCTTTCCCTCAAAATTGCTGCAGAAGGAGAGGAGCAAGATGGTGGCTGCAGCACCACCTTAATCCTGATGATTGGATGGACAATCCCCGCCGCTGCTGATCCTGCAGATATTCACGGAGGTGGGAGGAGAAGAAAAATAAGAAGACGATGCATGCGTCAGCACGAGGAGCAAATGACGGCCGCCATCGTCCACAGGGGGGGAAAAGCTCAGGACTAGGGAAAGCCATCCTCTTCCTCTCTCTCTCTCTCTCTCTCTCTCTCTCTCTCTCTCTCACGACGACCACCAAGGAGGAATAATCCCCCCAAGGTAACCGCTTAACACTTCTAAACATTCTTAGCGGCTGCCTCAACGTCTGTGTTTATTTGGTTCCTTGCTTGTAATTTAAACAGGTGACATCTCCTCCTCCTCCTCTTCCTCTTGTTCCTCCTCTTCCTCCTCCTCCTCTTCCTCCTCTTCCTCCTCTTCCTCCTTTCCTCCCATTCCTCCTCTTCCTCCTTTCCTCCCATTCCTCCTCTCCTCCCATTCCTCCTCTTCCTCCTTTCCTCCCATTCCTCCTCTTCCTCCTCCTCCTCCTCCTCCTCCTCCTCCTCTTCCTCCTTTCCTCCCATTCCTCCTCTCCTCCCATTCCTCCTCCTCTTCCTCCTTTCCTCCCATTCCTCCTCTTCCTCCTGTCCTCCCATTCCTCCTCTTCCTCCTCCTCCTCTTCCTCCTCTTCCTCTTCCTCCTCTTCCTCCTCTCCTCCCATTCCTCCTCTTCCTCCTCGTCCTCTTCCTCCTCCTCCTCCTCCTCTTCCTCCGCTCCTCCCATTCCTCCTCCTCCTCCTCCTCCTCCTCCTCCTCTTCCTCCTCTTCCTCCTCTTCCTCCCATTCCTCCTCTTCCTCCTCTTCCTCCTCTTCCTCCTCTTCCTCCTCTTCCTCCTCTTCCTCCTCTTCCTCCTCTTCCTCCTCTTCCTCCTCTTCCTCCTCTTCCTCCTCATCCTCTTCCTCCTCTTCTTCCTCGTCTTCCTCCTCCTCCAATATGGAGAATGACTTGGGTGGTTAGAATGACTAACGAGGAAGTTCTACACAAAACAAGGAGGAGGAGGGGGGGAGGTGGGGGTGGAGGGGGGCAGAATTTTCAAACGGGTAAATTCGGTGAGAAGGATAAACAGATATAACATTGATGTTTTGGATTTTACTTAAGGGTTCCACTCTCTATAAGGTGACACAATTATCAGCAAAATCTATCAAGAATTTCTGAATATGATTCAGAGCAAATACTATGCGAAACGTTAAAATTGGCATTTTCAAACGGGTAAATCGTTGAGAAGGTAAACAGATATGGAGAATGTGATGGGAGGATAGAATCACTGACCAGGATGTTCTACAAAAGAAAAGGGAGGGAGGAAAGCGAAAAATATGGAGAATGACATTGATGGATAGAATCACTAACGAGGAACTTCTACACAAAAAAAGGGAGGGGGGAATAATAATAATAATATTCCTCTAGATCCCTGTAGAGAAGCTGAGCTTCAAGGATGTGTGTAATGAATGAGTCAGTGGCTGTGCACAGTTATTAGACAATTTTATTATACACAAAAGATAAATAAATATACTTGTAACAAATTTTTTGGAACCCAAATAGAAAGGCGTTGCCAACATTATAAATAAACTAATTACTCGAAAGCGAACAATATGGAGAATGGATGACATGGGAACTGACAGAGGAACTTCTACACACACACAAAAAAAAGGAAGTGTGAATATTAGGAAATCGTTGCTAAAAAAAAATTGATTGTATGGAGCGTAGCGTTGTTATATGCGGGGTGCGAAACGTGGACGATAGGGTTAGTTGGGGAAATAAAAAAAGAATAGAAGACTTAAAAATGTTGTGCTATAGGCGAAATCAGATGGGTGAGTGGGAGGATAGAATCACAAAGTTATAAACAGAATAAGAGGGGGGGAAAGCGACTAAGAGAAGCGATAGATCAATAGGGCCACGTTTTAAGACACGAGGGTCTTCCAAAATTAGCATTAGAGGGGAACAGTGTGTGTGTCTGTGTGGGGGTGAGAAGGATGGAAAACGCTGAGGAGATTACTAGGGATGTGGGTTGTGGTAGTTATAAGGCGATGAAAAGGCTTGCGCAGGATAGGTTAGCATGGATCAGACCAGTCAATACCACAACAACAACAACAACAACAACGTGTGGAATATCAGGCAGATGAGGTTCCATAGAAGAGGAAATAGGAACAAAGTTGGAGTTTCCACAAAAAAGAAAAAATCAGCTGTGAGGTAAGGTAGGTGTATATATATATATATATTTTAAGGTCTGTGCCATTTCCTCGCCTGCCGTGCAAAGTCACGAGTGCGTGTAATTTATCTTCCGACTCCCGAATTAGTACGAGGTGAAGGATGGCCATGCCAAAGAAAACGCTTTCACAGCAGCAGCAGCAGCAGCAGGAGGGGGAAATAGGAGAAGTAGTAAAAAAAGAAAGGAAGGAATGGAGGGAAGGGGAAAGGGGCAGGGAAAACACAACCGCAGAGTCTAGGAATTTTCGGGAGAAGGTCTGAAAATGCTACGAGTACAACGAGGGAAGGAGAGGAGAAGGAATGCAGATTTGGAAGCGGACCAGCCGATAAAAAAAAAAGAATTTCACAGACAAACAGACGGTAATTATAACTTTAAGGGTGCACGGAAGGGTTGAGAGTCGGACAGTTACAGCGAAAAGATTCTGTTTTGAATAATATTATCCCAAAGACGGGTTAAATGTACCTGTGGAGGGGGGAAACAATTAATTTAATGGTCCATACATTTTCGACTAGATATTAGCCATTAGGGAAGATTCAGCCTGTGTTCAATTAATATCCTCCAGAGACTCTGTATATATATAAATCATTCACAGCCCGCCGTAATTTGTGTGATCTTTGCCGATAACCGTACGTGACGTATGTATGGACTAACATCTCTGCCCTACCTATTCCATGCTGCTGCTTATTAAATTATCCTTTTTCCAAAAAAAATACAGCATTGCTATTTTCATTATCATCTTTAGGAACCATTTTAAAAGTCGGCCAAAAATAACGTTTCCCCTCCCCTCCCCTCCCCCCAAACCCATAACCTTTTTTCTTTCTTCTTCTGCAATTTTTTTTAAAAAAAATGAATGAAAGGAAAATAAATTTAATTTTCCTCAGTCTTTTCTGTAACATAAATGTCTGTTGTTGTTGTGTCCTACGCCTGGGCCTAATTCTGCGCAAAAAAAACCCTTTTATTTCTGAATAGCGCCGACATCCCTAATCTACTTCCAGCATATACCTACCGTCCTTTTCCTTCCCTCTTCTGTTCTTCCTCTCACTCATAATTCCCTCTAATGTCAATTTCACAAGGACTCGTCGTGGCTCAAAACGCGGCCTGTTAATCTATCCTTTCAAAATCCTCCATATTGATCTCTCCAGTCCGTGTGTGTGTGTGTGACATCATCGTGTGTCCCCTGTGTTTATATTGGCTATATACATTTTCTTTTATTAATTTATTTTAAGATTATTAATTGTCTTTAATTATTATGTACTTTATTTTGTTCATTTTTAATGTATGACGTCGTATCCTCCTCCTATTTCCTCAATCCGAGGAGGATTAATGGAAAACAACAATAAATCTAAATCTCTTCCCCCCCATGTTCTCCTTAGACCTTCGTGGTTAGTTACCCTATTATCCAACCTCATCCCATTCTCCTACGGCACCGCACGGCTTCCATTCGTTTCCTTTCTGCAACTCCTATCCTCCACGTTTCGTAGCCACATATGAAGCCACCATTTTGAATAATAATTCCCCAATATTCACACTTATAATTTTTACCTGTAAGTAAATTCCTTCCTTGCCTGTTCTATCCTATTATTCTCGTTATTACTCTTCCCAAGTATCAGAAATCCCCTTAACTTCCCTTAAAATATCCACTTCCAGTATACTATCCTTTTCTTCCCTCTTCTTTTCTTCCCTCACTCATAATTCTCTCTGATCCTTATTTCACAAGGATCCTCGTGTGTCTCAAAACGTGGCCTGTTAATCTATACCTTGAAAATCCTCCATATTGTTCTCTCTTCCCCCATGTTCTCCTTAGACCTTCCTGGTTAGTTACCCTATTATCCACCCTATTCTCATACTCCTACAGCACCACATGTCAAAGGCTTCTATTCGTTTCCTTTCTGCAACTCCATGTTTCGTCCACCCCATATAAAGCCACGCTCCATACCAACATTTTGAATAATAATTCCCCCAATCTTGACACTTATAATTTTTACCTGTAAATAAATTCCTTCCTTGCCTGTTCTATCCTATTATTCTCGTTATTACTCTTCCCAAGTATCAGAAATCCCCTTAACTTCCCTTAAAATATCCACTTCCAGTATACTATCCTTTTCTTCCCTCTTCTGTTCTTCCCTCGCTCATAATTCTCTCTAATCCTAATTTCACAAGGATCCTCGTGTGTCTCTAAACGTGGCCTGTTAATCTCTCCCTTCAAAATCCTCCATATTGATCTTTCTTCCCCCAATGTTCTCCTTAGTCCTTCGTGGTTAGTTCCCCTATTATCCACCCTATTCTCATTCTCCTTTCAAAGTTTTTTTTTTAATCTTTTTCCTTTCCGCAACTCCTGTCCTCCACGTTTCCTACCCCCCCCACCCCTCCATATTCCCCCCGCCACCATTTTGAATAATAATGATCCCCCAATATTCACACTTATTTTTACCTTTAAGTAAATTCCACCACTGCTTCCCCCCACATACTAAACTCAATTACCTCTGTTAACCCTCATGTTGTAATCTTCTTCCATGGTTTCCAAGTCTTCTTCCGATTCTCCCCCATAATACTACAACGACATCGTTTATATTTCTCCTCCCATCATTTTCAATCTCTTCCCATATTCAGTATTTTTCTTTTTTACCTTCTTCCATCGCCTGTTCTATATATATGTAACTTAAAAGACTGCATCCTCTTATTACTCCTTTCTCGATTTCCGCTTTCGTTTCTTGACCTTAAATTCCAAATTACTGCTGCTTGCCCGTCTTCTGTAGAGGTTATGTATACAGCTCTTATTCCTCTATATTATATTCGTATCCTTTTCCAAAAAATCCACAATAATGTGTTCCGGTTTAGTTTTTCGAAGGATTTTCCTAAATCTACAAAATGGCATAAACGTTGGCCTGCTTTTTATTTTTCTTTATCCTGTCATCTAAAATTATACGCAAAGTTCAATATTGCTTCTCTTTTCCCCCCCTAAATTCTTCCTCAAACTAAAACTGATCTCCTCTATTTGTCCTTCCATCCTCCCATATACTATATATTCTACTATATTTAGCCTGTATAAGCTACTAAACTAACCTCGGTATGTGAACTTTTATGTTTTTACTATAATTTTCTGGTATTATTCCCATACGTTCATTAATTGTAATAAAATATTTAAAATTTTCAGTTAAAGGACTTTTTTTTAAAAAAATCAAAGGTAAATTTGAGAAAATCATAAACAAGTAGTTTTTGTAAAAGTTATATTGATTTTGAATTGCAGAAAAATTAGGCAACGATACTGAATTTTAAAAAATAATAATAATAAAACTTTTAATTTTTAAATAAATTTTTATAAGGTCAGATTTTCGTGTTAAATTATTTGTTAAATTTCGTGTGACATTTTCAAATTTTTTTTTTCATATTTCTCGAGGTTGAAAGTCAATTAAAAAAAGAAACATAACATTTTCAGGCAATAAATTATGTATATTTGTTATAAAAATTATAAAGTTGACGTGAAAATATATTTTTTTTCTAATAAAAATCGCCATAAAATATGAAGGTTTTCCCTGATAATATTTGTAAAATTTTTTTGACTTACGTGAGTGAAATTTTCGTTACAAAAAAATCCAAGGACCTACCTGAAAAAGAATAAGAATAGGTGACTTTAATAAAATTTAACAATCACTAAAAAAACATTTAAGGTGAACAAATTAATTGCACGTGATTATAAAATGGAGTTATTGCCTCATTAAACATGGGACTTTTTTTTCTGTAATTTTTATAAATTTATATTGGTTAAAAAAAAATTTTAAACGAAATTTTTTTCTTGCTAATGAGATAAGAGTTATTTCTAAATATGTCCGCCGCGTTAGTAAAATCTAAACTATTTCTCGTTCGTAAAAGGAAACTAACATTATTGAAGATCAGAATTTGTAGACTGAAATATTTTAAATCCTTAAATATTCTAAATGAGGTTCAGAAACCCGCAGAGAAAGAAAAGAAGGTCCTTTAGTTCCTTGGAAATAATTTTTAGCAACGTAATTGAAGTGAAACGGTGAACGTATCTTACCTTAAAGTTTATTCTTATTCAAAAGTTCATATCATAATTGACTACGTCACATCATAATTGACTACGTTATATAATAATTGACTACGGCATATCATAATTAACTATGTCATATCATAATTCAATATTTCATGTCATAATTCAATATTTCATGTCATAATTCAATAGTTCATGTCATAATTCAATACTTCATGTCATAATTCAATATTTCATGTCATAATTCAATATTTCATGTCATAATTCAATATTTCATGTCATAATTAAATATTTCATGTCATAATTAAATATTTCATGTCATAATTAAATATTTCATGTCATAATTAAATATTTCATGTCATAATTAAATATTTCATGTCATAATTAAATATTTCATCTCATAATTAAATAGTTCATGTCATAATTAAATATTTCATGTCATAATTAAATATTTCATGTCATAATTAAATATTTCATGTCATAATTAAATATTTCATGTCATAATTAAATATTTCATGTCATAATTAAATATTTCATGTCATAATTAAATAGTTCATGTCATAATTAAATATTTCATCTCATAATTAAATATTTCATCTCATAATTAAATATTTCATGTCATAATTAAATATTTCATGTCATAATTCAATAGTTCATGTCATAATTGAATATTTCATGTCATAATTAAATAGTTCATGTCATAATTCAATATTTAAAGTCATAATTCAATATTTCATGTCATAATTCAATAGTTCATGTCATAATTCAATAGTTCATGTCATAATTCAATAGTTCATGTCATAATTCAATATTTAAAGTCATAATTCAATAGTTCATGTCATAATTCAATAGTTCATGCCAAAATTCAATATTTCATGTCATAATTCAATATTTCATGTCATAATTAAAAAGTTCATATTCTAATTCAATAGTTCATATTATAATTCAATAGTTCATATTGTAATTCAAAAGTTTACTATTTTTGATGTAACAAAAAAGCTAAAACATAATTCTAACGTGGTGTAATAATAAATCGACGATTGTGAAGAAATTCGAGGATTTCAAGAAAAAACCCCAACGTCGTGTCTTCTGGAGAAGGTCAGATTTCAGGATAGAAATTTAAAATACCCTGTCACAGTTTTGTTAGCCACAACCGCCCACATTCTCAATTAATTTTTTTAATACGACGCAAAAGAAAAAATATAGTGTGACGCGAAGCCGAATAAACTTTTTTTTAAAAAAATAAAAGGGATTGGACGTCGGTGAATTAGGATTCTTCTCCGAGCTTTCTCTCCTGCATCCCTGGGTGAGTGAGATTAGACTCGGGACAGAGGACTTGAAGGGAATGTAAATTCCTCCAGATTATCTGCCCATTGGAATCCCCTTAATCTGATCACTTGCGCCCAAATCTAATTGCGATTCCAATCTGCGAAATGAATATTCAGGATCAAAGGTTAATAACTTACTCCTCGGGATTATTCAAGTCCACGTTGAAAAGGAAACTCTTTAATTTGTCAATCATAGGGGTATTAACATAACCTATTATTTTAGTATTTCATTTTCTCTCATTTTTGTTAGATTTTATTGATTCCTCGTCTTCTCTTCTAGTTTCCTTTTAATATTTTCATTTCTTTCCTCGTCTTTTCTTCTAGTTTCCTTTTAATATTTTCATTTCTTTCCTTGTCTTTTCTTATAGTTTCCTTTAAATCATTTCAGTTATTTCCTTGTCTTTTCTTATAGTTTCCTTTAAATCATTTCAGTTATTTTCTTGTCTTTTCTTTTAGTTTCCTTTTAATATTTTCATTTCTTTCCTCGTCTTTTCTTCTAGTTTCCTTTAAATCATTTCATTTCTTTCCTCGTCTTTTCTTCTAGTTTCCTTTAAATCATTTTAGTTCTTTTCTTGTCTTTTCTTCTAGTTTCCTTTTAAGATTTTCATTATTTCCTTGTCTTTTCTTCTAGTCTGTCTTCTAAAATTAGTCGCAAAGTCCACGTTGCTTGTTTCTAAAACCCAAGTGTATAGTATTTTTTTTCCCACACTTTCGACTGGTCGCATCCGTCCCCCAAAAATGGGGCACATAAAATCGGGTGTTAACTTATAATTAAAAAGAATAAAAACAGTTAAGAATTCTCGTTACGTCACGTTGCGGAGCCTGAGTTACGCCATGTTTAAGTGCTTTTCGATACGTAAATTGTTGAATAGTGTCTCCTCCTCCATCTTGGTATGGACGTGGGTGAACCTAACCTCCCTGGGGGGGAGAGGGAGAGTAGTAAAATAAGTTAGCGGAAGGGAAGTTGGCAGCACCTGGGACGAAGCCATGACGATCCAATAAGAGGACTCGGAGCCACCTGGGGGCTGCAATACATAACTTACTACTCCTACTACATGCGTGACGTCACGCACGTGTGGCTTCTCACTCATCCTACTACTACTATGAAATATGAAACAGACACACACACAGGGGAAAAGGTATATATTGTAGAAGATCCGGCGTTCCTCCGTATTCGAGGATTTAAATGCTTTTTTGGGCGCCAGGTATTTTTTAATAAAAATACCAAAAAAGTGGATTTGAATATCTTTAATCCATTTCAGAACATGAGAAAAATTATCACTAGAGCAGGGCGTGGTCTTTCCTTCTCCTTCATCCACTACCCCATGACGACAGACTCCATTGTTGGCCCCCGAGTTGCGACAATTACAACTCGCAAGCATTGTTGCGTGTAACTGTTCATGTTACAATATATATATATATATGTATATATATATATATATATATATATAGAGAGAGAGAGAGAGAGAGAGAAAGAGGCAGAGAGAGAGGAAAAGAGACAGAGAGAGGAAAGAAACACAGAGAGAGGAAAAGAGACAGAGAGAGAGGAAAGGAAACAGAGAAAGAAAGGAAAAGAGGCAGAGAGAGAGAGAAGAAAGAGAGAGAGAGGAAAGGAAACAGAGAAAGAAAGGAAAAGAGGCAGAGAGAGAGAGGAAAGAGAAACAAGAGAAAGGAAGAAAGAGACAGAGAGAGAGAAAGAACAGAGAAGAAGAAAAGCAGAGAGAGAGGAAAAGAAACAGAGAAAGAAAGGAAAAGAGACAGAGAGAGAGGAAAAGAGGCAGAGAGAGAAAGGAAAAGAAACAGAGAAAGAAAGGAAAAGAGACAGAGAGAGAGGAAAAGAAACAGAGAAAGAAAGGAAAAGAGACAGAGAGAGAGGAAAGGAAACAGAGAAAGAAAGGAAAAGAGACAGAGAGAGAGGAAAAGAGGCAGAGAGAGAGAAAAAGAAACAGAGAAAGAAAGGAAAAGAGACAGAGAGAGAGAGAAAAAGAAACAGAGAAAGAAAGGAAAAGAGACAGAGAGAGAGGAAAGGAAACAAAGAAAGAAAGGAAAAGAGACAGAGAGAGAGGAAAAGAAACAGAGAAAGAAAGGAAAAGAGACAGAGAGAGAGAGAAAAAGAAACAGAGAAAGAAAGGAAAAGAGACAGAGAGAGAGGAAAGGAAACAGAGAAAGAAAGGAAAAGAGACAGAGAGAGAGGAAAAGAGACAGAGAGAGAGAGAGAAAAGAGACAGAGAGAGAGAGAGAAAAGAGACAGAGAGAGAGGAGAAGGAAGGAGAGGGGGAGATGGGAGAGTGCGAGCATCTCTCTCTCTCTCTCTCATTCAGTCCCTTTCCCTTAATGGAGAGACACATAAAAGGGGCAACTTAACACTGTAATTCCTCCTGCAAAACTGTAGCAAGTGGACAAAACAACAACAACAACGCGAGGCACTTTGCTCAGTTTCCACTTAACGGTTGTATCCTGTGCTGAACAACGTCGTAAACGTATTTATTACCGGGTTTGCAGGTAAATTCCGAGAGCAATGGCGGTGTTCCACCAACCTACACAACCCTAGGACGATATTCTAGGGGAACCATAAGAAATGGCCATGGACGTGGGACTGTAGGAAGTTACGTCGACCCGGGGGTGGAAACAAGATTCAAACAGGGGGACATTCTAATATTACTACAGGTTCAACGAACTCTTTAAAGGAAATTAAGGAGAAGTTTCCCGAAAAATAAACTGATTCTTCAGCAACTTCATCCGCGGAAGAAAAGCCTTCGATCTTAAAGAAAAATGGTTAAGCGATGTTTACACGTAAACAGAAATTTTCCAGCTGTGACGTCATATTTTCACAGTCATCAGTGACGTTTATTTATTTTAATTTTTATTAAAAAAATAAATAAGGTGTAAGCAGTTCGTAATAATTTTTTTAATTAATTATTAATTACACTAACAACCAATTTTCTTGGAAATATCTATAACAGGCCTTATTTTCATATCTTACAAGATTTGTGTCTTACAGTTTCTTCTACTTTTTTCCTAAACATATATTGTTTTAAATAATAATAAAACTAATCAACTAAAAGTAGAGCCATAAGGGTGGTATAATAGGGTGAAGGGTGAATGGGAGTAGGAGGAGGAGGATGAAGGGAGGAGATCACAACAGTAGCTGCTGGAGGAATATGGAAGGGAAGAAAGGGAGAGAGAGAGAGGAAAAACAACTATGTTAAGTCATAGCTTGCTTCCATCCATCATCATCCCCCTTATTATTTTACATTAAATACAATTAACAGACTGAGATTTTTTTAACACTTTTTTTATAATACTATTATAGTATATATATACTATAATAGTATTATAAAAAAATATATATGTAGAAGATCCGGCGTTCCTCCGTATTCGAGGATTTAAATGCTTTTTGGGCGCCAGGTATTTTTTATTAAAAATACCAAAAAAGTGGATTTTAATAGCTTTAATCCATTTCAGAACATGAGAAGAATAAATTATCCCTACAGCAGGGCGTGGTCTTTCCTTCTCCTTCATCCACTACCCCATGACGACAGACTCCATTGTTGGCCCCCGAGTTGCGACAATTACAACTCGCAAGCTGGCCCGCATTGTTGCGTGTAACTATTCATGTTACAATATATATATCGTGGCAAGTGTTTTAATTGGCCTGGACTCTTGTTAAGGATCTTCAACCCTCCCTTGTCCACCGAGTGAGGATTTTTCGAGGCCATGGACGAGGAGGAGGAGGACAAGAAGAAGTGTCTTTATGTGAAAGTAGCTGGCCTATGGTGTTTTAACGCTTCCATTATCTTTTGAGTGGTTGCCGCTAGTAAAATTTGATAAGATGCTTGTTTTTTTCTTCTGTCTTTATAAGGATACTGAAGGATGCGGAGTGGAATATTGATTCGGTAAGCAGGTTTGTTTTTTCTTTTTTTTTTCTCCCCCCCTCTCCTTTTCTTCTCGGGGTTGGTTTCTCATTTAAGACACTCTGGACTTACCAAGTCGTTACATGGTTGACTGAGGCTGTTGACCTTCTTTTCAACATGGAATTAATATGAGAAAAAATAAACACACACACCCCCTTTTAAACGAATAAAAAAAATAAAAAATTTTCCTTCCCGGTACATAAATTAAATTTTGTGACGTAAATTCTAATTTAGGAATAAGACTGACTGAGTGACGTACGTGTCGTTGGGACGGTTAGGATTTCAATTCCGTCGCTCCTTTTTTAAAAGAGAAAATTAGAAACGTAAAACAGTGAAAACACAAATAGCCGAAAAATTCTTATTTTTTCATGTAAGAGTTGGTGATAAGATCATCAGACGAAAAGAAGGAAATATCATGGCTGGTTCCGGATAGTCTGGGAAAACTACGAAACAGGAAGAATACCTCAGGATTTTAAGGGGGGGAAAAATGAAAACGGGTATACGCATACCGAAAAGGATTGATAGATGCGAATAGAACAGGACAATTAGTTTAGTATCTCATAACAGCAAAATATTACCTAAAATAGTATAGAAAAGGATGGCAAACAGGAAGAATACCTCAGGATTTTAGGGGAAAAAAAGAAAACGGTATATACCCAAACCGAAGAGGACTGATAGATGCGAACAGCACAGGGAAACTAGTTCAGTATCTCATAACAGAAAAAATATTAACCAAATATATAGAAAGGATGGAAAAGGAATAATACCTCAGATTAATAAAAAAAACGGTAATCCATACCGAAGGATGTAGTGCGAACAGACAGGAACAATTTAGTATCTCATAACAGCGAAAATACCTAAAATATATAGAAAAGATGGCAAAAGGAAGAATACTCAGGATTAGGGGAAAAAGAAACGGTATACCCATACCGAAAGGATGGTAGTGGAACAGCACAGAAACAAGTTTGTATTCATAAGAACAAAATAAACCAAATAGTATAGCGATAGATGCAAAACAGGCAACAAGTTTAGTATCTCATAAGAGCAAAATATTAACTAAAATATTATAGACAAGGATGTGAAACAGGAAGAATACCTCAAGATTTAAGTAAAAAAAAACGGTATACTCATACCGAAGAGGATTGGTAGATGCGAATAGAACAGGACAACTAGTTTAGTATCTCATAAGAGCAAAATATTAACCAAATTATTATATAGGAGGATGTGAAACAGGAAGAATACCTCAAGATTTTAGGGGAAAAAAACCGGTATACGCATACCGAAAAGGATTGATAGATGCGAACAGCACAGGACAACTAGTTTAGTATCTCATAAGAGCAAAATATTACCTAAAATAGTATAGACAAGGATGTGAAAAAGGAAGAATACCTCAGGATTTTAGGGGGAAAAAAGAAAACGGGTATACGCATACCGAAAAGGATTGGTAGAAGCGAATAGAACAGCACAGGGCAACTAGTTTAGTATCTCATAACAGCAAAATATTACCTAAAATAGTATAGAAAAGGATGTGAAAAAGGAAGAATACCTCAGGATTTTAGGGGAAAAAAACAAACGGGTATACGCATACCGAAAAGGATTGATAGATGCGAATAGAACAGGACAATTAGTTTAGTATCTCATAAGAGCAAAATATTACCTAAAATAGTATAGACAAGGATGTGAAAAAGGAAGAATACCTCAAGATTTAAGTAAAAAAACGGTATACTCCATACCGAAGATGACTGATAGATGCGAACAGTACAGGGAAACTGGTTTAGTATCTCATAAGTACAAAATATTAACCAAATTATTATATAGGAGGATGTGAAACAGGAAGAATACCTCAAGATTTTAGGGGAAAAAAAGAAAACGGTATATACCCATACCGAAAAGGATTGGTAGATGCGAACAGCACAGGGAAACAGGTTTAGTATCTCATAAGAACAAAATATTAACCAAATTATTATATAAGAGGATGTGAAACAGGAAGAATACCTCAAGATTTTAGGGGAAAAAACCGGTATACCCATACCGAAAAGGATTTATAGATGCGAATAGAACAGGACAATTAGTTTAGTATCTCATAAGAGCAAAATATTACCTAAAATAGTATAGAGAAGGATGTGAAAAAGTAAGAATACCTCAAGATTTAAGTAAAAAAAAACGGTATACCCCATACCGAAAAGGATTGGTAGATGAGAACAGCACAGGGCAACTAGTTTAGTATCTCATAACAGCGAAATATTACCTAAAATAGTATAGAAAAGGATGGCAAACAGGAAGAATACCTCAGGATTTTAGGGGGGAAAAAAAGGAAACGGTATATACCCATACCGAAAAGGATTGGTAGGTGCGAACAGCACAGGACAACTAGTTTAGTATCTCATAAGAACAAAATATTAACCAAAATATTATAGACAAGGATGTGAAAAAGGTAGAATACCTCAAGATTTAAGTAAAAAAAACGGTATACTCCATACCGAAGAGGATTGGTAGATGCGAATAGAACAGCGCAGGACAACTAGATAAGTATCTCATAACAGCAAAAATATTAACTAAAATAGTGTAGATGATTTTAAATTATAGTTTGTTGTGTTTCACACTATATATATATATATATATTTTTGCCTAATTAAACTTAAATTTTAGATAAAAATATACAAAAATTAATATAATTTATGGAACACATCTAAAATTTAATTGGAATGAAATAACCATTTGAACCGAAATTAATGGTGTAAAAGTTGAGGGGAGTTACACACACACAGAAACGCACTAATTTAGTTTAATTTGACTTTTTATCTATATAAATTTTTTTAAATTAATTTATTTTTTAAGTTTATTAGTCTTTAATTATTATGTACCTTATTTTGTTCATTATTAATCTTTAATGTATGACCGTATCCTTAATATATTTGCCTATTTTACTCTTCAGTATCTGTTAGACAAACAACAACTCTCTCTCTCTACGTTACAATTGTTGACGAATTTTCAAAAGAAGGAGGAGGAGGAATAATGGAAACAACAACAATAAATCTAGTTATGTAATTACATATACGATCTTTACACGAATTAAATCAAGTAGAATCCGGTCCAACATAGTAGTTGTGAGTTTTTAATTAAAGCGCAGTGGTAAGTTTTAGGGAGGACCAGGACCAGGATATGGGTGAAACACGGGTCACATGTGTCCCGGAGGGACTTAATTTCAAAAACCTGGAACCTGGAAGTGACAGCCGCGTCACAACATATTAATTCCATATGTTATTGGGGGAAGTAAATTTGTCAGTGGACAGCAGGGAACACAACCTTCTATTAATTATCTATTTTTTTAAGGGGTGAGGGGGAGGGTGGGGGAGGAGAGTGCAGGGTGAAGTAAATCAGCATGTGTGAAATAATTTAACGGTTCAAAAAAAAAAAAAGAAAGGTACGAATGATATAAATAAGGATTCCAAATCGTTCATCACAACGGCTACGGGAAACGGAGAAAAAAAAGGGGGGAAATAGGATTTCATATTAAGAGGTAATATAAATTTTTAAATGTAGGAATAGTTGAAATTCAAATGTATATAGATAATACAGAAGACAGAGCAGCAAGTAAATTAGAATAGAGAAATCAAGAAAGGAAAGCCGTAATTGAGAAAGGAGTAAGACAAGGATGCAGGCAGTCCATGCTCTTTAACTTATATATATATATTTTTCCTTCTCATTTCCTCTCTCTCTTTCTCTCCCTCCCTCCCTCCCTCCCTCCCTCCCTCCCTCCCTCTCTCTCTCTCTTTTTCTCCTTCTCTCTCTCTTTCTCTTTCTGTTTCTTTATTTTTCTTTCTCTCTTTCTCTTTTTCTTTCTCTCTTTCTCTTTCTCTCTTTCTTTTTCTCTTTCTCTTTCTCCCTCTCTCTCTCTCTCTCTCTCTCTCTCTCTCTCTCTATATATATATATATATATAGAACAGGCGAAGAAGAATGTTAAAACGGAAATATGGAAAGGAAATCACACTGCAAGGAGAAGATATAGTAGTATCAGGACGAGGCAGAAGAAGACTTGGAAAGAATAAGGAATTGCATCAACGGAGTCTTGCAGGAAGAGTTCAATATGAGAGAGGATTAATAGAGGAGGGAAAACCCAAGGTGATGAATGGAGGAGTGTAGTGTAGTAAGTATGTGTGGGGGGAAAAACAGTGGAATAACAAAGGCTATTAAATTGGGGAAAGGGATATTTTGAAGGGGAAGTTAAGGGAAGTGAAGTGTAATAATTATAACACACGTGAGGAAGGATTTCACGGAAAAGAGGAATTTACTTACGGATAATATAAGTTAAAATATTGGGAAATCGTTGCCAAAAAATGGTTGGCGTTATGTGAGGGTTGCGGTAGGGTTAGTTGCTGAGAGGAAAGGAATAGAGAGAAGCTCTGAGAATGAGGTGAATAGAATCAAAAACGAGGAACAGAGAAACAATTTCGAGGACTTTTGAATGGATAAAATTAACGACAGAGGGAAGCGAACGGATAAGGGGACGCCCTGGATGGAATACGCTAAGCATATTAGGGAGGATGTGGTAGTTGTGCGGAAAATGAAAAGGCTTGCGCAGCATGGAGACCGGTCTTAGTTAGAACTAAATAAGATGATTACGGCAACAACAACAAGAATAAGAACTTGTTGGGATTTCACCCCGGGGTTAAGTCACTTATAAGATACGACGTTTCGGAGGCAATCTCCGCCATCGTCATCATGATAATAATAATAGATAAACAACATGTTGTGAACACGTGACCTCCTCTGCAACGTTTGCGGTGTTGCACGATTCATGTTGGTAGTAGTTTTTTTGTGTTATTAGGAATTTGTGTCTCCGTGACGTCACACTATGGGAGGAAGCTGAGTGACGAAACAGGTTTTTTTTATTACAAATAATAGCCTGTAAAAGTATAAAGTTCCTCCATATTACGTGATTACAGAGGAAAGTTGGATTTGAAAAATAAAAATAAAAATCCAGGAGCAAGATGGGGGATTTATGTAGTGTAGTTATTATTGTGACTATTAAAGGAGAGAGTAGAGTATCGCCATGTGTGTATAGATATAGATATAAGGAAGAGGACGAGTCGAGTGATGATAACAATCAGCTCCTCTTTTACAACCCTCCAAAACTGCGTTGCTGGAATATCCAGTTGCTGTAAGCACCTTAATAAAAGTGGCGCGATTGTAATAACACCTCGTAAAATATACCAACCTACCCTCTGTCTACCTCCTCCCTCTCTTCCCCCTTCTCTCTCCCTCTCTTCCCTTCTCTCTCTCCCCCCTCTCTTTCTCGTTCTCTCTCTCTCTTCCTCTCTTTCTCTTTCTGTCTTTTTCTTTCTATTTCTCTCTGTTTCTCTCTCTCTCTTTTTCTCTTTCTCTCTCTCTTTCTGTATCTCTATTTTTCTTTCTCTCTTTCTCTTTTTCTTTCTCTCTTTCTCTTACTCTTTCTCTCTTCCTCTTTCTCTCTTTCTCTTTCTCTCTTCCTCTTTCTCTATTTTTCTTTCTCCCTTTCTCTTTTCCTTTCTCTCTTTCTCTCTTCCACTTTCTCTATTTCTCTCTCTCTCTTTTTCTCTGTCTCTTTCTGTTTCTCTATTTTTCTTTCTCTCTTTCTCTTTTTCTTTCTCTATTTTTCTTTGTCCCTTTCTCTTTTTCTTTCTCTCTTTCTCTTTCTCTCTTCCTCTTCGTCTCTCTCTCTCTCTTCCTCTTTCTCTATTTTTCTTTCTCTCTTTCTCTTTCTCTATTTTTCTTTCTCTCTTCCTCTTTCTCTCTCTCTCTGTGTGTCTCTTTCTCCCTATTTCTCTCTCTTTTTCTCTTTCTCTCTCTCTTTCTGTTTCTCTATTATTCTTTCTCTTTTTCTTTCTCTTTCTTTTTCTCTTTCTCTCTTCGTCTCTCTTTCTCTTTCTCTCTTTCTCCTTTTCTCTTCCTCTTTCTCTCTTTCTCTTTCTCTTTCTCTTTTTCTCTTTCTCTCTCTTTCTCTCTCTCTTTCTCTGTCTCTTTCTCTCTCCCTCTCCGCCCCCTCTCTCTCCTTCACGGCTCTTTTAAAAAAGAAACCTAATAATAGGGCGTGTATTTAAGTTATGTGGTGCCTAACCCTCGTCTCCTTTACGATGGAGGACACGCATTGTGCGGGTAAAGAAAACACAATGTCGAGACGACGTCGAGGCTTTTCCATCGTGCGCTCTAAATACGTGATGGAGGCTTGTGACGTCACGTCCTGACCTGGATACTAGGCAGGCGAGTCCTGACTCATGCTAACATATCTTGCGCAAGCCTTTTCATTTCATTACAACTATGTGCTTACCGTATTCCATCCTTTGCCCTCCCTCTAAAGCTAATTTTACAAGACGTGGCCTGTTGATCTATCCCCTCCATATTGTTCACTATTCCACTATTATCTTTATAACTTACCCTATTATCCACTACTCACCTCATCTCATCTCATTCTCCTACACCACCACAATTCAAAGGATTCCATTGTTTTCCTTTTCCCCAATCCCTTGTCTTCCACCCGTATCACACCACAGATTTTCTCTTATTCACGTTTACGTCACCCTTAAGTAAATTCCTCTTCTTCTTTTTTTCCCCCCCGCGCGCAAGTCTTCCTTGCTATCCTACTCTTTATCTCTACTATAGTAATACCATCTCTCAGTTATTACGCTTCCCTAGTAGCAGAATTCCTTCACAAATATCCCCTTTCCCCCAATATCTAACAGCAGCCTTTGTTACTCCACACTATTCTCCAGTGCCTTGGGTTCTCATATTGAATTATTTCTTCATGCCATTTATTATGGTTCCCAAGTCTTCTTACGACTTCCCCTAGTACTACAATATCATGGGGAAAGCTTAGTGGTTTTTATTTCTTGTCCTTGCCGTTTTCCGGTTTTCACTTTCTCCGTCGCCCTGTTGTATGTAGTGTAACTGATATGTGAATTGTAATGAATTTCTTGTTGTTGATGTTGTGGTGGATGATAAGGGAGGCTGGCAAGTCTGTTGGGGGTGGAGTGGGGCGGGGCGGGGGCTGATGATAACATGTATTCACCTATGAACGGTTTCCTCGTAAACCTAGATTCTCCCAGACACTCCGATCGATGTAACTTGGGACCTTTAGTCAGTTACTTCTGCATGGACGATCCTCCAGCCTCATCCCTCCCTCCCCCTCCCTCCTACTCTTCACACCATTACTAAACACTCCGTCGCGTCCATCTTGTAAACTCCAGTGTTTTCTGTTTTCTTCTCCTAGTATTGGATTCCCTTACCATATTCCTTCTTCATCATCATCGTCGCCTCCTGTTCTAGATAACTTAACCAGCCATGGACTGCTGCATCCTTATCTTACTCCTTTCTTGATTTCTGCTTTTCTTTTCCTGATCTTCTACCGCAATTTCTCCAGCCAATTTACTTATATTAACTAACTAACGGGGACTAGCCTCCATGCTGACTTATCTCTCCACAGCACCTACCAATCACCACCACACCTTGCCTTGTTCTCCTCCTCAACACTTCAGGCCGGTTACTTACCCCTAATCGTCCACCCACCTCGTTCTCCTGCAGCAGAACCCCACACATTTTCGAAATATTCTATTCTTTTTTTTCCCCCTGTCTGCAACGCCGCACACGTTTCTCAACCCCATATTACGCCAACGCTCAATTTTTTTAACGACGGTTTTCTTAACATTCATACTTATTTTAGCCGTAAATAAATTTTACTTCCTTTCCTTTCCTTCCCCCTGCTATCCTATTCTAGTTATTAAGCTTCCCAAGCAGCAGTTTTGGAGGGTTGTAAAACAGGAGCTGACTCGTCCTTAAATATTAACTCCTCTTCCTTGAAGATTAATATATATATATATATATATATATATATATATATTGTAACATGAGAAGTTACACGCAACAATGCGGGCCAGCTTGCGAGTTGTAATTGTCGCAACTCGGGGGCCAACAATGGAGTCTGTCGTCATGGGGTAGTGGATGAAGGAGAAGGAAAGACCACGCCCTGCTCTAGTGAGAATTTATTTTTCTCATGTTCTGAAATGGATTAAAGCTATTAAAATCCACTTTTTTGGTATTTTTATTAAAAAATACCTGGCGCCCAAAAAGCATTTAAATCCTCGAATACGGAGGAACGCCGGATC